>JAVSCE010002892.1:0-28152 GCA_032199065.1 Smutsia gigantea
ATCCTAAGTACGTGGATTAGACTTCATTAATTCTGTACTGGATTTTCTGTAACTACCTTGGACTTTTCCTGCCCCAGCTCTGGAATCAACCACTTTTTCAGGGAGCTTGGTTCCTCTTATTGGAGAATGGTATTGATAAACCAGGACCTGGATACAATGCCCTTGTTGCCACTGAACTACTATTGCTCTTGGTGCACAAAACTAGAAAATATCTCTTCTCAGTGTTAACTTCACAATATAGAGGTAACTATAAGCCTGGAGGATATTTTTCCTAAGTCAAGAATCTGAAGATACTAGATGTTTCTATTCTGGTGGCAAAACTAGGAGTAGCTCAGGAATAACACCACACATATTTGTTTCCTTAAAAAAAAATGGAAAAAATAAATACAATGATACAGAAATCTAATTAAACAAAAGAGAAAGGCAAATCACAAATATTACATCCCAGAAAACTAGACTTAAGGATGAAATAAGTCATATCCTAACAACATCACCATCACCTATCCCAAAATTTCAGTGACCCTGCCTGCATTCCAACTGAAGACCAAGCTCCTTAGCTGGGCTTGGAGTACCTCTCATGGTCTGGTCCCAGTGCTTTCACTGTTTCTCCCCAGCTTCCCTACACATACGCTGCACTCCAGGCATCCTGGACTCGTGGGCTGTGCTCCGTATCGTTTCTTTGTGCTCTTACTTGTAATGTTCCCTCTACATGGAAACTTCTCTGCTGATCAACAAACTACGTGTTCTTCAAATGCACGCCAGATACCATCTCTTCTCTGACATCTACACAGTTTTCTGTACGTTAATGCCATCTCAGTCTCCTTCAAACTCTCTGCTCAGTTTGTCTCAATCCCTTTCTTATTCTAACTTGTGTTCTTACTGTTTGTATCTTGAACACCCCCACCCAAAAAATATGTATTTCTTAAGAGAAAGGAAGGGACTCTAACCTACTCATCTTCACATCACCAGAGAGATCAAGATGATTTTTATCGTGTAAGGTGTTCTTTCAATGGATAATGATAAAATAATGAAATATCTGGAAGTGTCCTCAAGCTTAAAAAAAAATTCGAAGTAATGAGTATTTCTACCGCAGATTCCTTCACTCCAAAACAGTCTTAAATTTTTCTTGATCATAAATTTGGGCAAGGGAAAATCACATTATCATTTCAGTGAACATGGCTGTATCCCTAGCAAACTCTGGTGGGAGTCTTTAATTTTGTTGCTAGGGAAATTGTTAGCCAAATTTTAGAACAGAAGGGCCCAGTGGGGGGAGTTTGCTATTGACTTCCAATAGCCACAGCAGGAGTTATTTTCCTTTTCCTTTGTCCCTGGGGAGGAAAGTACTGTGGAATGGAGAAAAAGAAAAATGGCCTTCTGGTAGGATTTAAACTCAGGGAATTTTCTCCTACCTCCACCCCAGCTAAGGGAGGCAGGTGCACCATTTTTTGATGCAGAAGAGGAGCATGGTAGCTTTCCGACAAGAAGCAGCTCCAGAGAGAGGCCAAGGTGCTCATCAAGGGGTCTAACTCAGTGCTGTTCTGTCTGTTATTTTTTGCCAAGAGAATTGGCAGTGGGAGGGTGGGTGGACAGAGCAGGGCCCTTGGAAGCAGAGTAGATAATGGGCACACACTGCTATGGGACGGGGTGACTGGGCAGAGACCCAGCAAGCTTCCACTGGAGATTAAACAGAGGATCCAGAACACAGCCCCCAGGGCTGCTCCTTCTCAGCAAGAAGGGCTCTCATCTCTCTTGCCCTCTGAGACCATGGTCAGTTCATGAGACCCAACGTCATTTCCCTGGAAGACAATCAGGGCTGGGTCATACATGGGGACAAGGAAAAGCAGACTTCTGGGTTTTTCTTTCCTCCTTGTCCTGCACCAGGGAACATGTTACTAATAGTTTCATTTCATTTTTTGAATCTCAGTGTGCAGTTCAATGAATTCTGACATTTACATATAGTCACGTGACTATCACCAAGATCAAGATGTCAAACATTCTCACCAATTATTTTGACTAATAGTCATTTTTTAAACCTTTTTTATCTGAAATATTACAAATGTACAGAAAAGTGTATAAAGCATAAAAGTGTAACTTAATGAACTGTAAACACCTGTTTAACTTCTGCCCATGTCAAGAAATTGGATATTAACAGAACTCCAGAAGCCCTCTGCACATTCCTTCTTAAACAAAAGCCTGTCCCTCCTTCCTAGCAGTACCAATATGCTGAGTTGTATAGAATTAAATTTCTGTGTATTTATTAAATAGTTTTATTGCCTAATTATATGGTCCTAAACAATATAGTTTAATTTTACCTGTCTTCTGAAGTTTTCATAGGTAGAATAATAAAATGTTTATTATACTATGTCTGGCTTCCTTAATTCAGTGTTATGTCTTAAGAGTCCCTCTTGTTTTATGGACCTAGAATTCATCACATTCACTGCAGTAGGGTACTTCATTGTATATCTGTATTACAGTTTATTCATTCTCTTCTTAATGGACATTTAGACATTCATTTGATTAGTTTTATAAAGAGGATTCCACAAGGCTATATGATGGTCACCCACCATCCAAGAACACTGTTGTATATTTCTGAATCAAGACCTTAAGGGCTTACGTATCAGAGTTCCTATGAGGTGTATATGCCTATGTGTGCTAACCTTAGGCACTTCTGTTATACTAAATGTGTGAGATAGGGCGCTTACTACATGTTGGAAAGAGTACATACTCCGAGGAGTCCTGTCAAGGCCATGCCCAATGTTATTCTCCAAAAACAGGTGTTCTTGGCTTGCTGTATTAATAAAAAAAAGATTGAAACATAGGTTACATCTATTTTTTAAAGACCTAAACAGCAGAAAGGTGTGCATTGTACTTCAGAACCATTGCTAACTTTTAACACATTTTATATTAAACATTGTTATTTTAAGCTTCACTTCTGTTTCCAAAATCTGTTTCAGCAAATTTGTCTTACAAGTTACCTTCCAATGAAAGGGCTGATATAGGAGTGTCTAATGGCAAGTCAAATGCATGCAGACTTTCTGGAGCTTTAGCTACAGTCTCTTCTCTAAGGTCTTATTAAAGAAATTTAGTAAGTGCACAGGCAGTGTCTCTTGGGAAGGATGTAGGACCTGGATGAAAAGTAATGCAAAAAACAGGGAGTTCAGCTTGGAAGAGGGTCTCAGGTCCCAGGGATTAATGCCGTTATTAGGTCAGTAGAATATAATAGAAAGGAATGGCCTGTTTGTCCCTTCACCTAGACCTAAAGCTTCAATTACCAGCAAGTTGTCTAACTCAAATTACTTCCCAACAGCAAGCGATCATTACACTTTGGACCTCTGTATCAATTAGAGGCCTTTCTGTTGCAGGTGAGAAAATTGACCTCAAAATACTTGAGGAAAACAATAAAATTTAATCTCATATATATATACTATGAGGAAATTCAGGGATGTCCCCTGCTGGTCCAGAAATGGCCTCATGCTGACTCAAAGCTTCAAACAGAGTTCTGATTTCACTTCTATTTCCATATCTGTCTCTTTGCTTCTCTTTCTGATTCTGATTCTCTCCTGCTGCACACAGGTTTTCTCCACACGACAGAAAGTTAACTGAAAGGCTCCAAAGACTGTATTTCTGTTGTCCTCGCCCGCGAGGACCTATTAAGACGTGGGAGACCTCGGGGGAGCCGCGACCACCTATGAAATGGGATGAGAGGAAAAACGACACGAAGAGCCTGCAAGGTTGTGTCAAGCTCTCATTTATTAGCAGAAAAGGCAGGGAATATATAGCATTTGAAGGGGCGTGGTAGGGAGTAGCTTCTTTTGGTTGGTTGCCCATTATGATAATGAGGTAGCTTACAAAGTCCAATCACACACCGAGTTGTGCACATGCTCAGTAGTCTTTGACGTAAGCAACGGACCTAGTTGAGGACTTAGCGGGAAGCTGTGGCGGGAAACTGGCCAAGAAGAAGTAAACAACAAGATGGAGTCTTTAAAACAAAATGGCGGGTGCTTTTCCACTGGCAAAGGTCAGGTACTTTTCCACTGCCTAACTTCCTTGTTCTTGTGGTTAGTATAGAAGATGGCTGAGCTCTCACAAGATGGTGTCACAGATGACAACGGCTCCTGACAGTTCCCCCTTCTTTATTATATATGGCAGGTGCTGTTGCCATAATAGAGGACTGTGCCTGTCTTAGGTTGACTCACAACAAGAGAATCCTTACCCGTCATGGGAGCACAGGTAGCATGACCTGCTTCCTGTCTTAGGTTGGTATCCTCTTTTGCGTGTCTTACCCGTTTTTGACTATCCAGCCTCTGTATATGGGGGATGTAAGCTAGACCAATGCCTGTCTTAGGCCACTAGACATTGCCTTTGTGGCTGCAAAAGGCATGTTCAGGTGTTACCCGTCATTGGCCACTTGGTCAGCGTGTTAAAAGACAGGAGTGTCGTTTGGGCAGACACCGTTGTAGTCATCCAGTCCTTGCTCAGTGAGTTCTAAGCGATGGTAGTGGACTTGGATGGGTCTAGTTCGTAGATCATCTATTTGATCTTTCACGAACTGCGTGAGCCGCCGCAGGGCCCAAGGGCCAAATGAAATAAGCAGAAGAAGTCCAAGTAAGGGGCCAAGAATAGAGGGGAGTAAGGTGGTTAGAAAGGGAGAGGTGGAGAACCAGTTCTGATACCAACTTTCATTTTGCTCTCTCTCTTTTTTGCGTTTCTCTAAGCTATCTTTGACTCTTTTCATGCTGTCTTCTACTATGCCTGTTTTATCTGCATAGAAGCAGCATTTCTCTGTAAGGTAAAAGAAGGGAAATCTCAGGGGTTGCTTTCCCTGGATGAAATGTTATTAACACATTTTATTAATCTTTCTGGGAGCCATCTGGCTGACTGGTGTTCTTGATCATAGACACATGCGTGTCCTTTTCCCCATATGAGTACTGGATGGGGTCCGTGCCACTGATTAGTTAGGGGGTCCTTCCAAAGGACCTGAGCATAAGTATCTTTGGTGGCCGGATGCCATAGTCTGTCTGCTGCAGACTTGCCTTGTTCGTCTACTGTTAGGAAGTTGAGGACGAACAGTGCATGATTGAGAAGATTTTTAGGATTTTTATAGTAGTTAGAGAGCTCTGTGGATGATCCTTTTTGTTTAGAAATTTGATTTTTAACTTTTTGATGAGCTCTCTCTATAATCCCCTGTCCCTGGGGATTATATGGGATGCCAGTAAGATGTTTTATTTGGAGGCAATGGCAAAACTCTTTAAAGTTTTTAGCAGTATACCCAGGACCATTGTCTGTTTTTATACATTTAGGAATTCCTAGTACAGTGAGGCACTGGAGGACATGAGAGATGACATGTTTGGCAGCCTCACCGCTCTGCAGGGAGGCAAAGATAAAACCACTGAATGTGTCAATGGTAACATGAACATACTTTAGAGTTCCAGTAGGAAAAGGTCTGAATGGGGACTTTCTCAGGCCCAACAGCTTCATAATGTGCCTGAAGGCAAAGTCTAACACGGTCCCAACGTTTGGGGTCTACGATTCCTTCTTGGGGGAACCAAGGGCAGACTTTCTGGATATACTGAAAAAACTTCAAGAGATCCTGTTTTTTAACATAAGCCCCTCTCTCTCGGAGGCACTGCTGAATATCTTTCAAGAACTGTGCCTCCTTAGACAGTTCTTGTCCCATTTTGAGTTAAGAGAATCGTCCAGAGGGACTTACCCGTTAGCCGTCCGCTTCGTCGTCACCGATCGGGCGGCTCTCAAGCTGATAGCCTGATGAATCCTGCGCAGCTGCGACTACTTTCTCTTCTAGGCTGGGGGGCTACGACCCTCGAGCCCCACGTTGGGCGCCACTTGTCCTCGCCCGCGAGGACCTATTAAGACGTGGGAGACCTCGGGGGAGCCGCGACCACCTATGAAATGGGATGAGAGGAAAAACGACACGAAGAGCCTGCAAGGTTGTGTCAAGCTCTCATTTATTAGCAGAAAAGGCAGGGAATATATAGCATTTGAAGGGGCGTGGTAGGGAGTAGCTTCTTTTGGTTGGTTGCCCATTATGATAATGAGGTAGCTTACAAAGTCCAATCACACACCGAGTTGTGCACATGCTCAGTAGTCTTTGACGTAAGCAACGGACCTAGTTGAGGACTTAGCGGGAAGCTGTGGCGGGAAACTGGCCAAGAAGAAGTAAACAACAAGATGGAGTCTTTAAAACAAAATGGCGGGTGCTTTTCCACTGGCAAAGGTCAGGTACTTTTCCACTGCCTAACTTCCTTGTTCTTGTGGTTAGTATAGAAGATGGCTGAGCTCTCACAAGATGGTGTCACAGATGACAACGGCTCCTGACAGGTTAATACTCAGAAGGTGTGGTATGACTTGTTCAAGATGAAAAGGAATTGAGAATGAGACGTAGAAGTGACTTAGAAACCAAAATCTATATATAACAAAACAGTGACTTTCTGGAGTATATGCAGCAAGAAGGAGGCTGTGGTTGTGGGAATCACTGTTATTAATCACACTGTATGTAGGTGATCAGAGTTGATGACCTGTTTGACTCTATGGAACCTTGAGCCAGTTTATTTCCTAACACCAATTCTCCTACTTCCATGTCAAATCAAGGCTAAACCATACAATACATATTTTTGCTTTTAGATGATCTCAATTGTTTAAGCTTAATACTTCTGTTTTTCACCCTGTATTACATAAACCAACAGATAGACGAAAGGCTGTTCTCTAATTCTCATCTTTTTTGCTCTGATGTAAATCCCTTCTGTTCTCCAGAAGAGCAGAAGGAAACAGGGCCTCCATAAACCATTCAATCTTCCCCTGGACTTGTACAGAACACAGCGCAGGTTCCCTTCTCAGAGACAGAGCATTCGTTTGTTTATACTGTCCCTAACTGTTCCTGCATGAACTACATTTCTTAGGTCTTTCTGTTTGACCCCATATCTTAGCATTTGATTTTGTTGTCTTAGTTTTAGATTCCTCTGAACAACTCCTCTTGGTCTGAATTGTTGTGGGATTAAAACCAGTGGGTGTTGGAACTAAAGCATCAGTTGTAGGGCATGGAAGAATGTGTTATCTTAGGTAGTAAGTAGTAGGAATAGCTTGCTGTGGAAAAACAGAAACACAAAATAATACCAGCAAAATCATGCGATGATGAGATTTGTGAAACTGTAGCAGTGTGAGTGGACACTCCATTTGAAGAGGTTTTTGACTACAAATGGTGAATGGTGAATAAGTCTTCATTTTTTACTTAAATTCACGTTTCCTCTGGCATAGAAGTCGGAGTGGTAATACACTGGTGGTGGTGTCTGTTGGGAGAACGATTTTGTTTTTTTCCCTGCTTTGTTCTTATATGAAAAGGTCATTTCCTTCCATTAGAGGTGAGAATAATGGCATTCTCTTATTTATTTTCAGTAATCTCTATGATCTTTCTAAATGATTCATGGAGAGTAAAATATTAACATTAAGGGATGGGGAGTCTTCGTTCTGTCCTTTTTTAAAGTAGCAGTGTGTGTCTCCCAATTCTAGAGGGTTACTTTGGGTGGATAATGACTCCAGACTACTGCAGACCTTTTTTTTCCCCCTGTAGGGTGATTGATTTTAACCTTTCTCCTCTGCCAAACCTTTGTTCAGTGCATGACATTTCAACCCCCACCACTTCCCATGTTCTATTTTGCTAAAGAAAATTGCATTTTCTATTTCTGGATAAAGCATGGTTGTTTGTGTCAGTCAATTTAACACAATACACAAGTTCTTATTTGTGCAGAGGAAGCACTAATGAGATTCCAGCAGGAGATGGGTCCTGAGCCCATGACCAAGCCTCCTGTTGGGCCCGGAAGATGGAAGCCACACTAATCTATTACTGACAAGATTACTTAATGGTGATGTAGCACCTTTTTGTCTCAGAGACCTGCAGGTAGTATGAAGTCCCATTTCCTGCCTATACACTCATCCTGCAAATGACGCGTGGATATAAAAGAAAATGGTTGTGGGGTGTATTGGAAAGGGGAGCAATTTTGGAGAGCGTGGCCTGACTTTTGATCGCTGCTGTGCCGTATACCAGCTCTGAACCTTCAAACATATTACGTATCTTTTCTGAGCCTCTGGTTCCTCACTGAAAATGGAGAGAGAGATATAGTTTCTATGTGCAGGGTTGGTGGGGAATTAAATAAGATAACGAACACAAAGCTCTTTGCACAGTACATGTTCCATGGGAGGCACTCAGTGAGTAGCTATGATAATGAAGTAGCTCCTATAGGGAAGAATATACTGCATTTGATAAAGTAAGCAGTTCTTATTATGAGATGTCTTTTGGTTATAAACAGTTATGGACCTTTTGCCTTTTTGTTCCATAGAGAAGATGTGCTGTGGGAAGAGTTGGAAATACTTGATTTCCACACTCCTTATGCCTACATCACTTAGGCAGCCACTCAATGAACGCTCCCTGGACGCTGTGCACTGTCTCGGTTCCTGAGTCTAGAAGAAAAACAAAGAGCAAAGAGGCCATGTGATGGGAGGGAAGCCCATAGGCTGTGACATAGGCCCATGTGCCTTCCCATTCTGGCTCTGCTATTTACTGACGACACGATTTAGGCAGGTTATGGAACTTCTCTGGGCCTACCTAGTTTCTGGAGCTCTAAAATATGGATAATAATCCATGCCTCAAAAGACTGTAATAATAGACATAAAGCAGCTGTAATCTGGGATGATACTCAAAATACTAACCATTCTGGTAAAGGCGCTGACTAATCAAAGAACTGGCTAGAAAACCAATCACCTGGTGCAGGTCAGCATGGCAGTGAAGTATGAGCTCTGCGGTAAGCTCTCTTAGCAGGGCCTAGAATATAGGGAAGAGTCCAGTTTTAGTTTGAGGGTTGGAAGGTGTATTGTTTATTTTTTAAATTTTCTGTATATTATGATGTTTTCACATCTTAAAAAACCTTTCTGTTTAGGGAGAAACTGGCCCTTCCTAGACTGGCCAATTCTTAAGAGATAGCAGAGAGCTTGGTCGAGACATGCCTTCATGAAGCAAACGAACTGATGCAGAACCATACCTCCTCTCTCTGGCTGTACACTCCAGGAGGCAATAGCCCTCTGCCCTCATCATCCCAGAGCCCTGAACCAGGCAGTTAGGACTGCTCCCCCCAACCGCCCTTGCTGCTTATAGCCTAAAGTCTGAAGAAATTATTCAAATTAGCCAATCCTAAAATGTTTGCCCCGTCCTGCCTTGCCTTCTTAAGGAAACCCCAGTACAGGTTCTGTCTTAGGCTTTCGCCTGCTCCCGCCTTCTGCCCCCATCCCAAAGCTGGCACTTCCCCTGTGACCCTGTATAGTGCACCATGCCTCCTGTTTCTCCGACCTGTAAGTATAAGAAACTGTGTTTCCCTGACCCTCTCCTGTGTCACCCCGTGCGGCCGCTCCTGACTACCATCTCATGGAAGACCAAGGACCAGGAGTGCACGGAGGGACAGACACACAGATGACTATTACACAGTATGACATGTGCTATGGAGGACGTATATTAAAGGGCAAAGGAAACTGTGTAGGGGGCTACTAAATCTCAGCGGGGGAATCCAGGAATGATAAAGATAAGAAAACAGACCATTTGACTGAGTGTGGAAGGATGAGTAGCAAGGCTTGTCAGGGCTGAGGTGACCCCATGCAGAGGGAGAAGCGTGTCCCACAGCGTGGATGTGCCCCCGTGCATGATGTGTTTCAGGATGTATAGGGGATGGGAGGCGGGGAATGGGCTTTGGGGGCTGCGCAACATATACAACTAGAAATGTAGGGAGGGCTTGCTCTTGAGGGACCTTCCACGCCATGCCATCCACTGTAGTGTGAGAAGCAGTCGTAAAGGGGAAGCTATGGGGTGGAGGAAAGCCAGTGAGTGCTGTGGCTGTGTTGGTCGGTGACAGACGTGAGGACCTGACCTGCAGAGGGGTATCCCAGATTCCAGAGATGTGCGAGGCACGGAACGGACGGAGCTATGTCAGTGACCGGGTATAAGGGTGAGGAAGGAAGCAGCTGAAGACAACTCCTGGGTCTTTAGCTCGAGCGGCTGGTGCATACAGGGCTCCCAAAAGAGAGAACAGTTTTAGGGCGAATCGCTTCTCTGTTGCTTGCTTAATTCCATCATTCCCCTGCCTACTGGGTTAAGTAGGACTTTTTTTATTTTGGTCTCACAGCTGTAAATACTTCATGCCAGTGGCCATGTTTCTGTTTTATTTTGGGAATGGCACTTTAACTGTTTTTTTTTTTTCAGTTTAAACGACTCAGGAACTGAAGGGCCGTTTCTGTCTTCAGGGATATGTTTGGTACTGGAGATGGTAGACAGTTGGGTGTGGGTGAGGACAGATAGCGCCTGAGGTCTTGCAGCTTAGAAGTAACATCTTGTCATTTGAGGATAACACTGCCAAAGGTGTGTGGGTGTATCTTTGAAGAAACAAAACAAAAAGCATGACCAGCAATCTGATCTATGCTAGGTGTCTATAAAAATCATTATTGCTGTAACTCTTGTGGAACTGCCTCATTGTTCCACAGAGATGGCCTCTTTGTTCAAAGTGAACTGTCCCCTGTCTCCCAGGGATGGTTGGCTAGCCTGTCAGTTGATTTTCTTTTTGTCTTTGGCCCTGCCTGTTACACCAGTTCATTCAACATTTTGCTTTTGTGTTTCCTCTCCCCACTGTCCTTGGCAGGAGCTGGTAGTCCCCCACTCCCGGGCTGTGGAGTGCAGTAAGCCCCAGGTCCATGTGTCCCAATGGGCATCACTTAGAACCAGGGAGGCTGTGCATAAGCCAGGCCTGCCTATCTCCTTGCTGCTCCGCTAGCTCTGAAACAATTCAGTGGAAGAATGGGTTTGTAAGAGGATCCCTTGCTTATTGTAACGGCTGCCTATCCAACTTTTTGATTCTAAAGAAGTTTGCAATGGTTTCTGGAATATTCTTCACAACATACTTTTCAATTGTTTGAAGTTCCCATATTTTTTAAAGCCTACTAAGAGCCGGGCCCTTTATAGTCACTGTATCATTCACTACAATAATGACTGCTATAGGCTGCATTTATGGAGCTCCTGCATGTGCAGGCCCCCTGCTAACAAGTGCTCCACATAGACGGTCTGAATTCATCTTCACAACAAACCCATGAGGTAGGACGATGACTGCCTCCAGCTCTCAGATGAGGAAACCGGGGCTTAGCTACAGTCACTCGTTCGGTGCACTCAGCTCTCAGTGGCTGGGTCAGGAATCCATTGCAGATACTCTGAACTGCAGAGTTTGCCCTCCTGGCCATTTCCTTCTACAGCTCTGTGAGGTAAAGAAAGAGAAATATTACCCATTTTAAAGAAGATAAAACTGAGGCTTACAAAGGCTTAGAATCCAGAACCCAGCTCTTTCTGACTCTAAAGCCATGTTGTTCTCCCAGGTCACCCGCTGCCTCTGGTTACACCTTGTGAACAAAGCATTACTTTATATGAATTGTTTTATAGATGGACTCAATCCTGGGATCTTCAGAGCGAGTTGATGAAAGTCGTACTGGCGTATGGTGTGGTCGTGCTTTTGGTCTGAGCTGGTCTGACTTCTATCTGATTCCATCCACTATTCTCTATCACCCTTGATGGTGGAAAGTACATGCAATGAGAATATCTGCATCGTGAATTATTAACTAGTAAATCCCAGAGTCAGTTTGGGTTTGCAACGTTGCTGACTATTCACTGCATTCCAAGTACTATGCCATTAAGGCCAATAGATGGGAAGATGTCTACCTCTTTCTTTGAAATTTATGATCTTCAGAGAAATACGGGACATCTATTTATTTTTGTATTTATGCTAATTATATATACATATAGAGTGTTAAAATATAAAAACAAACATATGGCTTAGAAGAATTTCGTTAAGTGTTTCAGGCATTTCTGGGGACGGATATGGCCTGGCTGCTAATAGCCTGGGCTCCTCGGCTGACGGGATCACAGCCACAGCCTCTCAGAGTATGTGAGGTGAGGGGCTCTCCCTGGGGTGGGGGTCATGTTCATACTCCCACTCTAGAGTTCCAGCTTCCTTCGTCATGACCATTTGCATTTTAAAGGTTGATCCGGAGAATAAGGGGAGATAATTGTGATGGCAGAACAGGACAGCAAAACTCACTTATGGGACCCCGCCAGTCCTTCAGAGTTGAAAGTAGCCAAAAGTACTGATCTGGACTCTGCAGCAAATTTGACACACCTAGCAGAATCTGAGGCTTAAGCTCCTAAGTCAGAAATATTTAGAAGACAGTATAGAACCAGCTACTAATGGCCCTAATCACCTCTCTTGCTAAGCAGGTAGAAAGGATAAAAAAACGGAAAACGAAGATAAGAAGGAAGACTGGAATTCAGACTCCATGTACATGCCAGGGCTGAGGTTTCATACCATCTTCTCAACAGCTTGGGGAGCAGATAGCACTCTTCATTCCATGTGGTAGATGTGGAAGCTGAGGTTTCCGTTTCAGGATTTGCCCTGGATCATGCAGTAGGAAATGGTACTCAGAGTCTGTATCCAGCTCTTTCTGATGCAGGGAAAAGCTTGCTCTTTTCCTACCTTGGTGGGAGCTTTCCTGAAAGACTCCGGGTCACTGCCAAGTGGCACGTGCAGCCCCTGGGTACATCCCGCATTGATATTCGGCAGAAACCGTGGCAACGAGAGGTGAGCAGTGTGGCCAGAGCACAGCTGGGAGGGATCCTCGCAGGCCGCTGGGTGGTAAGCAAGCCCTCACTCACGCACCAGGCTTCATCTGTTCTTTGCGCCTCAATGCAGCCCCAGTGCCTATGGTGCAGAAGGCAATTAATTTTCCCAGTATTTTCTAATTGTTGGCATGTACTGAAGGCAGCCAGAGAGACTGAGCCAGGATCATATCAAGGACTTAAGCCCGCGTCTGTGTGGCAGGATGTGCCGTTGCCATAGCAGCAGTCAATCTGCTAAATAAATGGTAACATACACTGATTCAAAGGCAAAGACTGATTTGGGTCAGGGAACCGTGCTGTATGAAAAACAACTTTACGGTGACTTCTGAGGACTTTTTAGCTTTTATAAGTGGCCCTAGAAGTGCATAGTGAATGAATTCTCAGATGTGAGAGGGTGTGTGCACTTCAAGCGATGAGCACTAGGCTGTTCCTGGGCAGTTGGGATGGTAAATTCCATGGAACATGCTGGGAAACTGCTCTTCTGCTGCATATCACTTCTCAGAGACTTAGGACCTGTAACAGGAACAGTACATCCAGATGCTGAGCTCTCCCATGTCCTGGGATGCCTCCCAGCGCTTCCTGTGCATTTGGTCCATGATCCTGCAAAGTGGGATTTATCACCACCCTTCCAGATGTGGGCACTGATGTTAGTATGGCCAGAATCCTATAGCCACCCAGGAGTGGATTCAGGATGCAAACTTGAGATCTACTTGATGCAGTACTGTGTCCTCCCCTCCCTGCCATATAGCTTCTCTTCCCTGGCCTTTCTCAAAAGGAAAGGACGGTTTTTCTTGGCCACCCGCGTGGCAAGGATTGCACCGCTCTGCTTCTGCTTTGTATATTGTGAGACGCTGCTAGTTATTTTTAATCCAGTATGAAAACTTAAGTCTTAGGACAAGAGCACTTGGCATTCCCAGAGGTAGCACTTGCCAGTGTGGGTGATCCAGATTGTCATGTGGAAAGGGAAAAAAAGGTATTTTTCTTTTCCTCTGTTTTTTAGAACAGGACCAGATACCCTATTGTCACCATTTTGATCTAGCGTAGCTCTTGGGTGGTAAATGTGGGCTAGGTGAAAAGCATTTCTGAGCTATAATAAGAGGTGGCATGCTGTAAAGCAGAAAACACTGGCTTGATTAAGATATGGGATCTGCCACTTCCTAGCTGTGTGGTCTTGGGCCTCAGTTCTCAACTCTATGAAATGGGGATTCAGCAGCTGCTGGTGGTGGCATCACCGGAATCAGTTGCCTAGCATACTTTTTGGAATGAGACAGAGGTAAAAATTGCCTTACAAGCTTAAGGAGTAGAGATACCTGCAGATTCCTCTTCATTAGGGAATATATTCCCTCATTCATATATCCTGATTTTTTGTTTGTTTTTAAGTTTTATTATTTTGCTTAGGGACTCTGAATTAAAGGTTTGTGGAATGAATGGAATCTAGGAAAGCACTTAACTGAGCGCCCGTCATATAGCTATAGTTTAATAAATGTTAGTTTTCTATTTAATCAAAGCCTAAAAAATATTAGATAATCCTTCATCTCTAGATCTAGTTTTTAGTCGCTAAACTCAGGACTGCAGAGGATCTTGAGCCCCAGGAGCCCAGAGGAAGATTTAGACTTGCCTTTAAGTTCTCTGTTCCCTCTTTCTGATCTTGTGACTGGAAGTCAGGACTTAAGGCAAGTGCTTTGGGCTCAGTTCAGCTCTGGAAGCCTCCGCTTCCCAGAGCCCTCAGGTGCAGAGCTGCATCAGGAAAGCTGGAAATGAACTTCAATGTGCAATTTAACTCAGACTTGCCAGCTGGAATATATACCTCTTCGAGCTGATAGGTGAGTTCGTTTGGGGGAGCCTACTGTTTTTAAGCCTCTCAGCTGAAAGCATGGTGATTTCCGGTGAAAATGCAGTCTTGGAGCCAGTTTTTTTCACAGGGACTGTCAGTGGGGTATGAACATCATACAGGCAGGGCTGGGCTGCATTTTCAGCTTGTGACCTGGAGGTGAACGTTCCGCCCATCCCTTCCAATCATTCTTCCCCATAAGGTGGTATTTTTGCATTGACCTAAAGCCCCTCTACTGGTTTTCTGTTCATAGCACTGCTGTAATTTGAGACTTTGAAATCAGTGCTCAGTTTTTTCCTGTGTGTAGACATTGATTTTTTTTTTTACCTAAAATGCAAACGTAACCTGTGCCTGTTATCTGAATATCTCTAATTAGACTCCTTGCACAAATCTACCAATTGACTTTAATTGATTGAATCTAAGCCTGCAACTGTGTTGGAGGGGAAAAGACATTTCCTTGCCTCCCGAGTTATCATCAGCACGTTGAATGCAAACAGATTTCTCAAATTCAGGATACAATGGTAGGCAAGAATTGCTGCGGACCTGGAAGCAGGATGTAATTGTCACACAGGTAAATTATCTCTGCTGTGAGAAAATCAGGGCAGTAAATGAAACGTTTGTCTCCTTTGCTGGGAGGTCATGTATGTTGTTATGGTGCCATGCCAGTTTGCATCTCTGTTGAAAGAGTCAGTGCTGCCATTCATCATGCCTTCCTTCTTGATTTTTCTGTTTGTACTTTTCCTCTTTATGTTCTAAGGAGCTTCATTTACTTTTTTTTCTCTGCATTCTGCCAAGTAAGCCCAAAATTGGTAGTTAAGGCAAAATCCAAATGAAAGGGAAGGGATGGTGAGAAAGTGGACAAGGGCCATGGAGAATAAAGTTGAACATTACTTCCTTTTTCCTTCCCATGTCCTTCTTCTCTGGGCATCTATGCTGAACAAAGGAGACTGAGCTCTGCATGAAAGAGAATCAATAACTTACCAGGTTTGAATCTTTGGGCATGCTTGAGTAAAACTGTGTGTGGGGCAAGGTTTGATGTTTGAGCCTATTCTCCCACCTTACCTTGCTGCTCAAGTTCCAGAGCACACCTGGGCTCCTCCACATGCAACAATATTGGATGACATGGTGTACTATATGCCAGCCGCTGTTTAAGTGCTTTATATGGATTATCTTATAAAAATCATGAAAAGAAAGTAGTATCATCTCCATTTATAGATGAGCAAGCCAAAGCAACAGAGTACAGGATTTGTCTGAAGATCACCCAGTTACAAAGAAGTGGGACTAGGGTTCCAATCCAGACTGTGTGAAGAGCATTCTCACGTTATTTTCTAATTATAAAAGTATTCCCTGTTCATTGTAGATGACCTGGAAAATATTAAAAAACAGAAAAAAATAAAATCATCCACTCTCTCTACTACTCTGATAAAACCACAGTTACAGTAATTTGTAGTATTTCATTCCATTGTTTTATTTAAACACATAAATGTACTTTAAATAGAGATAGAGATAGAGATATAGATGTAATATATTGCTCTTTTTCAATCAACATTTTGAGTGAACATTTCCCTATGCTGTTGTTCGAAGTTCTTCCCTTGGATAATCCCTAATGGAATTAACCATCCCCCTATTGTTGGAAATGTAGGATATTTCCAATATTTACATTTTAACAGTGGAATAAACACCTGTTTTGTTTAAGGGGAAAGAAATGTTTTTAAGGCATAAAGAGAGGGAGGAGTGGCATTTGGGGTATTAAAAAGTCCTTTGATCCAGATTTATTTTCCTTTTTCAGATTATCATTTTCACTTTTTATTTGTATACATTTTTTAAAGCTTCTCTTCCTGAAGCCTGCTTTCCTTTTACATCTGTACTTATAGACAAGTGTAATTCAGCCTTAACACTGACTGACAGTATGTACAGCAAATTTTATTCAGGGTCTGCAGTGGATGGCATATTTCCTGGGTTTTCTGGGAAATCTTTGTAGTGTTCCACTGTCTCCAGTTTTATTTATACTGTTCACCCCAGGAAGCTCCTTCGACTCAGTCATACACCTACTGTTTGATACTTTTTGTGTTTGTGTGTGTGTGTGTGTACACATGTGACTATACCAGGTACTCAACTGGCCACAGGGAGTGAAGAGCTGAGTCACCCACAGTTCTCGCCCTCAAGGATTTATGAGTCTAGCCAAGGATTAGAATGAAGAGCGACGATTACAACTTAATGATAAGAGCTGCAAATACATACGGTTAATGGTTGTAAAGGGCTAGGGGAATCCAGCTTAAGAAACATGTTTCCTGAGGAGAACAGGTTTCAGCAAAAGCTATGACTAAAGGCAATGTGTGTAAGCTTAGCTGTTGTAAGGAGGATGATGCATTGTGGAAGCAGCTTAGGTGGGAGAAGGGCACGCCTTACAGTGGGAAGATTATGCATAAAGGCATAGCGGTGGGGCTTGTTCAGGATGTACGTGTAATGCAGGATGGTCAAGCAGATATCACTCTCCCCGATCTCATTCCTGCCTACCTCTTCACGAAGAGGTAGGCAGGAATGAGATCGGGGAGACTGATGTATCACTTCAGACATTTTGGATTTTATTCTGCAGACACTGAAACACAAATGAAGCATTTAAATAAAGGAGGGACATGACCACAACTTTCAGGAGCTCACAAGCTTGGAAGGGGCATCTTAGGTGCCAGTTGGGCAACCCTTACTCACCTTTCCTTCTTGCCTCTTCCTACTTTATAACCTGGTTTTTCTTAATGCCCTGGCCTCTGGGAAGTCATTCAAATACTACTGAGTTTGGATACAATATCTGCATATGAAGTTTCTCAATGATCAGTGTCCTGTGGAAACATTTAGCGCATCTGCAGTTAACCCATTCATGGCCTGCAACACTGAAGGACCTGTTTCATTTCTGCCTTTGGTACACTGACCAGCTGCTGTAAAAACAACACTCAGGCACTGAATGCATTTGGTCCCTTCCGTTTTAGTCTAAAGCTGATGTGTAGGAAGGAGCAGGCTGGTTTTACTCCATGCAGTTGTTCATGGCCCCAAGTTTCCCTAGAAATTCCACTCGTATTTCATTGGCCAGAACTCAGTCTCAGGACCACACCTGATCCAAGGGAGACTGGGAATGAAAAGGAATGAGGTTTGGTGAATACCCAGCTCCAGTGCACATGCATGTGACCATAGTTATAAAAGACTTTCACTTGTAAGGTGGGCAAGACCATAACCACTTGTCAGGCTTTCAGGTTAAGGGCGAATCCCCCTCTCACAGCTACTTGGTCATTTAAGAAATTGAGCTAATTCAGTTTGGGTTTATAGTCTGGCTTTTTTGCTCCAATTTTCTATTTCTGCTCCTTAACCAGATTTTATTTTTCATCTTTGTCCTTACTTTGTCCTTTCTCCTTGCATCCCTTCTACCTTGCCTCTCCCATTTTCCCTAATAACCCATTAGTATAGGAGAGTCAGAGTGAGAGCTGAGGCACTAGGCAGCCCCTTTGCCACCAGGACAACTTCACCAGTAGAAAAGCAGGTGGTTAATTCATATTCATCATTCAGATCTCAACTCAAATGACACTGCCTTGGGAAGGGTCTCCCACACCCGTGAGGCAGGCTTGGAGCACCTGCAGTCCCCTGCCTTCGCATTCACATTCCCTATGCAATACTGACCCCACTTCATTGTATCACGGTACTCCTGAAACTGCCTTCCAACAAATTACCCCTTGTAATCCTGGGACCTAGGACGATTCCAGCAAAGTGGCTGACACTCAACAAATATCTGTTTGTATGAATGAATGGTGTGAACAGGAGAGACTTCAGAAGCAGGCTGTCCTGGATTCCTGCTGTGACTCTGCTGGGTCCTAGCTTCAGAAGTGTGGGTAATTCATTTAATGTTTTCATGATGCATTCATCATCGCTGCAAACAAAGGTGGTAGGGCCTGCTTGCTTGGCTGTTCTGAGGATTAAGTGAGACAGTGTACGTGGAGCCCCTAGGAGAACCCCTATCATGAGGATGCAAATTAAACATCAGTGTGTAGCTCGGGGGAACAGTGGTGGGTTGGGAGCAGGGGGGTGCGGGCATGATGCTGCGCTTTATGAAAGGTGAATGGTGCAGAAGAGGTGAGACGAGGCAGGGGAGGGGACTGCTGCTCTGCTCTGAGGATGAGGTGTTGAGATCTGAACTTGTTTGGAGTATAGTTATAATCCCAGATGCCATCTCTGGGTGGGGTCTTGCACTTTGTTGAGCTGTTTAAGTGGCATATGAATGTGACAAGCACTCAGTGCACTGCCTCACTGAGGCGCCTTACCGCAATTTTGCCCACAGGTGCTGGCTTGGGGTAGTCAGGCTCATAACCAAACGAGGAAGAGTGACTCATTGAGACCTTCTGGAAAAAAAAAGGATTTATTTTAAGGATAGCCTGCAAATGAAACAGGAAGGCTGTGAGGATCCAAGACATCATCTACTCCCTCTTGACTCTCACCGTGGTGTGTCTGCTTTTCTCTATGTATTTGCTCTTTTATTTCTTCGTTATGACTTTCCAGACTCCTCTAGTCCAAATACCACAGGCTAATTATGTGTTTATCTTAGTTACCATAATCCCATTTAGAGTGTGTTTTGTGCTAGACCATCTCATGGGTCCTCAGCCTGGCTGGGAAAGAACATCCTTTTCTTCTTCCTTACAAGAAGGCCACTGGGGGAAACTAGAAAGGACGTTGGGGCTCATAGACAGCATGACAGGCATGCCCAGGATAGAGCAGTTGGGAGGGGAGCACAACTTCCCTAGTGCTGTTGGAAACACGGATTCTGTCTGCTGGCATAAACATGGGCCTGGCGTGATGGCAGGGACTTCAGGCTTCAGACATATCTGAAAGAGAGGTAAATAGGAGATCATCAGACACAATACCCCAAGAAAAATGCATTTAGCAATTCAAAAAATAATTATTGTTGCTGTCTGTGTTCCAAGCCCTGTGCTAAGTGCTAAAGATCCTGTGGGACAAGACAGAGTCCCTGTCCTGGAAAGGCTTACACTCTAGTGTGGGAAGCAATGAGAAGGTAAGCAAATTAATATGGGATATAATTGCAGGTGGAGATAAGCCTATGAAGTTAAATACAGTAGCATAAGGGGACATTGGGTATGGTGGACCACCACTTCCATTTACTCTTCCACATGGACACAGAGAGACTATTTCCCACTGTCCTTTGCAGTTCAGCTGTGACCATTTGACTAAGTTCTGCCCATTGAAATGTTGGAGGACACGATGTGTGCCACTTCCAGGCCTAGCCCACAAAACCCTCCCACTTGTCATCCTTTGCGCTCTTCCCATTTTGGCTGGCTTGCAGGGAGACAACTCCGGGGGCATCCTTGGGCATCCATTGTTAAAAACAGTGCAGCCACTGGATAGGATCCCTGAATCACTACATGAAGGAAAACTGCCCTACTAGGAGTGCTTACATTTATGGTTACATGAGTGAGAAACAAACTTTGATTTTGATAAGCCAGTGATTCTTAAAGTGGGGGTCCCAAACACTACTTGGGATTTTGTTTTAAATTCAGATTAGTGGACTGCACCCAAGACTTACTGAATCAGAAAATTGGAGCTACCTGGGTTTTAACAAGTCCTAAAATGTTTAGGATTGTCCTAAAACCACAAAGATTCTGGGGTTTATCTACTACACTAGCTAACATTATCTTAACTAATACAGAAAGTAATGTGAATGGTGGGATGGGATTAGCAATCTGAAATGGAGTTGTCATGGAGAGCAATTCTGAGGGGATGGCATTTGAATTAAAGGAATGAGGGAGCCCTTAAAATGGGGAAGGTCACTTTAAACACTGGGAAACAATTACAGTGAACTTGAGGAAGAAATAAATCTGGTGTATTTGCATAAAAAAAGGAGACCAATATGGTCCACAGTGGAATGATGACGCAGAAAGGGCAGGAATGAGATCAGACCACAAAGTTGGGGCCAGATCACAGAGACTAAGAGGCGGTGAGTTGGTCTTTAGATCTCTTCAAAGTATGAGGTGATTTACTTATTCAACAAACTTTTTTTCTTTTATTATGTTAAATATACATAATATAAAATGTACCATTTTAAGTGTATAATTTAGTAGCATTAAGTACATTCACAATGGGTGCAGCCATCACTATCACCCATTTCCAGAACTTTGTCATTATCCCAAACAGAAACTCTATACCTATTAAACAATAACTCCTCTTTCCCCTCTGCCTTCCAGCCTCTGGAAACCTCTGTTCTACTCTCTGTCTGTCTCTGTGAATTTGCCTGTTCTAGTTTCCTTATAAAGGTAGAATTGATTAACACTTGCCCTTTTGTTCAGGCTTATTTCACATAGAATTAATGTCTGCAAGGTTCATCTGTATTGTAGCATGTGTTATAATTTCCTCCCTCTTTAAGGTTGAATAATATTCCACTGTATTATGGCTATACTGTTGTTTCCCCCTTTGGGCTATTGTGAATACTGCAGCCAGGAACTGTGATGCACGTGTATCTATCTGGGCGGTTCTCTGCGTCGAGTCTGACCTGGTCAAGGCACTGGCTCCAGCGAAGCCGGAGATGAGTGCGGATCAGCTGTGGCAGGCCATGTTCATGTAGAGCACCAAGGAGGATCACCAGGCGCTGTCAGGGAGGGCTTTCTGGAGGAGGCAGTTTGAGAGAAAAAATAGAAATTAGGAGAAGAAGAGAGGGAAGAAGCTGGTGGAGCACGGAAGCAGAGGTGTGAGTGTGTGATCCTCGAGAGAAGCTCACCCTGGCCCAGGGGTGAGGCTCGGAGGGTGAAGGGGGAGGCACTGAGAGAGAAGCCCGAGGAGAGGAGCAAGGCCCTGGCTGCCAAGGACCCGGCTAGAGGTGCGCAGGAGCCTGACACGAATCCCTCAGGGAAGTGGGTCTTCGTCGTGCCTGCACGCTGAGAATTACTCGACAGCTTTCAGCAACTTCCAGTGTGGGGCCTGAATTCCACCCCCATAGATTCTGTCTTGGTTGGTCTGGACCAGGGCATTGGCATTTCTGCAGTTCCCCCTGGGTATTTCCACATACAGCTGGGGTTGAGAAGTCCGGCCTCAGGCAATGGGGAAGCATTTGGAGGGTTTCAAGCAAGAGAATAACAAGGTCAGATTCTTTCTTAACCACCTGCACATATTTCAGTGTAAAGTGAATTTTACGGCTGATGAGGCTTCCGTGGGAGAAGAGGCCCCCTCTCTGTTCTCTGAGGCCCGCGCTTGGTGTGGCCGTGGGGACAGCGCTGTGTTCACCTGCGGAGGGCCCGAGCTGCCTCCTGTGGGCCAGGCCAGCCCTCCTCCTGGAGCAATCGCAGGCTGAGGGGCCAGAGCTTCTCTGGCCTTAGGGCTCTGCTGGGATCGGTGGAGTCTCATTTCCTTCACTAGGGACTTCCGGATAAGCAGGATGAATTTACAGTCTGTTTGACGGGAAGGAACAGTAAGAGCTGACGCAGCTGCTGTGGTAGCGATGAGGGAGTGAGGAGGCACCCGTGTGCTGACTCTGTCGCGGCTCCTGGCTCTGTGCTGCAGCAGCAGCCTGCTGTTTGCATCTTTATCTGTAGCAGAGCTGTTTACCTGCTCCCTCCCCACCCTTCCACAGGAAGGAGGCCTGAGACTGGGTTCAAACAGCAGAGTATGAGACCCGCCTCTCATTTCCATCTTTCCCTAGGGCACAGCAGCCCTTGGTTTTCTGGGGTAGGGAGTAGTCCTCTTTCTCCCCCTTTACTGTCCCTTGAGGACCTGAACCATGCCTTTGGTTATTTTGTGCCTAGAGCACATTATGTGAACAAAGAAATGTCTGTTCAGTTGATTAAGGATCAGTTAGAAATGACTGTACTAGAAAGAGGGGAAATGGATGTGACATACATGGCCACGGACCTGGGGAAAACAGGGGTGGTGGTGGGTGTCTTTGTTCCTCTCTTTCCTTCGAATGCAAGTTAATAAAAAGATCTGGCTCTTTGTGACCATTGTATGTCACAGTTGCTCCCAGAGCAGCGAAATGCCAAGCCTCTCCTACAGCACTGGCAGTAGAGCCTAGCGCAATGTAAGGCTCTCTTGGGGTAGAGCACCCAGAAACCCCAGCACATTCAGAAGTGTACACCAAAGTCTTGCATAATCTTGATGCTGTTTGCATTCTGAGGTCACCTATAAAGTCTAAATCATCACACACCTTTGTTCTCTTCATTCATGTCAATAATTGTGTGTTTGCTGGTAATTTGGGAGTATCCTAGAGCCAGTAGCTTAAATATTAAAGGGTATAGTGTTTCTGTTCTCTCCAGATCAGAAACCTCACCTTGTTAGTTGGATTTACTTTTAGGTTTTATACTTTCCTTTCCCAATTAATTGGTTCTCCGTTATTTTAAAATAGCATCATGGGGTTAAAAGTGCATTCAGGGCAAGGATTTGGGCCGGTGGCTGTCTGTGGAGCTGTCCTGGAGCCTGGGCCCAGCAGGGGGCCCGGTGATTCCTAACTGCAGTAACAGCCTGGCTGTGCACGCGTGCTCAGATGATGGGCCATCTGTGCTCTGCCTTGCGCCAGCTCATAAAGTACCTCACTTGACAAATTAAAGGTGAGGAAGCCTTAGGGTTCCTAGCTTCTTCTGATTAAGGAAACCAGTCCCTTTTAAGTCAGACCAGGGCGAAGAAATGAGAGAAAGGAGACCACTGAAAATGCACCAGACATGTTTTATATATTACTTCACTGAACCCTCACTAACCTTGTGAAGCAGGTCTTTTTTTATCTTTATTTTGCAGAAGGAGAAATGGGAAATTCCAAATGACTTAAGCAATCTACCCAAGATTACATAGCTTGACTGGTGGCACCCAGAATTCAAACCCAGGCATGAAGTGCCGGACTCTATGTCTGGGTTTCCCAGAATGTCAACTTCCTTCACTATGGGGACTGGCCTGTGCCTCACTGGATGTCTAGCAATGTCGCCGGCTTCTATTGTAGATGACAGTGGGACCCCCTTCCCCCCACCCCAGCTGTAACAACCAAAAACATCATCAGTTGTCCCCCTGGTGGGCAACCCTGCCCCACCCCCCAGTGAGAACCACTGCCCTGTGTTAATACATGTGGATTCTCAATCTTCATAACAACTCTATATACTAGGTACCATTATCCTCCCCATTTTGCAGGTAAATATACCAAACCTAGAAAAATTGTGAGTTGACCAAGGTCATGCAGCTTGTCAATAGGTTGGGAATATATACTATCTTTTGAGTCTCTTGTTTTCCTTCTCAGGTACAAAGTCATGGGTCCGGTATTGAGACCAGGAAAGTTCAACAACAAAGTCCTTTTTTTTTTTGGGCCCCTTTTGCAGACACTTTTAAAGTTAAGTGTTTGTGAGAATAACCCAGGGAGTTTGATAAAATTCAGATTCCTAATGGATTCAAATCCAGTAGACCTGTGGTGGGCGCAGGAATGTGTGTTATAAAACACACCCACGGCAACTCGGGTGCTATGGTTCAGGCAACCTAAGTTGAGAAACACTGAACACTGTACTTCATTGTGTTTGAAGTGGCCTTAAGATAAAAATTTCAGGAAAAACCATGGAGATGATTTTTGGGAAAGGAAGGAGTTTGGGATAAGACCATCACGACATGCAGCTACTTGCAGAATTCAGTTTAATGGTCAGAGTGGGTGCCATTACATGTGTGTTGTACTGAGTGCCCTGCCATGCTGTCTGGGATGAGGGATCTCCTCCAGACCTGGGATGATGCATCCAGTGTGTTCAAATCACTGCCCACCCTGTACTGTTTAATTCCAAGGTTGAATGGGCTGCCTAGTTTGGAAGCTTAGTGCATTCTGAAATTCTAAAAATGGTTATAGTTAAACAAAAACAGCTGTGTCGATTTCCAATTTCCGCCCTATTCAGATTCACACTCTGCCTCCTCTCTTCTGTGAGAGGCCCTGGGAGGGACACAGGCCCACACATACTCCTGGGCCTGCACACACACTCTCGCCCTTCCTCTCACTCCCACTCACTTGACTTGATTTCTCCAGAGAGAGGGAATGTTTCTAGTTTTCCAAAAAAGAATCTCAAACAAGAAAAGCCGCAAGAGCCCAGACTACAATAAAATGCTACAATATGCTTTCAAGCTGGAGCAACTAAAATGCTGGGAAGAGAAAAGTGGCAGTATAATGCCTATTTTTATCTTTAACTATAATCTACCCGCTTGTAGTTTCGTAGCTGTCAGGAGGCAGAAAAGGACACATAATCAGCCTACCATTCTCTGCTCTCATCCTCCACTGCGTGACATGGTTGTGGGTGTGTGCGCACATCTGAGGATATTTTAAAATGACTGTCAGAGGGTTCGATTGAACTCATACCTGAAGCCAGGTTTTTTTTTAGAGCTTGTCCCTTTGTCCATTCTTTATTGGGAACCAGACACAGAAGGGGAAAAGCAGGTGATTAAGCCCATTTCCGCAGTGTCCAGGAATGATGGTTGCTGCTGGATGGCCGGAAGGAACAGCTGTGTACCTACTAGCCTTTTTCAGCCTTGGCCATTCCTAACCTCCTGGACACTACTTACTAACCTGGCAATTGTCTATGTCCTTTAGAGGAGGCAAACATGGACCAGTGCAAATAGCCGAGTCTTGGAGCCGAGAGACCTGGTCTTTTAGTCTCATGCTGCTATGTACAAGCTCTGTGACCTCCAGCAGGCCACTCAACCTCTCTGGACCTCAGAATCCTCATCTGTAGAGAAAGGACAAAAATGTCTGCATGATGGGTTGTTGAGAGGATTCAATAATAAATGTGAACATTAAGTGTTATTATGTGGCAGGGGCTCAGGAAATGCTACCTACTAATATTATTTTTGTTGTTGCTGTTTTATTTGTATTATTTTAGTAGTAGTAGTAATAGTGGTAGAAACAGCAATAGTAGTAGATTGGGGACTGACTTCCCCCTCTGTTCCACGGTCTGTGTTGTCCTCAGGGGTTGCTCTCCTGTATTAGCAGCATAGGGTGTCAGATGAGGTTGCAAGGCATTCCCATAGCGTCGTCACAGGCTGGTCAGAGGAGTGACCTCCTTCACGGTGGGATGGCAAGATGCTGAATGAAAATGACTTAGCATGTTCCCTTAATTTGCTGTCTGATAAGGGACTTAAAAATCTTAATGGAGAACTCAGTCCCTTGAAAGCTTCTTCTTTCATAGGCTTCTTCTTTAGCTGTGGCAGTGGCATCTCCGTGTAAAAGAGGAGTTGAGAGTAAGTTTGGTGATCATTCTTCAGAATGTCATGACTCTCAGAGTCACACTGAGCTTGATTCAAGTGTTGTCCTACTTCTCATTAGCCGTGTGAACTTGTGTGTATGTCGTTGAACCTTTCAAGGGCTCAATTTCCTCATCTATAAAGTAATACCTTTATAGGGTTCTAGTAGGGTTCAGAGTGTGAGATACCCTGTGGTGCCAGCTGACCATTAGCTAGCCAGGAAGACCAGTAAAGATGCAGAGGGGTGATCTAGCCTTTCCAGTGTCTGAAGTCTCAAGAACCATGTTTGCTCCCTGGGGCCCCAGATCAATTTTTGTAAATGAATTGATATGATTTTTTAGTATAGCCTCTTCTAGGTGCTTTACCCACAGCCTGCATCGGGCGCCAAGCCACACACCACACAGTCGGTTCTTTGTCTGAGCTCATTGCTGCAGCCACAACTTCAACTGAAGGGCAGCTGTTTGGTGGTGTCTAGCCTCCCTGAGAGGAGCAGGCAGGTACTGCTGCTATGAAGCATTTGTGAGGTGACAGATCCCCTCAATGACGTCTCCGTGTGCTTCTCCACTGTAATGCCTCAGGTCGAGAAGAAAAACCCAGACCCACCAAAAAGCTTTCACAGATTGGAAAGGGCACAGTGTGGGGGTGTTTAGCATTTCAGCACATGCTCTGTGACTGTGCATTCAAGGCACCATGTCAGAAGAGTCAGTCTGCAGCAGGCCACATATGTCAGCCAGCCAGTGGAAGCATGTGCCTGACACCCAAGCTAGGGACTCAGAAGAAAAGGCTGCTTTACCTTAAAAATCCCCTCAAGTTTGCCCATTGGCCAGGTTGTCCAGCCTCTCCTGCTGGGGTCGGGTACTGTCGAGGAGAAGCCTGAGTGTGGATAAGGACGCAGTAAGTGGGCAGTACCAAGAACAAGACGGAGTCTCGTTTGCTCTGAGTCAGGCAGAGAGGTAGGTGCATCGTACACGCCGTCACACTTAATACAATGACCCTGACAGGGGGGCTCTATTACTATCTCAAGTTACAGATGGGAAGGTCAAGGTTTGGAGAGGTCACATGACTTGGAAGTCATCTAATGCTGGAGCCCCAAAAAGCTCTCTCAGAGCCTAAAGCACACCGACACCCCTTCCCTCTTGTGGCGCCATATGCCGATAAGGTGACGAGGTTGATTTTCTTTCTAAACATGCCAGCATTCATGTGTTTAACTGTCATCTTCAAAAAAGAAACTGCGGCAGGCCCTATTCCACAAGCAGTGTTCATATTCAAACCTTTGTGTTCTTGTTTGGGGATTTCCTTTATTCTTTTGAAGAGGATCAACAGCAGTGCATTATTGTCTCTTGCAGCTGAGATAGACCAGTGGCCCAGAGAATGATGAGCATTCTGGTGTTAGAGTTGAGGCCAGAGATGAGCCAAGGTCAAGGGCAGCAGCGGTTGAGCCACAGGCAGGCGTTGAGAGAGAATTGAAAAGACACAGTGACCAGCTTGAAAGGGGTGTGGGGAGAAGCATCTGCAGCTTGGGAAGGTGTGCGGATGGTCGTTTAGCTTTCTGACCAACCGCACAAGGAGGAAGAGGAGTGATTTCTCGAGGGAGCGGAGAGGTCCGATTGGGAAGGGAATGGGCAATGTGCTTCCTTTAAGATTCCAGGCAGGCTGCTCTGGGTAGGAGGCTGGGAGGAGTTCAGGGCTGCTGCCAGAGTGGGCAGTTGGTCCTGAGCAAGTGGTCAGAGAGTCTGTGTGTATGGTTGACTTTATGTTATGTAATGGTTATTTTATAGACTAGGCTAAGGGATATGCATATAGCTGGCAAAGCATTCCTTCTGGGTGCATCCCTGAAGGTATTTCCAGTAGAGATTAGCATTTGAATCAGTAGACTGAGTGAAGATCACCAAGATCCAATCTGTTGACAGCCTGAATAGAACAAAAAGGTGGACAAGGGGTGAATTCTCTCTCTTGCTCACTCCCACCTCCTCCTCTCCCTCCCTTCCTCCTTCTTTTTCTCTTATTGAGGGGGAACGTCCATCTTCTCCTGCCCTTGGACATTGGAGCCCCTGGTCCTCTGGCCTTAGGACTCGAACTTACACCAGCCATCTGCTCCCACCCTCCACCCTGCACTCCCATGCCCCCATCCAGGTTCTCTACGACTTACACCATCAGCAACCCTGCTTCTAAAGCCTTCAGACATGGACTGAATGACACCACTGGCTTTCCTGGCTCTCCAGCTTGCAGATGGCAGAACATGGGACTTAGCCTCTGTAACTGTGTGAGCCAACTTCCATAATGAATCTCTTCTTATATGTGTGTCTGTATATCCTGTTGTTTCTGTTTCTGTGGAAAAGCTTGACTAATATACCATGAGAGGAGATATGGGGAGAGTGAAAAA
>JAVSCE010002893.1:0-194775 GCA_032199065.1 Smutsia gigantea
AAAGGGACTGGGGAGCATGGGTGGGAAGTAAGGGACAAGAGGGAAATAGGGGCATTACGATTAGCAGAAGTAATGTTGGGGGGCACAGGGAGGGCTGTACAACTCAGAGAAGACAAGTAGTGATTCTATAGCATCTCACTACGCTGATGGACAGTGACTGTGATGGGGTAGGTGGGGGGGACCTGATGAAGTGGGGAGTTTAGTAACTATAATGCTGCACATGTAATTGTAGATTAATGATACCAAAAAAAAATTTTTTTAATCCAATTTTTTCATAATTATCTGGAATGTCAACAAGTTACACAGTGTTACCTGAAATACTCATGAGTACAGTTTTTTCCTCCTAATTTTAACAAGATATTTAGATTTTTTTCCTTAAAAATTACTGATTGATTGTATATTTCCTTCCCAGAAAGTAAAGGTTATTACAGTAAAGTATACAGAATGAAAAAGTAAAATACATTTAAAAATGAAACTTCAGGTCTCTGATCAGATAAAAACAGTCAAATATGAATATAAAAAGAGAATTTGAGGGATCTGAACTTTGGCAAATGTTTCCACTTTTTCTCTGGGTAACTGGGATACTTCTTAGAACCCCTTACAAATACCTATGTCCCTTTATGTGTTTTGTAGCCTGACTCTATCATTTAAATAAAACTCTGCCATCCTAGGTGAATTAGATTATT
The DNA here is from genome assembly GCA_032199065.1 of Smutsia gigantea. Taxonomy (NCBI): domain Eukaryota; kingdom Metazoa; phylum Chordata; class Mammalia; order Pholidota; family Manidae; genus Smutsia; species Smutsia gigantea. Next base: position 687 of record JAVSCE010002893.1, read on the forward strand.
AGATCTGTACTTCCTCTACTGTAATAATAATAGTTTCTTATCTTTCCTCCCTTCCCACCTAAGCCCTACTACACAAGGAAGAGAGAACTAAATGATAGGTATTCTCCTCAAAACTATGAACAATTCTGCATAGTTGAAAAGAAGAGAAAAGGCTATAAGGTTTTCTTTAGAAAGTAAATCTCCTCTCTCACAGAGTTTGCTAGTGTTCCCATATCCATTCTTCACTTCTTTCTTAGTAACAGAATCCCCAGTATTTAGCTGGGCACATGGAGCTTGAGATACCACATATCTCAGCCACTCTTTCAATGAGTTTTGGCAATGTGACTGTGTGGGTAAAATTGCAGTATTTCCAGAATTTCTCACCTGCCCTTAGTCTCTCTCCGTGTCAATAGGTGATTACAAGGGGCGCAAGAAGAGGCTAGAGTGTGCTGGGATGGAAGAGAGTTTTTTTGAGCACTTCCCAGCCAGGACACGGAGAGATGCAGACAAGCAGGAGTAGATGAACGGAGCCAGCATTCTTGTAAGCAGTAAAAGGCCTCTCCCCATCTAGTTTTTCCTTCAAGTGATTTCAGTTTCAGTGGTTTGTGCTTTATTTGGCCCTGGCTGGGAACACATTTCCCCCCAGAGTTACAGATTGTCATGCCAAGGAACTCCTGGGAATCATTCTTAAAGGGAGGATGTCCACCCTTCCTTCTTTCCTTCCTTCCTTACTCTTTTCCTGCTTTCTGGAACACAGACTTGATGAGAGAATCGTGAGCAGCCAGTTTGGACATGAAATGGAGCTGAGTGCTAAGAATGCAGCACTAATAAAACAGGAGTTATTAATGCAACGAAGTAGGAGGTACAGGCCCTAATGATTTCCTAAATTTGCCATGCCAACTCAACTCCTATCTCTGGAGTGCTTTTATATGAAAAAGAAATTAATTTTTTTTTGAATTTTTTTGTCAATTGTAGACAAACCTAATTTTAACTGATGAATCCACACCCATGGATTTTTTTTATATTAACAAACAAAAGATTTACTATCAGAATACTTAACTTTATAAATGATAACAACAGAAGCCACAACACAAGTGATGTTAAATGCTTAACTGGAGTAGAAATTAGAGTGATCCAAACTGCTGGTAATTAACTAAATATCTAAAATTCAAATAAACCTAAGGTCATAATTATCTTAAAAAATGTTCATGTATACAATTTTGTAAATTCCATTTCATGGAAAAGAAAGAAAAATATCAGAATCTATGATTCAGTGATAAACATCTGCTCCCCCTACAGTTGTGAACACTTCAGGTGACACTTGATGTAGAAGCTGAAGCTCCAGAAAGAGGGACTGACTGTGAGAACAAGTTCCCGGGTTTTTACGTGTGACAGTCATTCAAGCTCCAAGGAACTAGGCCCAGTTAACAATTGCAGGGAATTGTTGCCACAGGGAAAGTAGGTTCTTTAAGGATATCCATCTAAAAACAGATGGAACATATCTAGAGCAGTGTTTTGCTTCCAGACAATAGAGCTGGCAGGAACTGAACAAGAACGTGGGACCCAGCCAGCCAGCTGGTTGGGATAAAGCCAAGTGGAGACTACACCTAGGGTCAAACTCAAAACTTAAGTAGAATTTAGCAAAGAATGGAGATGGTAGGCAGAACTATTTCATGAGGAAAGAAAACCATGACAAATTACTTAGGCAAGAAACAAAGGAACACAAACGAACAGTAAAACAAAACAAGCTACCATGGTATCTCTTTGCCTGAAGGAGAGTTAACAAGGAGGGAAAAGGTGTGGAGTGAGCTCTAAGGTCACTAAAAACCTTAGGGGCTGTATCCTGGCAGATGAAGAGCCATGGAAGGACTGTAGGCCTGAGCTGCCTTTGTCATGTGTGCCTTTTAAGTAGGTCACTCTAACAGCACAGAAGAGGATGGCTTAAGGGAGACCAATATCGATTAGCCTTTTAGGATACAGTGGAGAGAAAAACTAAGGGCTTCATCCAAGGAAAAGGAGGTACAAGGAAGAGGAAGGATCATTTTCAAGGCAAAATTAGGTGGTAAAATCAGCAGACCCAGAGATATGAGCAGTGGGGAAGTGGGAGATGAATGGGATGAACCAGAGCTCTCACTGTAAGAACCCAGGGCACTAGGATGGTGTTTTGAAGAAGATACTGCCACAGCTGGAACAGAAAATAAAAAAAAAGGAAAAAAGTGTAGGGGAAACACCATGTTCTGGGTTTGTATGACTCCAGGGAGAAAATATGTTCCCAGCATGGGGCAATTTACCGTTGAAGCCAAAATCAAAGGGAGAAACAAAAGTTGGAGAAACCAGTTTATTGTTTACAAGCAGTCCAATTCTGCTCACTCATCTCTACTGTGACTTGGCTGCCGAAAGGGACTCCACACAACCTCTCAGGTCCAGATAAACCCTCGCTCGCTCACTCACCCATGTAATCACCTATTCATATGGAGTTGCATTAAAGCCAGGTGAGAGATTCTGGAAGTATTGCAATTTTACCCACAGCCCACCCATCCAGAAATTTTGCCTCATAATCTACTCGGTCCCCATCTTCCACGATGGCCCTGTGCACTGTAACCAGACTAATAACATACAATAACAACAGTGATAAAATCATGATAATCCTCAAACCAGTCTTATGCAGATTAAGTCCATAGCTCACCAATTCTGCATGTGGTTATAGCTGAACAGGTAGGCAGTTCAGAACAATCATCACACTGTAGCTGCAGCCAGGGGGCGAGTCCAGGGCACAGGGACTGTAGAGGAAAATAACCTTAAGGGAAATAAGATACATGTTTTAGTGACACCATCAAAGGCAAATCTTTCCCATCAGGTAGGGTGCATGCAAGAGAGTGGTTCTGTGATGGGACAGTGGCAGGAATGGGGATCTCATCCTGGTCTAGTATACCAGACCTTCACACCCCTCCCTGTGGGAGTTACAGATGGGTCAATATATAGGGCTACAGTAGGTACATGCACTGGCCATAAAGATAAAACAACACTTCCCTGTAAGATACTCTTACCTCCTGGATGTTTTGGGTACACTACCCTGATCTTTGGGGTCATTCTTCTGTTACTCCAGGAACACACTGGAGGCCAATTTCCAGGCCTTTTCCCTAAGGTTCCAAAAGGCGCAGCCATCGCTGGTCCATGTGTGGGAATGTCTAGGGCCACATCCACTCAACAGAGTCTCCAGGGTTTAATGCAGTAGGGGCCAGCAGCAGGATGTTGCTCTGCTGGCCACATCCTGGCTTCAATAACTCCTCTTTGGTTTGCACATACAGGTGTATAGGAGAGACAGCAATGTGTGTTAGCATGTCCATAGGGCTCAAGGCTCCTTTTCAGGGCTTCTCATTCAAATGCTATAGCACTAAGCAAACTGACCGACCCCAGAGACTATTGGTGTCTGACTTCAGGCCAGATTTCAACAAACCATTGTACCTCTCTATCATGTCTGCCCCAGTAGGGTTCTATGGTACATGAAACTTCCACTTTACTGGAGTGCACCCATTCTTGTAATGCATGTCCAGTAAAGTGGGTGCCTTGATCACTCTCAATCACCTGCAGCCAGCCTTAGGCTACAAAGAGATGCTCTAGGCACCTTTTGGTCATTTTCTCATCTGAACAATGTGCAGGAAAAGCAACCAACAGTCCAGTAGCTGTGTCCACACAAATCATGGCATACCGATATCCTTCTGATATGGGCAGAGGCCCAATATAGTCTATTTGCCACCTGACAAGGGGTATTGGCCCTTTTACTATTGTCCCATGTTCCTGCAGGATTCAATGTTAAGTCCCTCTTAGAGCACAAAAGGCACTCCTTCTGGGCTCTACTGACTTCTTCCAAGGTCAATGGCAAGCCCCATCTATGGGCTACAGTCTACATTGCCTTTTGCCCCACGTGCAACAAACACTGATGTAACCATTGGGCCACATCAGAGGCAGACTTCCCTTCTAGCCAACACACCTGCTTCATCATTCTCTGGGGATTCCAAAGGCAAATGGTCAGTCACATGTTATACAGTAACTCTCTTAGTCTGACCAGAGGCCCACAAGTCTTTCCACAACTCTTGTCCCCAAAGGAGCTGGTGACCAACCATCCAACTGGCATGGTACCATGTAGGTAACCACAGGGTCAAGCCCCGATAGACGGCTCAGCTGTCAGTGCAACTATAGGGGATGGTCCTGAGTGATCACGAGCCATACTGCCTGCAACTCAGCCCATTGGCTGCTCTTCCCCTCTCCATCCTCCATCCATATTGTCTGTCTTAGGATGGAAAGCCACAGCCCTCCAACTCTGAAGGCTGCCCACAACTGGAGTTGGCTGTATACCATGCATCTTCAGGTATAGGGGCTTTTCCCTCCTGATGAGCACTTTTGGCTGCAAATGGCTCAAAAGCAAGTTCTTCCTGCTTTCCACTTGTATATGTCACTGGGCCCAGTAAGAGTTGGAGTTCTCCACTTAAGGAGCTAGTGGAAAGGGCGCTACGCTGCTGTGAATACACACCCCATTTGGCCAGTGTAGGCATTTGTGCCACGTCATTCTGTGGACTTTGGGTCCAATCTCGCACCCACCCCATGATGGGATAGGTGGTTATTGAAAGGAAAATAGAGGACACAAACTCCATAGTCCAAGCAGGTTTATTGCTAAACCTGAGAGGGACCTCTCTGTTCTGGCAAGCAGAACAAAGAAAAAAAGGGGTCTCTAACAGGCCAGGAGGCTTTTTATGGCCAGGGTTTTTGGAGGTCACTTTGAGGGGAGGGGTCAGGGGAAAGGTGGGCTTGTGGCTTGCTGATGTGTCCTCTGGAAAATGCTTATAGCCTAAGTAAGATGAAACCTAAGTCTCTCTGAGATGGTGGGTGGGCTTATTCAAAAAGGCAGTACTCCTGTCTGGATTCTATCAGTTGTTACCTTGGTTGGAGCTATTCCAGTAATGGGATCCATAGCTAGCAAGCTGTAGTACACAGCAGCCAGTTGCTTCTCTAAGAAGGTGTAGTGGACCTCTGCTCATTTCCATAGTTGTGACCAGAATCCAATAGGTTGGTGTGTCCATTCAAGCCACTGCCAAAGGCCCCATCCACAACTATCTTCAGTTGCATGAACATCTAGCTCACAGGGCCTTGATGAGTCCATTACACTCAAGGACTGTACAGCCTTGACTGCTTGCTTAGCAGCAGTAAAAGCAGCTGTACATGTTTTGTCCTAGTCCCACCTGATGCCCGTTTTTACCAACTGGTATAAGGGCTTCAGAATTTGTGCCAAGTGCAGGATAAACACTCACCAGTACCAAAAGACCCCAAAACTCTTGGAACACTGCCATAGGGGTAAGAGTAAGGAAAGCCTGGACCTTGTCCATGACTTCTTTTGGGATAACTTTAGTTTTACCTGACCAGACAACCACCAAGAACTTTACAGACAGACCAGGTCCCTGAGCCTTGGTGCTGTTCACAGCCCAGCCTTTCTCCTGTAGATGTTGCAGCAGTCTAGGAACTGCCCCTTCTAAATCTGCAAGAGAATCAGATGTGCACATTATATCATCAATGTAGTAATACAGCTGCACCGTTTGTGTTTTTTTCCATGTGGTCAAGTACTGGGGTACAAGTCGATGACAAATTGTGGGACTGTGGAGGTATCCCTGTGGAAAGACAGTGAATGTCCATTGCTGGCCTTCCCACGTGAAGGCAAACTATTCCTGACTTTTCTGTGCTATGTCAATAGAGAAGAAAGCATGAGCAATTTCCGCAACATAATGATACATCCCTAGTTTATGACTGAGGGTGTCCATAAGGGCTGCTATAGAGGGGACAGCAGCATGGAAAAGGGGTGTGACTTTATTCATTTCCCTATAGTCCACAGTCATATGCCAGGAGCCATCTGGCTTTTTCACTGGCCAAACCAGGGAGTTAAAAGGACTATGAGGGGGCTTTATGATGCTCAACTTCTTCAACTCCTGTAGAATTTCTACAATTTCCTTGTACTCCCTAGGCATTTATACTGCTTAGTATTTGTCACTTGATGAAGTACAGACAGAACTACAGGCAGGTGCTGAGCATGTCCCCTCAGAACTGCCTTTACCACACACACCCTGAGTCTGATCTCACCTGCAGTGGTCTGTAACCACAGGCCTTGCAGCATATTTACCCCCATAATATATTCAGGGATGGGAGAAATATACACAGTATACTCCTTTGGGGACCAGTGCCCTATCTCCAGTGGGATTTGGGATTTCCTCACTCTTATCTATCACAGCAGGGGTCCTAGGAAAACGCTCAGGGTTGCCACAAATCAAAGAACATTCAGCTCCTGTGTCCACCAGTGCCAGGTGATGTACATTCAAGGGGAACCAATGAATTGCTAATTCTGCATGAAGCCTCCAGTCTCCACCATGTCCCCCAAAGTGGGGACCTTGACCCCTGCCCCAGTCAAACCATGACACCCAATCTCCTGCTGTGCGGGTGAGGGTCCAGGAGGAGACTGAGTACTGTCCTCCAGGAAGTCTTTCTGGGATACAGGCCAAACATGGTGCTTTGCCTCCAGCTTCTGTGCTGTGGACCTCAGCAGCTGGAACTGCTGCTCTGTATTTAATTGGTGTTACAGTTCTAACAAGATCCTATTGGAATGCCCATCAAGTTTTTCTTTCACTACCCCGGCCTTTATCAAATCAACCCACATCTGGGTCCTCGATACGTTCACAGGGCCCTTTGCACATCTCCTTTTGCTTGTAGCCCATACTTCCTTCTGTGCTCTGATTGTTTCAACCTCCCCCAGATCTGCCAAAGTATGAGTAGCCTCACTTATGGGTTGCCCTATGTGGGGGGCAGGAATAGTCACTAGAGACCCAAAGAGATGGGAGAGCTGTATGCAGCACAAGATTTCTCATTCCTATGGTGAACAACTCCTCATTGGGGCCCTGGGGGTTCATATTATAGATGATATTTTTCATGCCCAGCTCCCATAACACCTGCTGGAGCTCTGCATACATTTTTCAGCTAGTGAGTAAATATGGTAAATCACCCTGATTAGACCAAACTGCCCTGATGGCTGTTGTCAGCCAATCCAGAAGAACCTGATTCCCTGAGGTGTGATGGGCATTTTGCAACCACTGCCATAGGAAAGGGTGAGTCACCAGGGAAGCCAGTCAACCCATTTCAGAACCTGACATACAATGTTTTCCACCCCCATATCTCAGAGATGCAAAAGGCATGTAGGCAGAGGTTCGTATGGCTTCTCTCAGAACTGGATGCTTACGTCCACCAGCTCATCCTGGGTGTAGGGGCGGAGCATGGAGTGCTCCACAACCTGGGGAGGAGGAGGCTCCTCCCCCTGAGGAGCCTACAGTCGTTGAGTTTTTATTTTTTTAATTACAGCTGGGGGGGCCTTTAACACAGGAGAGGCTGGTGCCCCAGGCAGTGGCCTCAGCAACAATTCTGCCCTCAGCTACACCCCCTCATCCTCTCCCAACATCTCCTTTACCATCTCTGGGGCTGAAGGCACCGCTCTTTCCTCCCCCTCCCCCATGGCCTCCTGCAATACGGATTCTCCTGCTGTCTCCTTCCTTGCTGCTAACATATCTTCCAGGATCATGACCTGTCTTCTCAATATCTGTCCCTCTTTCTAAAGGGCATCCCATAGGTCATCACCCAGCTCCTCCAAGTGACACTGAAGTGTGTCTCTCTCCTCAATAACCCATTCCACTATCTTGAGTAACAAACATCACACAATCCCAGCTGCTGCATGGCCATTCAGGGCCTCTAAGCAGTCTTCTATCTTATGGAGGGCTAATTCCAGAGCTTCCAGTGTCTCCACCCTTCTCCTATTGTGGGGAAGAACCCACCCCTCTGGGAGGTGCTTTATCCTAGACAAGTTACTCATTAGGGGCTCCCCAGTTGGAAGCCCCACAGATAGGGGGCTCCCGGGTGAGGCTGCACCCTCTACCACTGCAGCCACTGGGGCATCCCCACCATATACATAAAGGTTTCTGGGTGAAGCCACACCCTCCACCACTGCCAGAGGTAAGGGTGAGTCATCACCCCCCCACCACAGTAGCCACAGGTTATCACCCCACCACCTCTAGGGGAAACCCACCCAAGGGTCACACCCATGAAGACAGATTTTGGGTGACATCTGCCGACTACCACCAGATGTCACTCTGGTGGAAAAATATTTTCCCAGCCTGGGGCAAATTACTTTTGAAACCAAAATCAGTCAAAGGGAGAAATAAAGTGGGAGAAACCTGTTTATTGCCTATAAGCAGTCATCCCCTTCTGCTCAGTCATATCTCTCATGACCTGGCTGCAAAAAGGGACCCAACCCTTCCTCTTGGGTCCACATATGCCCTAGCTCCCTCATGTAATTACCTATTGATATGGAGATGAACTAAGGCCAGGTGAGAGATTCTGGAAATATTGCAATTTTACCCACAGTTTGGAAGATATTTGAAGTACCTGTTGGATATACAGGTGGAGAGAGGCACAGGAGTTTGTCTTTCTATGTAAATTACAGGAGAAGACTTTGGACTCCAGACACACTAAACTCAAAGCATAACACTCTAAGAAGTGTCGAAAACAAGGCAAATGAATAAAAGTTTGCCACATTACTGTGAATGAATAAAAACCATGTTTTTCAGTTTATCTTTACTGTCACAAAAAAACTCACAAAAGCCAAGTTTATGCAGCAGGATGTCATTAACCACATGCTGAAGTGAAAAACTTCAGATGATCAGGATACCACATCTGCCAGCGCTACCTCTTCCCACATCAGGACCATCACATAAGAGATTGTGTAGTTTCCAGACAGGATCACTGAACTGAGGTGAGCTTTCCCTGTGTTTTTAGACTGTGAGAATGCTCATGATATTCTAAGGTACATAGAGCTTGAAGAGTCAAACTGATGAATTAAGGTTGCTGAGGAATATATAAATCATGTCCATAATATTGGGAACTACAAATACTATTTAATAAGCCTTTAATCCCAATCTATAACCTTGTATTTGGGAAACTTAGAGCTAGAGTTTCAAACTCATCTACTCACAGGTTTCATAACCACAAACCCTCCTGGCCCTAAAGGAAAAACAGAGCAATTCTAATCTGCAGACAAAGCTAATTGTCTAAAGCTGTTTTAAAAAATAAAATCACCTGTCTAGGTCAGGAACTTTCGCAGATATTTGAATTGGTTAGCTCCTGCAGGTTTTTTCCCCTGAGGCTGGGAAGGACAGCCCTGCATTCATTATTCCATTTTATGCTCCTGCTTGTTAGTGTGTGCTTTTGCTTCTTTTGCATTTCAATTCCATACCTGCCAGAAAATTAATCCCCCAGCTTCTCCTTAGAAGGCTTCTTCCTAGTCAAGCATGCAGTCAGATCACAAACTGAGCTAGGGAAGGAAGCCAACTGACACCCACCTTGGCTGGCTCCTTATTGAGGAGTTCCCTACGTCTCTACCTGGGATTGGTCCTCTCTGCCAGGCCTTTGTCCAGATCCCTTTAGGCTGTAAAGAAAATTGGGCCCTCACTTTTGCTTGAGCAGTATTTTAAGTTTTTGTTAACCACTCTTTTTAAATTCCTTTGAAGTACTACAATTCTACTGAAGTTTTGACTAAATTTCAGTATTATGTACTTTATGGTTATGATCAAAATGTAAATAATAAAACCAAGGTTTTGAGTTAAAAAAAAAGAGTAGATTTTGTTTCTAGGACTGGCTGTGTGACCCTGGGCAAGTCATTTCCCTTTTCTTTTTCCTCTGTAAATTGAAAATATGTTTTTTAGCATGGCTTTGCAACTGTCAAAGATTATGATTCTATGTAATATAGTGCAAAAAATAAATATGTATATCAAGTTTTCCTGATAATTGCCCTATTTAAAAGATTATAATTCCCTTTGAAGGTGTTTCTCTCTTTCTTAAAATACCCTGTGGTATCTGCAATAAAGGGTAGGTACAATTATTGCTTTTCTTTGTTTCTAAATGAATTCTGTTTTTTTTCCGATTGGTGTCCCTTTGAATTCTTTCCACTACATGTCTCTCTGAAGTTCTTACTATTTCTATGTCAGAAGTCTGTTGCTTTTCTTCGTCAATAGCTTTATTTCCTCCGTCATCAAAGATAAAGAAACCTCTCCTGCTGGACTAGCTCCTTATCCCACTAACGTTCAGCTCCACAGTGACTAGTCTTAGAAGCAACTCACAGGTCAGCCATTGCTATGTAAAGCTAAGAAGGCTGCGCTCCTCTAGCTGATCCCTTACAGAGCTTTGGGCAAGGTCTGCTTGGAACACAATTTGACCTCTGAATAGCTTCTTGCTCATATCCTGTCTAGATTATGGCAACATTTGCTTGTTTAAGTCAGAATTCCCTCTTTTTCCTACTTTTCTGGAAAATAATAAAATTAAAGTTTCATTATACAGGATAGGATGAAAGGTTCAAGCAAAATTAATATTGAAAATCTGCCCCTAAGTGCATTCTTATTATAATTCATTTGAACATTTGCTTTTCTCTAAAAGGGATAGAGTTATAGACCTAACTATGTAATATTGTAAGGATGATTAAATAAGAGAAAAAAGAGCATGGTAAATAGAAAGCACTGAATCAGTGTTATCTATTGTTATTGAATCATCTTCAAATATGTGTAATTAAAAACTTACAATAGTAAAACATTTAGTAGTCCTGCACCAGCAAAAGAAACCATTATAACTTCATCTCTAAAAATTGCTACTGTTCTACCATTTGAGAAGCTACATTATTCCCTTGATAATAAATACATAAACTTCTCTGAATCTACTAAAAGTGCATGCAATTCTTGTGAATGTAAGAAAGAAGGAGAAAGATTTAAAAGATATTAAACTGAGAAAATTGAACAAAGAAAGGGGAAGATAAAAAAAATAACTTTAAACTTAAGTTAATAATTACTAATGTAGGGATAAAGTGTTCATAAAATAGAAAAAAAAGTTCTCAAATTGGCCAGATTTAAGACCCTAACAATTTAGAAAGACTAAGGGAAGATGAGCTAAAAAACTCAGTGGAAGCTTGCTGCATGCTCCAGAAGCTATTTACACTTCTCAGTTAACACTTTCAGGTTCTTGTTTCATGCTCGGTTGTATTTATAATGAGTGTAGGGACAAGTTTTATTTGTTCATTGTTGTATTCCCAGATGCTAACACTAGCATAGTTAGTGGCCAGTAAATATGCACTAACATAAAACAAATGTATGATAGAAGCCGGGAGAAACCACCTCCCCAAACTACCACCAAAGGAATTTGGAGATATTACTATTTTTAATAGTAAAATTTAGATGTTGTAGGGTGATTGTATTTTGGAATTGAAGGGGAAAAATTGCAAGCAGATAATTACTGACACATTCATTTAACAAATATTTATCATGTAGGACTTAAACTAGAACTGAAGATAAATGTGTGAAATATTTAGATCTAGCCCATGTTCTCACTGGAGCTTAAAATCCCATAGGAGAGACTCTGTGTGTGTGTGTGTGTGTGTGTGTGTGTGTGGACATTATATATATATTGTTATTGTATATATACAACAGTCTAACTAATTAAGCCATGTGGTCTGAGATAGAAATGCATCATACTTTGAGATGTGTGGCTGGGACAGGAGAGTGGGTTGCTGTGACTTCAGCTAAAGGATGAAGTAGATTTTAGTCAGGCAACAACTGGTGGGTGGGAGATAGTTTAAAGGCTTTGAGGAGGGGAAGAGCTTCACCTTTTCCCAGAACGGAAAAAGTGCGATGGGGCTGGAATACAGCAGGCAAAGGGAAACAGAGCAGGTGCTCCATGAGTTGAACAGCAGAGGACAGTTCATACAGGTATCGGTAGGCCAATGGGAGATCATTAAAGGACTTTAAGCAAAAGAATGGTATGCTCTAGAAATTGATAGAAAATAGTTTGCAGTATATATGGAGAAACAGTTTGATATTGTAGTAATGAAAGTGAAAGAAAAGTGTACCTTGGGCAAAAGTGGAGCCACCTGAGATGGAGACACGTGAATGATACAAGATACATTCAGGAGGTGAAGTTGATGTCTTGCTGTTTGTTTGGATGTAGAAAGGGAGAAACAAAATAGGAAAAAGTGACTTCCTGCATTCTGACTTGAGCAAAATAGACCGTTGTGCCTTTTTTTGAGAAGACTGAGGGGGAAGAAGGGATTAGTGTTTAGTTTTGGTCACATACAGTTTAGATGGTAAGGATACATCCAAGAAGAGATGTCAACTGGACATTTTGTCTTGGGTCTCCACCTGGTACTTCAGTTCTTCCCAACTGAGCTGGCTGGCTGAAGTTCCAGCCACGTTCACCTGAGTTGCCAGCAGTGGAAAGATGCTGAAACCCTTGAAGGTGAAAAGAGCGTTAGAATATTTTAGAGGGCAATATTCACATAGAGAAAGCTTTGTTTTTCTCTGTTACTTTGGGTCACAGGTGATACATAATTGAGTGAAAAACTAAAAGGATTGTAAAAGCTGAAAGTATAAAAATGGGACATTGTGAATGTAGATGATCTATACTCGTATTCTATGTTTGTTAATTTTAGGATGACTCATTATACTTAGTTTTTATAAGTGGATCTGGGAAATACAAATGCTGTGACTAAGAAGGAAAAAGGGTAATAAAGAAAAATGCTTTAGATCTTTTTGTTGACTTTATCTCTAGGGACATGTAAACAATTTCAGAAAACTTTTCCCATCTCCTTGCCAGGTTTTAGGTTTTCTTTCCTTTTTCTCTTCCCTTTTTCTTTTATTTATATTCTTTACTTGTATTTCTTTCCTTTAGTTCCCCCACTTCCAAAGCTGGAGATTTCAGCAGATGAGGGGATATTGTGAAGGCTAGTAAGATGGGGAAAAAATTAGGCTATTTTTGTCTTTTTATTTTTCAGCCTGAGTATCATCTTCACATTTTCATGTTATCAATTTTGCTTTTATATTAATGATATGATGTGAGAGGTCAAGTAGATGGTACACATATGTCAAGAAAATGCCTCAACTCCTTCTAAATGTCTGAATTTTACTCAAATTGAGCATAAGAGAGTAAATAATATGAAAAAGGAGATCAATCTGGGGATACATGCCCAATGGAAAGATTGCTGGGAGATGTTTTTGTAGAAAAGAAAAATTATTGTACATTATAAAAGATGGTAGACATTTCAAACTATATAGTTACCATTACTCCCCATTCAGAAAATAAATATGTAAATCAAGTTTTCCTGGGTAGCATTTATCAGATACCTGGCTAAAGGCATAACTACTGTCTCCATAATTTTAAGGGAGTTCTATAGTACAGTAAATATGAAGAATATTCCATACCATGCATGTAGCTTCAAAATGCACATGGGCACCCAAAGGCCTTGACAGTTCCACAGCAAAATGATTCTTTAAAGCAACCCAGCATATCTAAAACGTATTCAAGCCCCAAACATTTTGTTCCCAGCACAGCTTTTAAATGTCCTGCAGAATGGTGTTCCACAAGGACCAGTCTGGGTAAAGCTTACCTAAATCATTGTTGAAATACTTCCTCTTTTAAGAAATGTCCATAGTGAGAGATTCTATGAATTTTTATTATTCATCAGTGTATTCTAGCCCTCAGAATTAGGAAGTTCTGCCTGATGCAAAAACTATCTGACTGAAATATCATTCTTAATCTTTCCATATTCATACTCTTAAGCAGAAAGGCCTGAACATTTACTCTCAGAATGACTCTTTAAACAACCAAGGGAAGATGTTAAATCATCTGTGCACCTTCTCTTCTACACTCTAAAGATCTTTAAACACTTATCTGTCCATAGTGTCAAATTTCCACTTTTTAAATTATTCATTGTTTTTCTTTTATATGATATAAGTCTTTGTTCAGGGCATAGTCATATATAATCTATCACTGAATTTGAATTTTAGCCAACTAAAAATTCAGTTTTGAACACTGGACAATGTCTTTGTAAAGACTTAAAAATATATGAAAAAAATAATATAAAAATCCATCTGCATTTTCTTTACTTCATTTCATTGCAACATGTTATCCAAGTTGATTTCTCTCAGTTAAGAAAACCCATCAGATGAAAACCTTTTGCTAATTGAGTAACAGTATTGTGAAACTTCTCAATGCACAGCAGATGGCATATTTGCTCATTAGGAATGAGTGAACTACTGTTGACGCAGACTTTTTTTGCAATAATTGATGTGGTCCTTTTACCCTTAATGACATGACATCAACTGTTCATGGAAGAAACTCAGATGGGAAAATGTTCGCCAACGTAACTGAAACTGCATTAGGTTGTATGAAATAAACACTTATATCCATTAACAAACTAAAATCAAGTTTTTCATTTTTATTTTTAATAACTACCTTTATAAATTCTTTATAGCTCATAATTCCTCTTTCCAGCTTCATGCTCTAGTGTATGAAATAAAATAAACCATCTAAAAATAGTCCCTCTTACTAATTCAAATCTAAATAATGAAACTAAATATAAAACCCTAAAATTCTTCATGCTCAGTGAGAGTTGCACAATTTTTACAAAAATTACAAGTTCCTAGGTAATACTGATAAGTCTTCAAAAAGAGGGTGGATTGTAGGATATGTTAAGCATGGTTATGTGTGAAGCACTGTGCAGAATAAAAAAATACACAAATTTTAATAACAAGACATCGTTGATATCTCCAAGGAGCTCAGACTGAGTGGAGGCAGATGGCACATTAGAAACAAAGCAGAATAAAATAAAACAAAACAAGTCTTATGCAGTTAGAGGAGATTATTAAAATAAGCAAAAAGGAAACCTCAGCAAACCCAGCAGCAGGCTGAGGAAGTAATAACTCTAGATATGGATGCTGAGGATGGATCCACAAGGAAAATTATGTGACAGGGGAAGGCTTTGAGGCGTTAAAGAAAGGCCTGATGTTCTCAAGGACTGTTGAACACATTCATGAACTTTAAATATGAAGGCATTTCTCATTTACGATGTGAAGAAAAAGTGATAAAAAATAAAGTGATAAGTGTGCAGGAGTATTTGGGAGAGATAAGGGTATAAAATTAGCTTGGAATAAGTGATATGGCAGGTTGATAGGTTTTGTTTTGTTCAATATTGTTTACTTTCTTAAAGTGTAAGTGTACATATAAATAATGTATAATCTCACACTTTTTCTGAGTTATATAAAGTAAAAGTAAATAGTGTTTTCCCTTTGCCCAGTCTGTTTTACTTAGATGTGCTTTCAGCAATAGCATATAATTCATAGTACAGTTAACTGCCTAAGTATTTTACTACAAATATTCTTTTTATCTTGAAGTTAGTTTTAAATTTCAGCTTTCCTAAGCAACACATCCAATTAAGATGTTTGTAATATAAGGGGCCAAATAAATATACAGACTGTCTAGAATAAAACTTCTAATCTGAGTTTTACATGAAAGGGATGTAATTTTGTGAGATGATACAGAATGCACTTTTAGGACTGTATAGATTAAAAATGGTGCCTATGCAGGAAAATAATGAAATAGGATGGCAATAAAACTCCTGGACTAAAACAACAAGGAAATGTAAACCAAGGTGATTCTATTCAAGACATTAGCAAATAGTGACTAATTAAATCATTACAATTTACTAGAGTAAATAAACTATATTAAGAAACTAACAAAAATATTGTTGAAGTTTTATTTATCAGACCCCAGATATTTACACAGCTTGCTTTCTCACTTCATTGAGGACCCTGTTCAATACCATCTCTTAATGAAGCTTTTCTGGACTATTCTACTTAAAACAGCAGAATATAGGTTTGAAATTGCATGTGTTATAAAAAACAGAGGGAAAAAATCTAAAGTTAGAAAAATCAACAGTATATGTATTTGAAATATCTTTACTGACTCCAGAAGTGAATACGTGCATGTATTCTCCTTGGATCATAATCATTAAGATCAGATATTTTATCATGGGCTCTACAATTATATACATTAGTCATCACTTGAGATAACTATCTATGTAGAAGTAATAGAGTAACCTCTTTGGAGGATAGGCAGTTAACTTGTAATAACCAATGATGTTACAGAGCTCTTTTTAGTTAGATCAATTTATAATTAGTTTTTCCAATCTTGCATCTCATTTGAATTGAATCCATTTGATTCATATTTACTTTGAATTTAATGCATAGTTTGAAGATAATGCTCCAAACTGATTAATTGAATAATTTACAATTACATTTGTAGTATATTGTAATGTGGTAAAGGAACTTAGTTAATCATTCAAGACAATATTTTATAAATATTGGTAAACTATATCATAGCACTGTTCTAGCAAATATGAAGAATGACCAAACAATTATATTTTATAGTGGAAGAAATCAAAGTGCATAGAGATTAACAGCTTTTTGAAGAACACTGATATGACCATGGATAGAAGTTGGAATAAATTAATAACTATTTTTCTATAAATACCTGATATTTCTTGCAACAAATTATGTGTAATTTCTGTCAGTGGGATTATAGTTGCTGTTGTTTTCTGCATTAAGCCCTAGAACAGGTTCAAATAGGTCCATGTATGTAATTATAATAAGAGAAGGGGAGCATTTTGATTAAATATTTTATTATTATTAATAATAATAATATAATCATGGTTATAAAAATAACAACTTTATTAACTACAGAAACTTTATATACATGTCATAACCACAGTGTTCCCTTTATGGGTAAGCATCCAGCTATACCACTCAATAGGCAGCTTATCAATTTCCTATTTACACACAAGACAAACAGTCATAATATCCACAGTATTCCATTTTCAGTTTCCTAAAGACAGAAACCTTCTGTGCAAATGGAAATGAACCTACTTGAAATTACACTGTCAAGATTTATAGGGTCTGAAAGAATTTTAATATTTTTAAAGTATTAGTAAATTCTTAGTTCAAGTTGAATGTGAAAGAAAAGTATTCACACAAAGACTGTATCTTTTTATTCAAATTAACTTTACTTTTCAAATTAGTTTGTCTATAAATACAGGTTATAATTGATTGAAAGTAGTTATATTTTGAGCCTCAGTAAATCAATTTAAAGTTTTTTAGTATGAGATTTTATGAAAATTCTTTACCTCGTGATCTCTATATGGCAATACAGTATATCTTTTTAAATAGAAAAATGTTCAGAGACAACAAGAAAATTGCTTGAGCGCAATTTCTCACTTCTTGACAGTGTTTTTTTTAAGAGAATGTTGTGGCTATAACATTCACTTTGTACAGTACCATTGGTACCAACAAGAAATATTCACAGGAATAAGTGAAATACAATTTTTCTATCACGTGCTGTTATTGTTATTTTTCTTGCCTTCCAGTGTCTCATATTTCTCATAATTTGAAACACTTAGATAGCAAGCAAGAGCCTGTTAATACTAGAGACTGACTCAATATAAACCATTTTACTGAGGACCTGCCCACAGCAAATAGGTAAAAGTCATCGGAATTTTTTACAATAAAATTAAAGAAGTATACAAAAGGATTATCACCCCTTCTGCACGGCAGAGGCATTATGACAAATATTTCAATTTTACATTACTATTCCTGGTAGACATAAGAAAATGTCCACAGTTATAACAGCATATAATCATTATTCAAATAGGCCAAACAAAAATAGCATTGAAAACTTCTAATTTAAAAGATCCTTTTGTCTATAACTCAAAATGAAATGGGTTTTTAGATAAATTGAATTTTTAAAATTTTTTTGTGGTTTATTAAGAAAAGAATGCCCAGGAAAAACAGTATCTTTCACCAGAGAAAAATGACATGATTATTCCCTGTCCTACCACCTAAAATAATGTGGATCTTGTCCATCTTACCTTCACTGTCTATTCTACCATCTCCCTCTATCACAAAGGAAACTTCCCAAAGAAAGTGCTGCTTTGTATGCCATGTCTGATGGCTTATGGGTGGATTTGATTCTTGCCCTTTAATAGAATGTAAAACATTGAGTTCAAAATGTTTAAAAAGTTGCAACTTGTATGTGGTATTCCCTGTCTCTTCCCATGCAAATTTAGAGGAAAAGACATGAAAGAAATATTTGAAAATGTGAGTATTCAAAAGTGTTACAGTTTTATAAATGTTTACAAAAATCATTAGCATGTGACTTAATAGAATTTGACAGTTCAGCAAGAAGAAACTGAAATATACTTTAATAGGCAATACAACCTTTGAAATTTCTATGTGTTTTGGTTAAAATAGTTCTTTATATAAGGTAAAGAGAAATGCAATCAGATAAGATGGTTGGACTGGCAACTTGTGGGAACTCTCTTTGCTTTCACTGTTTCTTGATACCAACACGTATCTTATTACAAATAAACTATGATATAAATTTGGATAGGCATTTCTGGACTTGCTGCCTTATACTCTGTGGACCATGCTCAGGAGTAAATTTAAAAGCATTTTACTCAAGATTGAACAGTGCTCTCTGGAGCTTTTAGAACATCAGTTGGATCTCTGGCATTAATTGAAATCATTCAAGAGAAACAAGTTAGAGAAATGGGAATACTGGATTTTAAGTATTCAAATAATTATTTTTAAAGATCTTTTGTACAGAAGGTTTTGTGACAATTTGGATCCTGTCCTATTACTATTTGTTATTTTTTAACAAATACATGATCTTAGGCTAATCATGACAAATATAATAATAAATAAGATAACTTGGCTATTATACTGAATACAAAATTTGAATGAAAATTTCCCATGGCATTAGTAAAGACCTACATAAAATGAAGTAAGATAAAATTGAAGATATCCTGATAAAATATCTCATTCAGAAGATTTAACTCTACCTTAAAAAATAATTGAATATACAGTTTAGATGATCTTTCTTTTCTTTGACAATTCTTCCTTTACTTGAGTAAAGTTTTGTTAGGCTAAAAGATTTCCAGGTTGAGAAAAGTATTTTTATTCTTTCCCTCAATATATACTTTAATGAATAATTTGATGGCAGCTTATTTATAAATCTTTAGAGGCATATAGAAATTTTCCTCTTAATACATTTTTAAAATTTAAAGAAGGTGAGCCAGAAGCCAATCACAGCACCAAGTCTTAAAATTAGCCTACATAAAACATCTTAAAGACCAAAACACTTTTAAACTTCAACTAGAGTTATCTAAGAATTAAAAAATACTTAAAAAAATAGACTTTAAAGTGGTTTGCATAGATAAATGCCCCTAAATTTGGCAGAAAGAAATAATACTAATACACATATTACCCTCTTCCCTTTAAGAATTAGAAACTACTAAGATAACTAGGATGATATACATTTGTAAACACCTAAATTAAATTTGTGGGTCATGACTACACCTTAATTTCTAACCAGTAGAGGTCATTATGTACGGAGGATGAGCCAGTCATTTTTATCTTGCACCTTTCCTTAATATTTCTACTGATCTTTAGGAATTTCTATTGTTTTCTTAAGGAAAAACTAAAGTACACACTTTCAGAATATGTAGTAGTTACATTAGCTACACCATGATTTGAACTCTAGTGCATGCACTTGTGTACCCAAGCATGTGTATATAGGTACATATTTTTGTAAAAAGTGCGCACACCAGTATTACAGATATGTGGTGAGGAGAAATTAATGAAATATAATGTATGGCATATGAAAAGTAATATAATTTAATGTAGGATTACAATTTAAGGACACAAGGAGTAAATTTTTTTGGTGAGGTTAAAATAATGTTTAACTTATGGTTTACTCATTATTAAGAAACTAACCTTGGAAAGCAGCGTAGAGAGATTATCTTTTCCATTAAATCTTTTATCATCCAGCAATTATACCTTTGCATTTTTTAATCCATTCAAGTATCTTCAGGAGATATGTTACTACACTTGCATGTACCTTAATTCACTTCAACATTTACAAAATAACACTGACAAACAAAACAACAGAAAACAGCCATAAATATTAATGAGTATCTTAACAAACATGACACTCAAGTAGTTGTCTTAAGATTGTTTTAAGTGACATTTTAATTCCATGTTCTCTGAAATCTTCATGTAAAAGAGAGCTGTGTTGATGGAAGCTTCAGACACAGTTACATCAGCTATGACTGTGGGATCTTATATGTTAATATAATTTTGTGTATCCATTTTGCATAATATGCTACTCGGACAAAAATACCAGGACGATTCGGAATGGCACATCCACGACCAGGAACAATGACACCAAGAACCATTCTCATTTTATGTTGTTCACAAACAAGTGGACCACCATAATCCCCCTAGGAAGAAAACATGCACAATAACAACAAAGAATTAAAAGTTAATAACTCATTAAAATTTCCTACATAGATTTGTATCTCAAATGTACATATATACCAAAAAAGAGAATAACTGTAACTGAAATAGGAAAACATAAAATTGATACTGGACCATTGGTTGTCTTTCTATTGAATTACCCAAGTAAGACTGAAAGAAGTATAAAAATTTAAAATGATTCTATCGTGGAGTATTCAACAATGACTTGTCTTTTCCAAAATATTCACTCATACTTTAAAGTGTGTTTTGCCTTTACTGAATGCAGACTAACACAGAACTATTGATAGCTATTTAGAAGATAGATTTTATTTTTATTTTCTCCTGATATTCAAAATATGTTCAATAGAGAAAACATGGAAAATGTAGAAATATACAAGTACAAAAAAACCTAATCTGTAATCATATGGTTTTCAAATTAAACTACATTAAACTGGCTCTTATTTCTAAAGCTTTCTTTTTGTCTTTTCCCAATCTGACCCCCAGAATGATCTTCAAAAGTTAAATAAAAAATTGTTCTTAATGAAATAATGGTGTTAACTCTTTAGAAATTGTTTTTTCAGGCATAAAGAAGGATGTCCTTCTGCTACTGTTGGTATTAGTAGTTAATATAGTTATATTTATATTTTATACTCCCTCTGTGGAAGATAGCCTATAACTTCATGACATTTTTATATGGTAACTATGTTGTATCCTCAGATATAGATAGGTGGTAGATGAAATACGAGTGGATTATAGACTTCTTTGTGTGCATATTTTTATTTACATATATATTTACACATATTATTATACATAATCATTACAAATGTGTTGTATCACTTACATGCACTATGTAGCCTCCTATGATTGCAAAGACAGGCTTTTGGCATCTTTGTATGAAGAATGTTTGAAACTATCTTAACTTTCTCCCAATAGTGTTGTGATGAGATAAAAATAAACTACTGCAAAATTTAGTTCTGTAATACAGATGGAAAGAAGAGAGCTATCAACATTCTCTGATGGGGAAAACAATGGTGGGATTGAAGTAGAAGATATGACAGTAAGGAGAGAGAGTTTATTCTAAGAAACTTCTTATAAATTATGCCACATGAGTTAATAAATCTGATTTTTAAATAAATGCACCAGTGATTACTGATAGGAACTCCTCAAAGCAATTTGCTTCAGGAGACTTTTGCTAAATGTGATATTATTGCTTTTATACAAACATTTTGAGATCTGTATTTCCAGTGTTTAGCTTTCAGTGGTTTCCGTGATTATATGACCCTGTTTTAAATATCAGTGATATAGAAAAACATTCTGGAGGATAAATGCATTTTTTTTTTGTTTTAGAGGTTTTTTATTTATTTATTTTTTATTTATTATTATTTTTTAATATAATTTATTTTATTATCATTAATCTACAATTACATTTTTGAGAAGTGGTAAAATCAAGTTGAAGTCAAGTCTTACCAATATAGATAAAAAATAACAAATATGTGATAATGAGATAAATACTTTAATGCTAAGGTTAGGAATCTAAGAATGTGTAGATGATAAACCATATTACAGGCTATTCCTGAAGAGCTACTGTCAAAGCACTTTTAGTAATGGCAATAGGGCTTGGATAAGTGCATAGCTTCCTAAGTGATCGTGAAGGTTGGGTCTAGCTCCAAACTTCATTCTTACAGGGCTCTCAGGGTAAGTAATAACTAAATTGATAGATGAAATAAATAAATAAAGCTTTCTCCTAGTAGATTTTCACTTGTTATAATAACACCATAATACTGACTTACTGAAAAAACAACAAATTTGAAAGTGGTTATAAACACATAATCTGTTTCTAACCTTATTTTAAAAGCAGTTTTAAAAACTCTTTGGCTTAATACACATTTTTCTTTCTTTTCAAGAATAAAATAAAATCTCAGAACACTATATATAACACATGAATTTCAATACATATTTGTGCTCCATAGGTGGGACATTTTCCTACATGACAAAAAGACATTTCACTAGTACTGAACTTATTCTATACCTTGTTACACATAGTATTCTACAATTCCGCAGCTCCTAGTCTTAGAGAGTGTGTTTCCTACATTCAAAATATATCTAAAAGAACAGTTTAACAGCTTGTCTATATAAAATAGGGATAGGAACACTGCCAAGTTGAAAGAACAGTTGCCTAACAAATGAAAATGTCCAAGCTCTAAAGTCACAAACTTTGAACTTTCGTTTTTTAAAAATAGAATTTGTTTAAACACACACACACACTCATGCACACACACACACACACTGCACACACCATACACTGGCTTAAATAAAAAGACATTTAAAAGTTTAAAATTAGGCATGTATCACTTAAAAAATATTTATAGAGTTAATTTAGGGAGAAATTGGGAAGATCACATAAATTTGGAAAACGATTAGAAAAATTCAAGCTATTAGAAAAAATCAAACTGCATATCAGACACTCAAATTTGAACAGCTTTCCCTTCGAATTCTGGCTTTATTAGTTTATTGTTTTTTTGAGAAACCAATGTCATCATAATTTGCTGCTAATGAAACATGGATTGTCTCACTGTTTAGTTAAGAGAAATGTACAAGGATAATACAGGGCTATCTTTCCCAATTCCTCCTTTGAAACATATTGACATACAATTTTTATTTGAGAAAAACAAAATAAAACATGAGAAATTATGCTATTCACCATATAATCCTTATTCAAAATCCTTTTTTACCTCGCATGGTCCTGATACAATATTTTCAGCCCCAGCACATATTTCAGACTCATTTAGAGTCACCTTCCCTTGGTGGTACTGACTGCACTTCTCATTGCCCATGATAGAGAGATGCGCTACTCGCAATAGACCATCAGAGTTGATCACTAGAATGGTGTGAAAAATGTACAGTTAATAAGCACATTCTCAGGTGAGAAAAATAAGAAACAAATTCAAATTTATTTTATAAAATAAATATGATACTGCCTTCTTTTTAAAAATAGCTTACATCCAGTGTAGCCCCAGCCATAAACACTGCAAGTCGTTTTTTCAGGAATTGTACATCCATAATTAGGTAAATCAATTGTGCTAACAAAATCATCTAAGATAGCAGGCCTGAAAAGAGAAAATATAATAAGTACCCTTAATTGGATTCAACACAAAATTAACATATTAAAGTATAGTGTTAATGTTTAATATGCTACATATACAGAATAAATAGTCATTTCTTTAAAAAACAAAAAAAGAAAAGGAAATGCCTCATATGTAATGTAGAAATTTAAAGTGGGTAGTAGAGAAATGAATCATTTATTTGGTGATATTTGAGAGTAAATGCTTACTGCTTTTTTTTAATCATTATTTTACCTGTTAAAGTTATCAAATAATTGTTTACTATGTTTTGGGTTTAAAGCAAACTGACCAGACTGTTGGTCAAACTTATTTATTCAGTTTTCAAAATTTTGGAAGTGCTTTCCTCTCTGTCTCTGTATATATAAATATATACACTTACAGAGACACAGATATGTACACATATATGACATGTGACATATACTTCTATAATAAATCTACATGAGAGAGAAAGAATAGCCACAGAGCTGAGGAAAAAGCTTCAATAATTTGTACAGTCTAGGTTAAAAATACAAAACCTTCTAAAGGAACTAACCTAGCAAGTTTCAGTAATACCAGATCTGATCCTTCAGGCCCATATACCAGCTGAGAAACATTTAGAACCTGTTTGCGTTTCTCATCTCCTCTTCCATGAACATCATGAATTCCAAGCCAAGCTTCATAATCTTTCAAGTCTTTGTTCCTAAGTAAGAAATTAAAATGTAAAATATAATTTAAATTGTGTAGTATTATTCACATATATTGAGTAATGTTGAGCTCATGTATTGAGCTTATAAGGGGCTGATGCCCTACATTTAAACTTTGATTCAAAGTATAGTAAAAAGCAACACGTTTGTTATGGGAGATTCTGAAAGCTACAAGCACATATAAACAGGTGGAGCCTTTAAATTGCTGAAATTTGGAACAGCCAATTTAAAAAAAAAAGCTTTATGCTTGCTAGAGAGTAAATCATTTGTGAAAAATTCTCAGGGAAATCACATTACATGAATTATAATTTTACTACAGATTTTCATTTTCATCTCAGTTGTACATATGTTTGGTTTGTTAATATGAGTTAATGATTTATGCTAACAAAATCACAGTGACCTTGATGAGAATCAGGAAGCTTACACATGTTGCCTCCTTATACTTTCCTGAGACAAATTTTCATTGAAAATGAAATGAGGCTGACTCTACACAAGAAAGAAGTGAAGATTGAGAGAAGTTTGTTGATACTCAGAAAAAAAAATATCTCTATCTATAAATAGAATTGCAAGTAGGAGATTAGGTAAACTTACTTAACATAATTCCAGCAATTTTTTCCCTAAATGAGAGTAATGCCAGTTGAGCAAAGAAGTGAACAGAAGTAGTACCCTGTAAGTAAATATCAATTAAGTCAAAATAAGTTTTGTAAGCTAAATCTAAAAAAAAAAATCAATATGTTCAACCAGTACTGGTGAATCTCTATTAAACAAATAGCCATGAATAGCCACTAGCTGGTGAATCTCTACTAGCTCTGTTTAGCTAAATGGAAGCTAAGCATATTTTTAGATGCTCAAAACAAATAATTGGTTTCAGAAACACTTTACCGAGAAGGGAAACACTGTCTTGCAGTAAGGATCCAACTTTCCTTTATCAATGATCCTCCACAGATATGTTTATTTCTATGAGAAAGAAGAAAGAAAAACAAGTAACATCTGTGCAGAAAGGGTGCCTGCCAATTAATGTAAAACCTATAGCTCCATTTGTTAAAAAGAAATGCATTTGACAGGAAAATGTAGACATTAACCCAACTAGAATAAAATGAGTAATCTTACCAGAAGAATATCTGGTGATTCCATAATGTGATTACAATGATATAAAATCAACTTTATTTTTGTATAAGCAATGCTGTCACTACACCCCAAGATCCTTTCCCAACACACATGTTCACATGTACATGCTATCCTTGTGAGAGATAGTATGTGCCACAAATATGGGATAATTAAAATGAACAAAAAAGCACAAAAGAACAAAAACAATGTAGATCTACTTTAAATTCAGTGTTTAATATGAAAAATGCAAATGTTGAGTCTTTATTTAAACCCGAAAACCATCTGGTGGTAGCCATCTATAATATTTGTACACTATTCCCTTCTTTCATTACCATTATTTAGTTATGATATATTAACTTAAAACATTACTGATTTTGAACAAATCTGTTTGTTCAGCTTAAGATCATTTATAACAGTAAAACAGTTTTGTAAGACATATCATCTGGGAAATTATAAAATATCTGTAGATCATAATAAATACTATTACATTTATTTGATGATATCCCAAACTTGTAAATCCATTACTCTTTGGCAGAGAAATGGAAAAAGTACAACTTTTCACAACTGACATTTCCAAAGAATACAGATGTTCATTGTTTCAGAGGGTAATAGAAGATCCCCACACTAAGACCACAGTTATTTATGGCCTATATCACACAGGAGGATAAGGGTATGTATCGCTATTTAATTTCCTTTTCTTTCAGTATGCATTTTGGAATAATAGGTAAAGAGCCTAAGAACTTGGGTTTGAAACTTTTTCTAAAAGTTTATTTAGTACTCTGATTAGATGAATAACAGTTTCACCTGTTTTTCCAAGGATGGAAACTTCCAAAGGAGTCTAGTAATAATAAATTCAGAAGTATATGTTTTTTTTCTGGAGTTATATTTCACATAGAATTACTAATTAATTCAGATTTGTGGATTCTTGAAACATTTTCCATAATAAGGAAAATGAAACAATCCTCCAAAATTTTACAACCTTCTTTAAACCTTCATATTGCACAATGAGCTTTAATATTCTGGGAGTTTCACAATTCTATTTCAGTACTACACACATAGGACAGCTACACCACAATTATCAATATAAGCATTTATAAACTTTAAGAAGTTACTACTGTTAGAAGGACATACTAAAAGAGAACTTCAGGCCATCTTGTACCATCTAGTATCTGAAGTTGTATATACAGTGTATCAAAAAATATAAACTCCATGCTTGCTAAAAATTGCCTTATTTATAAAACAACTTCAGTTTCATGTTGTCTGAATTCTATTTTAATGTCACTGTGATTTAATTGTAGTAAAAGATACACTTTCTTCCTCTGCTTTAGGAAGGAGGTTTTCCAAAAAGAGAGGATATTCAAGTTGGTATTGAAGAATTAGAAGTATTTTCTGGGCATAAATATGAAGGAAGAAAGCTATAACATGCAGTGGGAACAACAACACAGAAGCTTAGAGGGAAAAACATGGGGTGTCTTGAAAACAAGGGAAAAGAAAATGTGGCTAGAATTCAGGTACATTTTGGGGTATGTTGTATGATGAGGTTCAAATAGAGTTAGATATAGACAAAGAAATTTTAACTTTCTGATTACCAGGTGGTATAATATATGTATACAGAAAGTTGTGAATCCATATTTAAAGTTAATTCCTATTTTTAATATTTAATTCTTACAACATAATTACTGATTTTAATTTTTGTATAAGTGTATTTGTAAAGTGGTTTTCAATAGAACTTTTATAGGATAGACAAATATCATATCCAGATGAGATCCATATGTCATTGATTCTTAAGAGCATTAAGAAATAACCATGTCAAAAATTTTTTATCCACACTGAATAGTTTGTTAATCTTTTTCTTAACGACAAAATATTCCAGAATTTAAAATTATTACAACATCATTAAAATGACAATGAAAAACTCATAAATTAAAAATTATAACATTTCTGATATGCATATATCTTAGAAAATAAAATAATATTATAGACTGAGAAGTTATAACATTATACTGTAATATATTTGTATGATAACATACATACTATAATTGCTATGGTGATATCAAATTATAAGTAAGTTCTCTGTATAGTTGTTATTTGCTTAATTAGAACTGAATGTTACGTGTAATCAGGGACAATGCCAACACATACGGAACCTTTGTGTATATTTGCAAAGGTGCTACCTCTGACGGCACAAAGTGCAAATTTTAATTTGCTTGGCAAGCAAAATGCCCCCTTTGGCATGTGAGAAGGGCACAATCTACATGACCACATATGCGCATACAGTTGGGAATATGATTTTTGCAAATAATCCAAATACGTATGATTTGTGTCTATTAATAATTACCTGTATTTCAAACTAACCATCCATCCTACATTTGTTCGTGTTGGAATTCCATTTACAACTCGCAATTGTTTTGTTTTGGCACAAGATATTACAGGATCTAAAAGGAGGACGAAACATAACATTTTGACAAAATGTTTTGAAATACCCAATGCCTCTCAGCTTTCTTAAATGCAATGGTAACTAGACAAATGTGATTATTTTAATTATGTTAGAAGAACATTTTTGGGGGGGGGAAATTAAGTATTGTGACTACACTGAAAAATCAGGCCCAAAATGTTTGCTATCCTCATCCAAGTAGACAAATTACTTAGGAAAAAATATTAACTCAAGGTTGACAGCATTTCCATTTTAGTGACAGTGGCCTTGCTTGGAGAGCACTAAGCATTAAGTTAGTCAGTTCTAACACTTAATTGCATGTCCCTCACCAACCTCAACATAAAATGAAACAATGTTCCATTTCATTTGTCAATGAAAATCAATAGCCTGAGTGAAAAACCACAAAACTACATTTGGTTTATTACTTCTGGATTTGTACAGTAAGAATGTAGAGCCATTTTGAAACATGTTACCAACATTATATTCATTGAGATTGTATCCAAATGATGTAATTGTGTTTAAATCATTATATACAAACGACATAATACAGAATTCTTTGGAGTAAACTTGT
Organism: Smutsia gigantea; assembly: GCA_032199065.1. Taxonomy (NCBI): domain Eukaryota; kingdom Metazoa; phylum Chordata; class Mammalia; order Pholidota; family Manidae; genus Smutsia; species Smutsia gigantea. The sequence goes on from JAVSCE010002893.1 coordinate 28,829, forward strand.
TCCTGACCCTACTCTTTGCTCCTTGCCTCATCCTATCTACTCCTGTCCATGGCCTAAGATAAATTTCCATTAGCTTCTTCAGCCTGGGACGCAGCTGGTGGTCTTTTAAGTCAAACAGTAACTTCCTTCAGCTCAAGAAATATGTGAAAACCAAAAACAAGCCGCTCCCAAAAGATTTTCTTAAACTGAGGATTAACTGAACTTCTTGGATTGTGTCATCTTTTGCCTAGTAGAGAATTCAAAGAGCTTTAAAGATAAAGCAGGATAGGGACACTGCATAACTTCCCAAACTGCTGGCTCCATTCTTTCTGATTTTAGCATCCTGGTTTAACTGAAAGGATGGCGAAGGTCCATTATATACATTTTGCCCCAAATTAAAAGCAATATAAATGCTCCTTTCAAAATTAAGTATAACATCTTGTATTTTCTGATAATGAACTGAATGTTGATATTCAGCATGTAGTTGCTCTTGCAACCCCTTTACACAGACACATAGAAAAATTTAAATAAAACAAATAGATTAACTTATTCTTATTGTGGAAGTTAAAATCTATCATAAGGAAGGAATCCAGATGGAAGGATCTGATCCCTATCAGATATTTTTCTATAAATAAAATGATATCAATTTTGACATATAGAGACTCAAAGATACTGTATATTTTAAAAGATTACTTACGGTCTAAATTGACTATTGTAGGTGTGGTATCACCTTCACCTGTAAAAATAAATGTATATGTATATACATATTTCTGTTACATAGAATCAGAGCTATACCTTGAAATACAAGTATCCATGAATTGGATAATTTGCTATAATTCTTGACATTTAATTCAAAAATAAAATGTAAAAGTACTGTTTTAAGTAATTAGGTATCACTTTTACTGGGCAGTATTGAATGCATGTGCCTACAGGTAGTGAGGGATTTGAGGGAAGCTGAGGCTCTCAGCTGTGTGGTCCGATGAGCGTTGGCAGCTTCAGGTACGCTGCTGGCATGGAGGAACTGCCTCATGCTGTCAAGGTGCCCAAAACTGTACACCATGAACATCTCCTTGAATAGCTCTAATGCTTATTATTTGCTCGGGCTATTCATGTAGCTAGACTGTGTGGGTTTTTTTTACTGTAAGTTGGCCCATTTATATTTTTTATGAAATTTATTTTAATTTTTTTACATGGTTGCAAATAATTGAAACTTCACCAAGAAAACTTCAAAAAATTACACAAGAAAAAAATCAATGTCACTAATGGAAAGAGAGTGATAACAAAATATAATTATGTTTTGTTAGAATATTTCAAAGACTGTTTTTTCTAGATGGTAGTAAGAAAAAAAGTATGGAAAAAAAGAACACTGGAAACTGCAAATTAATTTTAACTAAAACCTTATAACTTACTCTTTTTTCATAACCTCCCTATTGGGGTTTAATTGCCACAAAGAGAAAGGCTTGGAAGATACTGAATTTGAAAATACTTATGCTGTAATTTCCTGGAGTTTAATGTCTGACTGTTCAGAATTGATAGCATAGAATTTAGTCAGGCACTGTTTAGACGCAGCTGGTTAATCCCTGAAAATGCTCTGAGCTCAAATAAGTTGGCAACAAAATAATAATGGCATATGGATTTCTTGGAAATATATGAAAATTTGATTGTTATCTATGGGAAATCTCAAGAGAATTAACACATGCTAAAAGGTTTTTGTGTTCATTTTCCAGATTTAGGTATTTTAAGTGAATAAGGGTAATGGCAAAATATAAATTTCACCATTTCCCTTTTCCTTTAGCTTATCCCGGGGGAAGATTTTGTTTTAGTCAGCTGAGGTCAGTATTTTAGTTTAGAGTACAAATCAGGATTGAGGCTGATTATGATCATTAAAACATCAAGGATACTGGTTTTTCCACTCAAGTCAATTACTTGAAATTTCTAAAATAAAAAATTCAATATTTATTCTTTATGTTGTTGTGATGAGAAAGATTATACTATTCATCCTTAATTGCATATCAACTTTCCTATTTCTAAGCATCAATACATGAACAAAGTATTTAGTTCATTATTGTAACTTAATAAAATATTTAATTTTTAAAAACTTTGTAGCTATTGAAAATTTGGTGATTTTGTAATAGTTATTGTATATTTATATATATATATTATAATTATTTGTAATTATTACCTATATAGTTTCCTTTAAACCAAATATTTCCTGTGTTTTAGAATAAGCTGAAATGCCACTTAAAATCAGACTTTTGAAGATTCTGAGCTGGTGGTTAGATTAATAATTTTAAAAGCTATTTCAGCATCTGTTGCACACTTTGAGCAAAACTTTGAGAAAATGCTTTCTAGGCTTTTTCCATTTTACTGTTAAATACTATCTTCACTTCTCCTCTTTTACATTTCCCTCATTATATCCACCATAGCACTAAAGTCTAAAAATAATATATATGAAACAAATCTTATTTTGTATTGATTCAACTTAAATTTGAAGAAAGAAAACACATCAAAGATAAAAATTTTATCTCTGGAAGAATGGGTAAATTGTGTGTGTGTCTGTGTGTGTGTCTGTGTATTTTACATGGACTCCAAACCAAATATGAGCTCTTATTGAAAATATAAAAAAACATTTCTTTTAATATATTCTTAAAGTTTCAACTCATTTTAAACTTTATGAACATCACATATTTCTCCAGGCAGACATCTATGTTTCCATTCTCATATATTTTAATAATTAGTATATATTATTAAATGATTATTTTTGCAGTAACTTACATAAATGTCTTCCTTCTACACTGAAAACTATCTGAGGGTAAGAAACACTGTTTTTATTGTTGTATTCCTAGCATGTTATATACCACAATAGCAGCTCAATTTAAAATTGCTAATAAATGAGTAAATAAATACACACTAATTTGCCCAAGGAACTTAAAATGATAGAGCTGTAATTCTTACCCAGAAAGCCAGAGTTAGAACTCTTAACCACTAAACTCTAAATAGTTAATAACTTAAGATTTTTCTGATATACTAAATGTGTATGTGTACAGATAGACATATAGGCATTTCTACAGTTTTATTTTTGCATATTTGATAATCTTAAAAAATGTATATTAAAAGTTATTTCATAAGCATTTTATAAAAAATATGTATTACATGTTTTGTAATACAAACGTACAGTGTGAAAATGACTTATACAGTGTCTGTGGTTAAATAAATAAGACCTCAAATCTTCTAAAGATAAATTTTATTAGCCTTTCACCTGCAGGAAAATATAAATAAATCCTGGCTATAAGTATTAGAAAAATGACAGCAAGAAAATATTTATTGGAATTAATATTCAAAATATATTGAAATAAAAATGACTTATCTGCAATAGCATTTCATAAATACTAGTAACATCCTAAAGTCTTCTAATAGCACATTACTGTTTTAAAATGTTATTAAATGTTTTAAATTTGTATTAATTTGTACTAAAATGTTATTAAATTTAAACTTTGTTTAAAATGTTATCGTTGAAAATACGTTTCGAAAACTTTAAAATTATTAGTCTGTGTCAGTTAAGTTTATTAACCAAATAACAGTTCCCTGAGATTCTATGAGAACATTTTATTCTTAATTATGTATCTATGTGTTAAAATTAAGCTACTGTGATTTTTACAAATCTGGAATTCTGTAAGAAAAGCAAAAAAACTCCTGTTTTAGAAGCTAGAGCATTGGCTATTTTCCTTCTCCCTAGATCACTGGATTGTCTATGAGCTCCCATTATTCTAAACATAGAGACCTCACAGGAAAGTACTACGAGGTAACATGAATATTTAGAAAAAATAAATCTCAGTGATTTAAAATATTTTTTTGTGTATGTGCCACTGGGGTAGGTTTGTTTGCTTGGTTGTTTTAATGTTACAAAAAGTGAAAAGTATATCTGTAGAAGAATTTATGGAAACCCTAATGTGGGAGAAGTAGACTAACATTAGGAAAACACTAATTAATTAATTTGAAAGGTTGTGATTATAGCTGATTAAATAAAATATAATAATATGAAATACTATTTCTTTACAAACATATTTATTACTATAATTTCTTTATTAAAATTGTGAAGCTCTAAGTCTCTATTATTATAGATATACTTGATAAAGATCATATTTAAGAACTTTGCCTTTTTATGCTATAACTGAAGCATAACAATTTTTCCATTTAAGATGAGAAGTTATCTCTTTAATTTGCTATATATTTTGAAAAAAATATAGACGTGTTTGCATTTCATGTTGTTAAAACATCATTTCTTCAATCTAATGTCCCTATTTAAGTGGGTATTTTTGCCGCTATTTTCAAGGTACTTGCTACTGGCTTGTCTCACAAGAAAAACATTCTTAAAACAGGACTCTTACTGAACTTATAGAAGTATGACCTTTTTAAAGAAGAAAGTGGTTTAACATAATGTTTAAAGATGTTTACTATAGACATGGAGCTATGAGATATATAATATAGTAAAATGGTCTCTTGCTACTGACACAGCTTTTTAAGGCTTTTTCACTTGATAATATATGAAGGATATCCTTCTATCTCAATATATATTACTCTACATCACCGGTTCTCCATGGAGGTGATTTTGCCCCCAGGGAACACTTAAAAAGCCTGTAGGTATTTTTTATTGTCATGACTGGAGGGGAGACGTGTGGTGCAATTGATATCTGGTGGGACATTACTAAATATCTCACAGCCTCACAGAACAAAGATTTATCCAGCACAAAATGGCAGTAGTGCTGAAACTGAAAACTTCTGATATATTTCCCCAAATTGACTTCCACACAGGGTTCCAATTCACAAAGCAGGACAGTATTGAGAAAGCCTGATTACCCAGACCCTCACTAATAATGGGCATTTTCTTATTTGCCAACTGATAAATGGAAATGATCTTATGCTTTTATATCTTCATTTTTTCTTACCATTAAGTTTTAATGTATTTTCTTTTTTTATTTTTTATTTATTTTTTATTTTGGTATCATTAATGTACAATCATTTAAACAGCATTATGGTTGCTAGACCCCCTATTATCAAGTCCCCCCCACGTACCCCACTACAGTCATTGTCCATCAGCGTAGTCAGATGCTACAGAATCATTACTTGTCTTCTCTATAAATATTGCCTTTCCGGGTCCCCCTCAGCTTCATTACATGTGCTAATCGTAATGCCCCTTTCCCCCCTTATCCCTCCCTTCCCAACCATCCTCCCCAGTCCCTTTTCCTTTGGAAACTGTTAGTCCATTCTTGGGTTCTGTGAGCCAGTTTTTTCTTTGTTCTTATACTCCACAGATAAGTGAAATCATTTGATACTTGTCTTTCTCCGCCTGGTTTATTCACTGAGCACAATACCCTCTAGCTCCATCCGTGTTGTTGCAAATGGTAGGATTTGTTTTCTTCTTATGGCTGAATAATATTCCATTGTGTATATGTACCACATCTTCTTTAGCCATTCACCTACTGATGGACACTTAGGTTGCTTCCGTTTCTTGGTTATTGTAAATAGTGCTGCGATAAACATAGGGGTGCATATGTCTTTTTCACATTGGGCTCCTGCATTCTTAGGGTAAATTCCTAGGAGTGGGATTCCTGGGTCAAATGGTATTTCTATTTTGAGTTTTTTGAGGAACCTCCATACTGCTTTCCACAATGGTTGTTGAACTAATTTACATTCCCAACAGCAGTGTAGGAGTGTTCCCCTTTCTCCACAACCTTGCCAACATTTGTTGTTGTTTGTATTTTGGATGTTGGCTTAATGTCTTTTCTTTTGTTTATTAATTACAATTACTCTTAAAGATTCATTTTCATAATTTATCTCCTGATTATCTTTTTCTCACTGATATATAGGAGCTCTTTCATATCAAGAATATCAGACATATATTATATATTTTACATCTCTCTCTTATTTTTTGTACTAATACTCTTAAAGTCTTCTTGGGCTCAAACAAGTGGATGGAATGCTTCAGGCTTCTTAGTCTTGGATTATAGAACAGAGAAGATGGAAACACCACTATCTCAGGCCCATTCATGGCTCTGTTAGTGGGCTTGGGACTTTGCTGAGAGCTCTGCTACATAAATTGAGGGGCTGGACCTGTAGTCAGGTAGTACAGGTGGGGTCTCAAGGGGTGGTCTTTCCAGCCTAGTCATATTAGAACCACAGTCATTTATTGCTTCTGTATTCCAAATGGGAATCTTCCAAGGGAAGACAATCTTTAAAAGGTCAGCACAATGTTTCCTTGTCTAGAGGAAAGATGAAGAAAGATGTGTGTGTGGATGTGTGGATGTGTAATGCTGTCTGGAATGTCAAACCCAGCCCTCCTCTATTACCTCTACCTCTGATTTAGGGTATCAATTTAGAGGAATTGCAGTGTGTTTAAAATATTTCAAATGAAAAAGATCGCTAAATGTACTTACAACGAGAAATAGGGCAATAATCCCAAGGAATGAGAGGAGTCCCTGTGTAACACCAGGGGCCGTGGGCATCATCATCAGGATTCCGGCAGTAATTCTTATTCAGCTTACTAGCGTCTGGTTCCCAGAAGATATGCCTGCATCAACAACAAACTTTAAACATCACAGAATGCTCTCTGTGTCCAAGAGAAATAAGCTGTCACCAAGAAGACATAACCCTAGCACATAACTTTCATTACATATTCAACACAAGCTTCTACTTGGTGTGAATTCTGTTTCTTTTGTTTGGGATTTATTTCGTTGTTCTTAGTTTGGGAGCATGTTCTCCAACTTACAAATATGAACTAGGGTTATATAATTAGCAGAGATAAATTGATAAAAGATTTTATGACTTTACTTCTATTTAATAATTATAATGGCAAGGTAACAATATTACTGCATAGAAATGGAGAAACATTGCCTAGAAAAGAGCAGATGACAAACAAGATCAAGGTTATAAGGTATATAAAAACATAAGTGATTGCAAAAGTATCTTTTTCATGTTTCAGAAACATATGAAGCATCACTAACAATAACATTATGGCAAAGTATAAGAAAATACCTGAAAAATTAATAATAATAATTTGCTAATGAAATAATTAAGTTCTGAAATTTCACTTGTTATATAGTTATGAAACATGATTTGACAGATAATCAACACTTCAGCGTTTCTCATTTTACATCTTAACTAAATTTAGTACAAAAGAAAATGAAAATACTGTACATTATTTTGTAAGACCATGCCCACTCAAATATCAGTGTTTATGTATTTATCTCAATAATATTGATGTCAAATTCCACATGGCCATTCCGACCAAGTCATGAAACTATACATTTAGATGGATTTATTTTGTATCATCAATTATTACCATGCTTTAATATATTTAATGTGCCAGTTAAAAAAACTAGGGAGAACTTACATATGGAAACTTGGATTATCTTTCCAAATGCAAGTTCATTTTCTAGACCAATAACAGCAAACACATATAGTATCTATTACATGCCAGATTCTATTCTGTTATATGTGATTTACATATATAACCTTAGAGCAACCTAATGAAACAGACTCTGAGGTTATGCTATTTTATATTTCAAATCCACAAAGAATAATTTGCCTAAGATCACATGGCTTGTAAGCAGTACAGCAGGGGTTTGAACACATGACTCTTCCCAAGGTCGATGTCCGAAACCACAACAATGTACTCCCTCCTTAATCATTGTTTGTTAGACCAGAATAGTATCCTGCAACTTAATCATTCATCAATTTCCTACAAATTGTTTCCAAGTGACTTTTAACCATTAACTAAACTCAATGAATTAAGAGTTATTACTACTGTAGTCCCTGAATAAGTATGTCACATATTTCCAGTGGTATGCTGGTAAATGTTTTAACAATTAGAATTTTGAGGTCTGTATGGAGGGAGTCTTTATTTGTTACCCTTGCTGATTTCTGTGGTGTAAATATTTCCACCATAAAAACGTCAAACTTATGATGTGAAATCACTGAAGAAAGTGTTGGTACAATTGTCTCTCACAAGTCCAGAAGAGCTAGATCCACCCCACTATATTTATAAAATTGCTTTAGAAAATAGCAGTGTTGAAATCAGCATTTAATGTCAATTCTTGCTTAAAATTATTTAAGGAATCCCTTTAATGTTTAGGATAAAATCCAACTTTTTAACACAACTTACAGAGCTCTGTATTGTCTTGCCACTGCAGAATTCCCTCTTTGTGGACATTGACCAAATTACATTGTTTCAAACTTACACTTGATTTTCAAACTCTTCAATCTTTGCGCTTTTGGACAAGCTATTCCTTCTGCCTGATGTACTCTTCCTCCTACACTTCCTCTAACTCCCACTTATCATACATGCTCCATCTAATGTCCATTTCTCTAGGAAGCCTTCCTGACCTTCTGAGTCTAGCTGGCACTCTTTTTATTCCCATAACATGAAATATGCTATTTTTCATGGTTTTTATAACATGGTATTGGCATTTGCTATTTGATGACATTCTATACTAAAGAGTGAGTTCCATGAGGACAAAATTTTGATTATTGTTAAAGTCCTAGAGCTACATAATCCAATAGAATACCTACTAGCCATATAAGCCTACTGAGAAATTGGTATGTGGCTAGTCCAAATTGAGAGGTGCTATAATTGTAAATATACATCAGATTTTGAAACTTTAACATGGAAAAAAATGTAAAATATATTGGATACATATTAAAATGACAGTTTTAGATATATTGGATCAATACAAATATATCATCAAAAATAATTTTGCCTGTTAATTTTTAGGTCTTTAAATGTGGGTATTAGAAAACTTAAGCACCTGTGCAGCTTACATGTGTGAACTGCATTACTTATGTTAAAGAGCACTTAGAATCTTACTCTTTGTTTGTGAACACTGTCATCCACTAGTCAGTACATTTTGGAAGAGAATAAAGACTTTAAAGTTAAACTGGGACTGGAGGCAAAAGAATTCAACTTCCCTGAGTCTTTAATTCTTATTCACACATTTAGAAATATCTTCCATATGAGATTGTAATGATCAAATGAGATAACTCATATAAAGCATCCATGTTGTAAGTACTTAATTAAATGACACTAACCTTTTTATCTTTTATTCTTGTGCGTATATTCTGGGACATCTATTAAAACCTCAGTTTTGTGTTACAATTTTATCTGATAGTTGTTTTGTAATTTCAAACATACTAGCTCTGTTCCTAGGGTCAAATGGAAGATAATTTCTTTTTCTGTGAATATGTCCAATGTCAAAATCCCTAATTGTCTAAAATACATAGTTTTTTTTTCAATTGCACATACATCCCTTTGATTACAGAAAAAAAATTATGTCCTAATAAAACTATACAAGAAAACCTGTCTCTCTAGGTCTTTAGTAGTTATGTGGATATTTAAAGTATGTATGTACATGAAAGTGGTCACTTACTGATTTTTCATGACCTAATATTAACAATTAGTAATTAATTATAAGAACATAATCACATAATGTACTATTTGAAATGCTAGATTTGTCACTTAATTATATCCTCGTCTTACCAAGTTATGTAATTGTTTTCTTAGTATAATCATATCCTCCTTAAAGGTGAAACAAAACATATGCCTACTTTTTGTTAATGTTCCCCATGGCCACTATCACAGAGCAAAGCACATTGTAAATTTTTAATAAGTATGTGCTGACTGAATTGCTTATTTAAAGTTTCCGATGTGGAGAGAAATGTTAACTTATGTTGCACAGAATAATCAATCTAATGTTTTTATTATCTTACTATGATACCTAAAAAAAATAGAAAAAGCATGGTACATATCTGAATATATCTCTCTGTTGTTATCACTACATACTATACAGAGAAAGAAAAAAATTTACACACCGGTGTAAATCTTCCATGTTCTTGTCCCACATAGAACATGTTAATCCAGATCGTGTTTTGGACAAATTGCCCATATAATTTTTGCCATTCCCACGATAACAATCTAAATAAAACAAATAGGGAAAGACTAATTAACACGTCAGTATAGCACAAAAACATTTTTATAAGCCTATGAATCATGAAAATCAATATAAAAATTAAGGCACTCAATCTGTACAAATCAGACTTAAATATCTAAGTATCTTTATTTTCATCTAAATTTCTTCTTCATTAAAATGAGAGTTTATGCATCAAATTACAAATTTTAAAAAATCAAAGAAAAAATTAAATGAGTAGCACACAGAGACAACAAAGAATGAGAATTTTTAGAATGACATATATCATTTCCCAACATTTTCTTCTGAAAACTGTTACTCCACAGAAGTCCCAAGAATGATATAATGAACACTCATACTGTCATGTTTGTTGCGTTTTGATTTTTGTCTTTTATGAGTTTGACATTCTGAGTCACTTAGGCCAGCTGTCTAGCAAATGCTCTTTAATTTCATTTTGTCTAATTATTTTCTCATTAATAAAATCAAATTAAAGACAGGAATATTGCACAGGTCATATTTTATCCTTTTCAGAGCATGATATCATGTGACACATGATTTCAGTTTGTTCTATTATTGGTGATGAGTTTGATAACTTGATTAAATGGTATAAAGACAAAACTTCTGTTTGTATATAACAAAAAATTGTTGGAGTCTTTGAGACTGATTAAGCATCCTATTGCCAAACAGATTTTTATAAAATGGGTAGGCATACCTTGATGAATTTTGTGTGTATCAGTTATTACTATGCTGGTTTTAAAAGTTATTTTTCAACTTCCTACATTTCTTTCTTTATTAGTTACCATTCTTCTGTAAATGAGAGTTTTTCCTTCTCCCCTATTCCCTCCATCTAATTATTACTACTAGTGTAGTGATAACACTAGTTCTAATGAGAACAGTAATATAAATATGGACTTGTGGGTTCTTTTTTTATTCAATATGCCATATAATCTATTACTGTTCTTCATTTTGATATTTCATATCCATGGGTCACGCTTTTCAATATCACTTAGAAGGAATTTAGTATTAAATTTAAAAAATCAAATTGGATAGGATTTGATCTAGATAATGTAGCAGTCATTATAGTACACAATAAAATTGTTTTCAGAAAGCATAAACTTGTAAAATCTGATACTTGCACATATGCAGAATACACCAGCTACATTCCTGTTTCACCTTATATTTTTTCTTGCCCCAGGCCTGTAACCATCAATATCTCCAAGGAACTCTTGTTTGTTTAGGAATGAAAGGTAAAAAGAAGACAAGAAGTTGGTGCCAGATATGCTCATTGTTATTTTTTTGTACTATCATTTTTAGTCCCTTTCATTGGATTGAACACATTTAATCAATATGTATGTGTTTTCATGAGTAACTATAGGTTCCTCTAACCCCAGTCCAACACCACTGAGTTCTTCCTCCTGCATTTCATCTGTAAATTTCAGGGTCAGTCATTATGTTCTGTTTTCTTTATTTCTTTATTGGGCTGTTCACTCAAATTTCATTTAGGATTTTCATATTAACATTCACACATGAGATAAATCTACAGTTCTTTTTTTCTGTGCTATCTTTATCATGTTTAAGTATCAATATTATAATTCCACCATAAAAATACTTATAAAGTTTTATTGTATTTGTGAAGCTACAGGGTAATTTATGTAGCATTGAGATCATCTGGTGATATGCATATAGGCATGGTGTATTTTAGGTGGAATAGTTCTTTAATAAATTTCTGTACTTGTTTATAGGAATTAGTCTATTTAAGTTTTCTTTTTCTTCCAGGGTAAATTCAAATAACTTGAATTTTCCTAGCAAATTACCCACTTCATTTGCATTTTCAAAGTTTTTTACATGATGTTTATCTCACCTGAGAGTTTCAGCTCCGGGCAAGTTCACTATGGATTTAGTGACACTGAGAAATGACAATGGAACATTCTTGAGGTAAAAAGGTTTATACACCAGCTTTATTCTCCTGGAGGTAGGTTACGCACTAGAATCATGTCTGCAGGTCCATAATCCACCTCCATCTCTGCCTCCATCCAGAGAACTGGGCAGAGCTCTTTATATAGTGACTCAGTCAATAATAGCTTATTGCCTACAGGTTTGGAAGCATTAATCTAGCAGTAGGCTAGTTACATCATCAAGTAGTTTAGGGTCAGGTAAGAATCCTGGCCATAGGAACTTCCACTTTCCCCATAAGGTTTTATAAAACAATTTTCTATTTTTCTAATTTATATAGTCTTATGTTTTCTAATTTTCCTGTTTCAATGGTTATTTCTCCCTTTATAATTATTTTATGTATTTGTCCTTTCTCTCTTGAGTCAGTTAGCTGGTAACTATCTATTTTGTTAATTTTTTCGAAGAACCATCATTTCCCTTTACTCATTAGTACTAGTGTTTTCTTTTCCTTACCTTATTAATGTCTGCTTTTATCCTGATTGTTTTCTTCTTTGTATTGCTTTTGGTTTACTTTTTCTCAAACTCCTGGATTTGGAAATTTCATTTACTTGTCTTAATTATTTATGTTAATATAAATATTTAAAATTATGAAATGTTCTCTGTTTACAGCCTTAAGCACATTTCATATATTCTAATAAGTTTTTTATCAGTATTTTTAAAGAAAATCTGCAATTTCAGTTTTCATTTTTTAATAGTTTTTAATATCCAGTTGGAAGAAAATTTGTGTATATGCTGATTCATATGTTGCAAGATTTGAGAAAAAGTTTCTAACTCATCAGTCTATGTACGGAATTTATATTTGTTATTACCTGGAAAAAGATAAGAGCAGCATCCTCTCCTATGTGTGTGTGTGTGTGTATTTTTGTGTGCATGCATACATATCACATGTATAACAATGCATACCATTAGCTTGGCAATATCATAGAATGACATAACTGTTAAAGTTTCACAGCTGTATGTTGAATTGGCTAATAGTGTCTCTTAAGTAGGACTTCTTCATTTTTAAGTTGCCCCCCCAGAACTTAGCACATTATTGCATGACCAGGTATAATATATTGTTAAAGAAAAATGATATAATATTGTTAAAGTATTAATGTAAAGGTAAAGGCATGGAGTAACTGGAAGGTCATTTTAAGGAGAGTTAAAGTCAATACCAGCTGTGTTAATGTGAAAATTTAGTCAAGATATTCAAATTCCATAAGACGTAATTTCTTCATCTATTTATTAGATAAGCAATAACATCAGCTTAATTTACAAAATCCAAAATGCTTATATCCTATTACCTGATTCTTTGGTGAGTGATATGTATGTACATAAAATCATCTTAGTACACATGAGAAGCTTTTAAAGCAATTGTTCTCATTTGCCTCTATCACTCACAAATATTCGTAATTATTTAAATGAATAAGACAGGCACAAAGAAGTTACAGCTGTTCCAAACCTCCCTTAATCATTGGTTTCAATTTTATTTCAGACTGACCTTTAAAATCTGCCAAAGAACAGTGAAATTGACTGAAAAGAGACCCATCCCCTCCTCTCTCTACAACTGCTCACAGAGTTGTTCATGACAAATGGCACTGAGGAGAAGCTAAAGGAAGGCAGAAGTATATGTAAGGCAATAAATCTATGAAATGGAGCTTTAAATTTGGCTTAGACTTTTTAGAATGATTTAGTACTGACCACGACTATGACCATCATATTAAATTTATGTGAAAGAATATGATCATTTAAAAATGATAATTCATTATGTATCAACAAATGCCCAGAACCTAACATTATTAATTCTTGCCAAATGATTTCTTTTTTAAATACATTTCAACCTGACTTTTCTCTACTACTGCTTCCTAAAAAAATTATCTTCAGTGGTGTCTATGTTTCCAAGCACAATGCTGATTTATCCAAACCCTACTGCTACATATCATCTCCACTGCTAATACCCAGGTCTACATCACTGTCATCTCTTGTCTGGATTACTGAAACAAACTCTCAGTTGATTCCCCTGTTTTGGCCTTGTCAGAGTCTTGTTATTTTCCACAATGTAGCTAGAGAAGTCCATTTAAGATTTAAGTCAAATAGATCATTTAATTTCTCTTCTTAGAGCTCTGCAACAAAGTGCCTTCTCTTTCAGAATAAAAATATAAACCCTTCCAGCTACTACAGTGTCTATGCAATTTTAGCCCAAATGCTCTCTAACCTCATCCCCTGCTACTCTCCATCTTACTCACCCTCTACCAGCCACAATGATATGCTATTTTTCTTGAAGAACTCTCCCATCTCCTGATATTTTCATTTGTAGTTTTCTCTACCAGGAATGTTTTTAATAAATATATGCACATGGCACATGCTGCTCCCTCATTTCTTTCAGGTCCTCCTTAAATGCTCCCTTAATATGTAAGATCTTCCCAGACTATTAAAATATAAAATAGCACACCCAATACTCTTAACTCTGGGACATTTTCTCTCTACTACTAACCACAAAACAACTTACTATCCCCACCTCCATTTTTATTTTGCTATTTTCTATCTGCTGGAAAGTAGCTCCATGGGGTCAGAGAATTTTGTTTATCTCACTGGTACATGTGTAGTGCCTAAAACTGAGCGTGGCACTAGTATACAGTCAAATAAATAAATAAATGTTGAGTGAATGAATATATAAAAGAAATCCAACTTCAGGCTTGGTGATTTTGTTTGCTAATCTGCAAAACCAGGGCAACAAGAAATAGATTGTCTGCTGTAAAATATGTCCTCCCTTTAGGCATTTCCCCTGAATTTAATCATGCCCACACTGCAAAATGTCAACTATTACCTTGTCCACTTGACACGTCACATTTTGGAATTTGGGAGCAGTAGCCCACTCGGATGTTTGGATCCGTGGTAAAACACCAGGGTGATTCAGCTCCATCTGGATTTCGGCAATAATTTTCCCTTAGGTCCCTATTGAGAATAGCATGTTAATGTGAATTGTCTGAATTCTTACACTGGTGATGTCAGAGCTGTTACATTTCTAGAATCCCAGAATGTATGCATGTCTATAAATAGAGTTCTAAGTTTTAGTTTTAGGATAGTTACAACAATTTAGAATTCAGATACACAACTGACACTGTCCTCATTACTGAAATAAATGCTGTCAGATGTCAGTAGTCTTTTCCTTCCATAGGCCTGGAGTTCCACACAAACACCACTGCTTCATGAAAGAGAAAAATGTTACCACTTCATTCCCCCCACTCATTCTCAAGACTTGGACTCCCAACTATTGCAATTCTTTTAAACTGGCCTGTTATTTATTATGTTTTCATGGCTCATATATAATGTAGAAACAACATGTAACATTCTCTTTGTAGAAGGAAGGCCATTATTAATTGTCACTAACTATTTTTTTTTTTAATGGCGGGTCCTCCTATTCAAACACATGCCACACACACAAGAAAAAAAATATGATAGCTATTTCTACCTGGGATTCTGTATTTCCTTGATTTATTTAATTTGCTTGCATAGATTTCTTTTAATTACAAAGCAGTCCTTCCTTGATTTAAAGAAGTTATCCAACATCTTTAAAATGTCTATAAAATTAGGATATAATTATAATATAGAAAAGTTAACTGCAGAAGAACTGTCAGTGTAGTACATGTACATCTTTCATTTTACAAGTGATTTAATTAGACAGAGTTCTCAATAAGGAAAAGTCTGTACTAATATACTCTGTATGTAAAAGGACTTTACCTTAATATAAGGTTCACTCACAGTAAATAAAATGTGGAACTTATGATTTGCTCTTCTGAAAAACACTCTCTAATTTGAAACAAACATGTACTTTCTTTTCACTGATCCCTGGCTAATAATTAAATGAAATTAATATTCAATCTATTAGAAATATTACTTAGATCCTATTAATCAGAAGTACTGTAATTTTATTAATAACAAATTGACCATTAGAAACTGAGAAGTTTATAAGAAAGAAGCTTGGGTTTGCTATTTATTTCTGTGGTATGAAACACATGGGTCAGAAATAGAGAGTGAATTGCTATGAAGAAAATGAGGGAAATGAACCCAGAATGACAACTATAAATTTGTTATTATAAAATAATGAAAAACATTATAACAGATGAATATTAATAAGTAAATACACTGAATTAGCTTAAAAAAAAGAATGAAATATCTCCCCTTTCAAGTGGACAGGCCAGCTAGTGTTCCTAGGTCTCCATCTTGAAATGTTAAGCTATCTTATTAAAAGCCAATTATAAAAAGCTACTATGTGTTATTTATAGGTGCCATTTCAGCAAAGCCACTATGAATGACACGTGTGTTATAAATTTCGAAAGCAATCATTTTATGTTCCTCATAACAAGGTGGACAATTTAAAAACACATGGCAGTGTGGCTGCTCTGCCCAACAAAAGTCAAGTGATGAAAAAGAGCAGCCATGCAGAAAGCACCTAACAACTATATAATTAATATACAAGGGCAGTTTCTTTGATTTGATTCATCTAAACAATTGTTTCACTTTCCCACTTTTTAAAGCAAATCTAGAAACAATAAAAAGCATTCATTTAAATTTTTTAAAATAACAGGTGATGGGGATAAAAAGATACAGCTTTTCAAAAAAATATTTGGTTCAAGGCTAAAAACTGGTTCAAGGCTAAAATTTTTTTAAATAACAGGTGATGGGGATAAAAAGATACAACTTTTCAAAAAAACATTTGGTTGAATGAAATCAAGGTATATGCCACTTCTTGTGAGAAAAAAAAAATGTAATCTCTGTAAAGTTAATCTGAAAATTTAAGAAGGCACTCAATTTGAAACTCACCTGTTTATCATTAGCATTAATTGGTTTATTAAATAGATCTGTAAGACCAAAGCTGTGACCAGAAACCTAGGGATGTGTTTTGCAATGTCTGGTACATCAACTGTCTGACTCAGAATCACCTAGAGTGCTCGATAAAGTGCGTATTTGAGGTCCAAATCTCAGACATAAGGAATCAAACTCTATGGTAGTTGAATCCGCTTCTTAATTCCTTATTATCCCTAGGCATGCTAAGTTTAAGGATAACTAACACAGAAATTAGTAAAAAGTTACTAATCTGCCAAATTTCCCCCAGTGCCTAATGAAATATTTGCTTAATTTACTCACTTGCACTTGAAATTTTCAGGAGTTATGTCATGCTGGTGAGGATATTGGGAATCCCAACGTTGACATGGAATTCCATTCCAAATGGTATTGATGGTGCCCCGGTAACCCTCTCCTTGACCTTGAATGCATTCAGTTGTTTCCATAGGGACACTGGTGTCATTCATAGTACTGTGAGCTATTGGTAAAAAGAAATATAAATTTAAATATTTCAACCTATCATCTACATATTAGAGTTCAATTGAATTTGCATTGTATGATTTTTATAATAATTGAGCAGAATAAAAAATCAATTTATCATTATATTATCTCACTCAACCTAAGGGATTAAATTAACGTGGTGGACTCTACTGTGCAATTTCTCTGCTTATAAAACAGAATCTTCCAGCTTAGCTTTACCTAGTTTGAAATGCAACATCTAACAGCTCTTAAATTTCCTTTATCTATCTACTCATTCATTAACATTAGATGTAAAATATCTCTGCTTATTAACATTAAAGTACCACAAATGTTTTTTAAAGATAAGTTTTCTTATTTTAGAAATTAAAAACATCTTTGAGTAATATAGTGACCAAGCAGGGAAATTACAAAGCACCTTGCTGTAAGTTTAGCCATAAAAAAAGAACAAGAAAAGGAAAATTAATGTTGGTCTAGAAAACAGTTATCAAAAAAATTCAATTATCATTATTACTTTCTTCATTCTAATTTTCTTTTCATTCAATCACTGAATTATTGTATTCTTGAAAAATTCTTTAGAATTATTTTGTTGCATAAAATTTATATATGCTGAATATACAGTATTTTCTATTATCTGACTCAGAATCTGAATAAATATATACTATAATTTATATATGCTGAATATACAGTATTTCTGAAATGACTATATAATTAATTATTCCTAAAATTAGTTGGATTAAATACATACAAAATTGGTAATGGTATTAACCATGGTTTTCCTATAATATAAATATATTCTAAGCTGATATGTTAATTTTTCTTTTCATTCAATTTGTTAGCATTAAAAAAAAACAAATAAGTTGTTCCTAGGCAGACTTATTTCTTAGTCCAACTTTTTTCCTAGTCCAACTACAGTGCTTACTTCATGAAATCATGGAAGTTTCAGTAACAAAGAAAAAGAAGTACAAAATTAAATTTTACCATAACTTAGACTTTCTTTTTGTCTTTAACATTTACTCACAATAACTAAAAAATTCTGGAACAACTAAAATTCATATTCCTTCTCTTAAGACATACACGGAAATGTTTGTAGTTCAATAGAAAAAAAATCAATATAAACTCCCATTTACCTTTACAATCTAAATGGTCATTCAAATTGCCCCTGGATTTATTCAAGTTGACACCCTCTAAGACAGTTCAAGATTTGAATAAATGTCTTTTGATTCATCCTTTCTCAATTTAATGTATCATTTGTCCAAAGGAGAGCTCAGAATTAGACATGCCTTCAAAGGCTGTGCATGTCTATAAAAGCATTCCATATTTAATAGTGTTTAATTCTTTTAAAGAAGCTCTTTGTTCACTTAAATTTATTTCTTTCTTACAAATAATCTCTACCTTATGTGGCTGAATGCTTTATTTCATTGAGCTCCATGCAAACTAAATAGAGCCTAAGTTTGGAAGTATTCTATGCAGCTTTGGGAAAAAAGGAGGATTAATTAGTGACAATCCCAACCACTAGAATAAACTGTATATGAAGATTTCCAAAAATTGCCCTTTTAATAACTTTTCCTCAGCTCATTTAAAAATGTACCTTTATTTCTTAGGTATCTATTTTAGGTAATAGAAATGTGGCTCAAAAATATCTTAAGTTAAAAGGATATGCAAATGAAGTTGAGAAAATGTCCACCTATTGACCTATGAAGTGGTCATTGAGAATTGATAACCTAGAGAATTAATACATGTTGATATTGGTAATATATATATATATATATATATATTCAGGAAGATCAAATATTATTGGTGAGAGAAATGACTTGTGTAGAAAAATTTGGTGCTGGTTAAAAGTCTTTTATGATTTTAATATTATCTGAAGTTCTTTGATAATAGAAAATAAGTTGGAGTCCATAGGTCCTGAGGAATTACATCTCATCAAAACAAATGTCACTAAACTACTATATTTCTGATGATTTAACTGTTAAACAATTTGAGGAGACTGAGTGTATGAGAGTAATCTTTAAAACTTGATAACTCTAAAACAGATAAAAGGTCAAACTTGTACTGACATATTTCATATCTAGTTACAAAATAAATGAAAGAATCCAAAAACAAATGTCTTGAGGAATCCATCAATCCATTAGCTTAATATTTTAAGAAGAAAAGTTCTGATTATTCTACTTCTTGGGCACAAACTTCTGAACAGCAAACTGTGACATCAGGTAAAACTCAGAACTCAGACAATGGGAGGAAGGTCAGAGTTAGGGCAGCCAAAGAAAAACACTTCCACTGATCTCACGGGCTTCGCTGCCTATCTTGGGTACTTCTGCTCTCTTATTTTACTACTTATTTGTGTGTGTTTTATTTTGCTTATTAGTGATGCATTCTTCTCAAGGATTTCTCTGGCAATGTGGCATGTACCTGAAAAAGCCAGTCCTGACGATTCCCAATGTTAATCAAGCCCACTTTTGACTAGATGTTGGCCCATCACATCTCACTGAGAACTTAGTTTGAGGCCGAGCCCATCAGAGAGTAACACCTCTGCTCCTTGGACATTGATATGATTTGCCAGATACCAACCAGAACAATGAAAATAGGGAATAGATATTCAGACATGATTAAGGATTTGGCCATTATTTAGTGGAATTTCTGAATGTGGAAGCAGGTCAGAGGCTGTTTCTTCTACTGTGTGAAGGTAGCTTCACATTATAAAATAGCCCTGTGTAAGGATGAGAGGGTAAAATCGTATGCCTATAGGGCCAATGTAAAATTAAATAGGTATTATATAGAGAGTGTGTTATTAGGCAAGAGTGATTGGATTTTCAAGGTAATTTTTTTATAAATACCTTTTTCAAAGTGATGCTTTTGTAGAAATGACCAATGACGGTAAAAACTTGAAATAATACATACAGCCTTAAAATAAAAAAATATTTTATATTTTTTCATTAGAAAAGCTACAATTAAAATAAGCAAATACTATCATAATTCATTAGGAAATCAATACCTTGGGAACTTGAGTGAATGACTATAAGCAACCACATGATCATCAGAAAATACTGAGGAATGATACTTAAAAGCTAGTAGAAGGTAAATATTTTCTTAATTCAAGGGAAAAGTTTTCAAATTTTAGGAGTCTCTGTGAAAAGAAATATTTATATTTCAAAGTCAAAGGAAAGACTACTTGTATAAGAAATTGAGGAAAATATTCCACCCTGATTGATCCACTAAAATTTCAGTTTCCAGTTCAGAGACCTGAATTGTTGGTATTAACTTTGTACCCCAACTGCAGTATCCCAAGAAGATTTAATTACAGAATCTTTCACTTTTAAAAGTAGCAATCATAAAATCCTCATTCAAACAATTATGTTGAAGAGTTTTCTTTAAACTTTCATTAGGATATTTAAAAATCTATGCTATAAACTTATCTTAAGGAACCACTAAATATTCACTAAAAGATGATATAAGTTAAAATGGTAAAAAAAAAAACAAATTTTGAATTTTGACTAAATAATTTAAATTATTTAACATTCTAATCGGAGACAGAAACTGAAACCTTTCGAAACTGCAAAAATTACAGAACACAAAGAATTACTGCCCATCGATAAAAATACAATGTTACACAGAACAAATGTAACATTCCATTAAGCCTTGCTATAGACTGTTTGTGTCTCCCCCAAATTCAAATGTTGAAATTCTAATCCCCAATGTGATGGTAGTGGGAGGTGGAGCCTCTGGGAGGTGACTAGGTTATAGGGCAGAGCCCTCATGAACAGGGTTAGTGCCCCTATAAAGGAGGTGCTACAGAGCTCCCTCACCCCTTCCACCACGAGGAATCTGCTGGTACCGTGATCTTGCATCCAGACTCCAGAACTCTGTGAAATGAATGTCTGTTGTTTATAGCCACCCTGTCTATGGTATTCTGTTATAGCAGCCTGAATAAAACAAGCCTTATCAAGATATAAAGAATCTAAATAAATTTTTTTAACTTTTATTTTCCCCCTCCTTTTACTTTTATTTTAATAGGTATCTGTAACTTTGAAATATATGACCACAAACAACTTGATAGTTTTATTTACTCTAGTGTTTTAATTCAGTGGAAATATTTCATGGGATTTTAACTACAGACTAGCAGAATTCAGATTTTTTTTTTAGCTAAAAGCACCCTCAAAGTTAGTGCATCTATATTTATTCCACTTGACATTCAACTGCTTAAAGTGGCCCCATAAACTAAAACTATGTAATTTTGGTGGCAATGTATAAAATAAGTAATTTAGGCCAAAAAAAATATTATTACAACAAAATAACCAAGTATTTTTCATCAATAAGTAAGAGTTATTACAAGACTTCATGCAGCTGTTTAATACATGTTACTTAATGAAGATCATGATGAATGATTTGTCCATAGACCATTTAACTGTGATATAAATGTTTGATCTTTGCTGCCTTTGTACATACTTACTATTCAGACAAAACGAATTATTCCTGAACTGCAATAAAATAGAGTCCTTCAGCTGTCCTACTCTATCAATATCAAAACATGGTGCAAAAATGAAACAAATCTCATGCCAATTCATTTAGGAAGGCTATTAAATATTGAGAAAACTATTCCTTTGTACTTAATACTTAAAATGGGACCTGAATAAAAGAAGGCTTTAAAGAGTCTCCAATGGCCAAGTGAAGTGTTAAAGATGCGCAGAAAAATCCCCACATAGCAGCTGAAGCCGATCGAGACTAGGCAAAGCAACATGTCTTTAAAATACTGCATCCCACTTACACAAAGATTTTTACAAGTATGTCTACAAAGCTCACACTGAAAAGACAAGGAACTCTTCTGAGAATTCCTCACAAATAAAACATTTTGCCAAGGGTGTCAGTAGTGGCCACCCTTTGGAAGCAGATGCAAAGATATTTATATGATCCTCTGTGGCCTATAAATGAAAGAATGTTTCTCGTTGATGACACAAAGTTTTCTGTTTGGAACTGCTTTGACAAAAACATTTGCTATTGAAATTTTTCACTGTCCTGTTCAAACATGATCAAAAAGAATGGGTGCCTCTTGGAACATTAATTTCATTTTGCTGTTGTGGGCATGATCTGATTGTTATATTTGGTAGGGAATTTTAAGATGTGAATAGATTTTTTGAAAGAATGAACATTAACTAATGTAATTTTGGGGACAAATGTCTTGCTCCCCGCGACAGAAAGAGACTAGTAGACTAAGATGATTAATGATAAATTTGATCCATTCTCTCTGTGAAAGTCTAGCCAAATCCTTGCAGAGACCACATATTCCTGATGGAGGTTGGTGAACGGGCAACTGGATAATGTGAGTGCTTATGTATATTGCAGAGAGCCACACCCAGGGATCTGCAAGCTTTACATGGACGATAAGTAAATCCTTACATTCACAGTCTCTCTTTCCCCTCCAAAATCTAGATTACCCAGTAGTGATAAGATATTGCTGTTTGCCTATCGCTAATAACACATTGCTTCACAGTCTATCGGACAAATACCTGATTGTTCCTTGGAGCAGTTAAACCCAACCCATTTATTCCCTGCTACTGAAGAGCAACTAACATGTGATATACTTTACGATGCTCCCTGGAGATTGAGAACAGTGTGTAAAGCTACTCTTCCATCAACAGACTTATACTCTTTGTGCCCAAAGGGCACGATCAGGCTCAATGTAAATTTAAAGAGCTTGTTGTTTTAAAATGAACATGAGAATGTAATACAAAGACCTCCAAAGTGCAAACTTCAAATTACTCTCACGTTTGCTCTCCATGTGAACCCAGGATTCCTATCTGAAACTCTTCCCTGGTCTTCATCCAAGTTTTTTTCTGGTATAAAATGCTTGAGAGAAAGAAATTTGATGAAAGGTCTTCAATTCTATACTCTCATTTCTTAGAAGATGACTTGGAAAAGACCTCTTAAGTGCAAGACATTTCCCTTGAGATAGAATTTTGATGGCATTGTTTTCTCCTGACTCAGAATATAATGAGATTTTATTTCTGTGAATTTCTATTCTGGCCTTGGATGTTAATAAAATTCAGAGAAATAATCAGCTTTCTTTGAGAAAGAAAATGATTTTCTAAAATACTGAATTTTAAGAGGTTAGATATTCTCTTAAAATGATTCCAGTGCATAACAGTTACTAGAAGGAAGGATTCTCTTTATGTATCACCGATGGCACATACCTGTATGAGTCTGCTCAGAATGCCATAACAAAGTACCACAAACGGGGTGGCTTAAATCACAGAAGTGTATTTTCTCACAATTCAGGAGGCTGGGAAGTCCAAGATCAAGGTGCCAGTTAATTGGATTCCTGGTGAGAGCTCTTCTCCTGGCCTACAGATGCCCGCCTTCTTGCTGTATCCTGTGGTGCACATATGGAGAGAGTAGCCTCTCTCATTCTCTCTTATAGCGCCAGTAATCCTATCAGATTAGGGTCCCATCCTTATGAACTCATTTAACCTTACCTCCTAACAGGCCTATCTCCAAATATAGTTACATTGGAGGTTAAGGCTTCAATGTATGAATTTGGGAGGGGGGTTGGGGAATAGTGTACAGGATGCAATTCAGTCATAACAAAACTTTAAATAGAAATCTTCACTGTAAAGAGATCTTCTCAGGTCACATTTCTGAATTGGGTCATCCTCAATAGGTATAAAGTTTCAGTTACACAAGATAAGTAAGTTCTAGAGATCTACTATAAAACATAGTACCTGTAGTTAACAATATAGTACTGTATACTAAAAAAACTGTTAGAAGAGTAGATCTCAAGAGTTCTTACTACACACAGAAAAAAGTGAGGGAAACTTTTGGAGGTGATAGAATTGTTTATTACCTTGGGATAATGGTTTATGGGTGTATCTATCTGTTCAAACCCATCAAATTGTACACATTAAATATGTGCATTTTTTATATCAATTTCACCTTGAGAAAGCTGTTAAAAAATAAATGGCCCTGGAAACTATGTATTGAGATGAAGGTTTAAAAAATAAGGAAAACAAATAGAAGGAGAAAATTAAGGTAAAACATGACAAGTCTGGTTTATTTTACTGATAAAGAAAAATCCAATAAGTCAACAAGAAAAAATAAACAAAACTAGCCCAGGGAAGCATGAAACCTGAAGGTAGGTTGAGGTGATGGGACGAACATATTAGGCAAATCTTTCCTGTTGACAATGTCTGAGAAAAGCCAAGTTTTCACATGAAAATCAAGAAGCATAGAAGAAATTCCAAGAGACACAAAAGGAAGTGAAAAACTACACTGTATAGGAAGATACCATTCATTCATTTAACAAATATTTGTTGAACTCCTGTCATGTGCAAGGTGATGTGCTACGCACTGTTACACAATAAGATGCACAGTCCTTGCTCTGTTGAAGCTTACAAATATTGATACAGCTATTAACTGAATAACTTAAAAAATAAATGTAAAAACCAGACTCTGCAAAGTACATGAAAGGAGAAGTTTATGGTAATACAAATATATAAGAAGGAATTTGACCAAGTCAGAGAAGTCAAATGAAGAAATGATAACTGAGGAAATTAAACCTGCACTGAGATTTGAACAATGAGTAGCTGTCAGTTGGTAAGGAAGGAAGGGAACATTTTTCAAGTTAGAGGAGGTGGCAGAGTTGAAGGAACTATAATGAGAATGTGGAAAATATGAGGTATAGGAAGAAAACTATTCTGGCTGGAACAGAGACCATGGTGAGAAATATGGCAGTGTATGAAGTTAGAGATATGGCAGGGCAGAGGAAAAGATGGCTTTGTTTTGTCTTTGTCCTAAGATTAAAGAAAATCATTGAAGGGATTTTAACTGGTGTGTGTGTGTGCGCGCTAGAGATGAGGAAAGTTATTACTCATATTTTTAAAAATATTATTCTATTTGCAGTGTGGGGAGGGAATTGGAGGGGAAAACTAGTGAATATGGATACAACTCCTCTCAGAGGGTCATCCAAATATTCAAGATGAAAATAATACTCTCTTGGATAAAGGAAACAGTGATGGAGCAAAATGGCCAGATTTGAGAGGTACATGAAAATGAAATTGATAGTTTTTGGTGACAGATCAAATGTGAGGAGTGAAGGAAAGAGCATGTCTAGGATTATTCTAGGCTTCTGAATTTTAAACTGTATAAATGGTGGTACCAATCATGCAAAAGAGATCTTAAAAAGCAGATTACACCATCCTATAAGACAAATGAAGTAAATCACAGGAAAAGATAACAAATGATAGAAATCTCCAAGCAGGTAAGTTGTTAATGGTGAGAAGTAGGAAACAATTGGAGCAACCAACAGATATGTCCTAGTTAGTGTATTCTAATGGGACCACATCAGCCTTACATGCCTGGCATGCCACAAAATATTTGTTCCCAGAGGGACACCTGGGATTTTACAGCTCCATTCATGGATCTAGATCAAATCTATTTTTATAACAATGCTAAGACATCATTTGCCCTTTCTACAGTGAAGTTCCCAGATGCTCTTGATATATAATATCCCCAAAGACTGAATGCAAAGACAAATATGAGACATTCAGATATCTTCTTCTAATTAAAGCAACATAAGAAATTTGCAAAAAATCTGAATTTTTGAAAAATCTAAAACCATTTTCCCTATTTTTCTGAAAAATATAGTTTTTTTCACTTAAAATGTATTACACTTATTAACATCTAATGAGCTTATTATTTTTAACAAATTAAAAATTTTTTAAGTTTGTGTTTTAATTTCCAATACAGCAAATATTCATTCATAGAACTCACCCAGACAGTTTGGGGTTTCAGTAATGTTAAAGAGTGTAAAGATATCTTCAGTCCAAGAAGTCTGTGAAAAACTGATCTAAAGAATCAGAGATTTTCTAAGACACATTAACCACAAGATAGCTCTTCAATTTCAAGTGCTATTAAAGTTCACTTCAGAAGAATTAATTAGTCCCAACCAACAATACTATTTCTCTCTGAAAAGCAGTGAAGTAATCTATAGGACAAACTTACTTAGTATATGAAGTTATTACAGGGGAAACTCTAAGTAAATCAGTGCTGTAGATCCGCTTATCCAGGGTTTTGCTTTCCACAGTTTCAGTTACCCAACATCACCTTCTGACGTAGCATAAGAAGATCAGCTCTGGCCTAATGATAAGTCACAATGCCTGTGTCACTCCCCTCACTTCATCTGATAGGCATTTTTCATCTGATACCATCACAGGAGGAAGTGTGAATACAGTACAATGACATATTTTGACAGAGATAGAAAAAACACATTCATATGACTTTTATTATAGCATATTGTTATAATTCTATTTTATTTAGTTATTGTTAATTTCTTACTGTGCCTAATGTATAAACTTTATCATAGGTTGTATGTTTCAGAAAACACATCAGTTATACAGGGTTCAGAACTATACACAGTTTTCAGGTATTCACTGGGGTTCTTAGAACATATCCCCTCAGAAAAGGGGGGGCCGCTGTACTTAATTAAGGCACTACATAGAACTTCTATCTTGTCATATGTTTGCAGTGCAAAGGTCAGTCTGTGGAGTACATTTGAAAGAGGGCCCTGGAATTTTTATAGGGCCGAGTGATGAGGAATGATGAGGAATAATGACGAATAATGAGGAAAAAACCTTAGCTGTTGGGTTCTCCCAGGCCACCATTTCAGAGTTCAGTTACATCCATTCTGCTCACTCAACTCAGACCTTCTCAGGATAACTTGGTGAAATGATTTGTTCTGTGGGACTCAATGACCACACCTCAACATGGAAATGATGAACCAGAAAAGAAACTCTGAATCTGAGTAACATTGACCCCTGAAATAATTGATTTCCACATATTCATGTTACCTGAAAGAAGGCTGGAAGAAAAGAAAGAGGAAAGGAAATGAGTGAGGAATAACTGCCCCAAAGACATTTGACATTCAGGGATGTGGCCATAGAGTTCCTGGAGACCCTGCTCAGAGGTCCTTGTACAGTGATGTGATGTTGGAACTCTACGGAAACCTGGTCTCCCTGGGTGAGGATAACTTCCCTCCAGAAGTTGGGGTCTGCGCATGAGTGTCTTTGCATTTTCCCCTGTGCATCTCTTGAAAGCCCCCACATTGCTTGACTGAGATCAAAGCCCTGTTGACTCAGAAATGAAACGGTTTATAATGTGGCATCTGGACTTTAATCTTGCCCTTTCTTCAGATGATCTGCCCACTTCATGGGGCACATTCCAGAGCTTAGGTATGCATAAAACTTTATGTTCAACTTAAAACGTCCAGTTCCCTCCTTTCCATCCATGTGCTTTTGATTCAGTAATTCTTGGAAGAGAGCTGGATATCGGCATACTAAACTGTTTCTATAAATTCAGAAGGAGCCAATCAATATACTATTCCTATGAATTCAGAAGGATGAATTTTTTAGAATGTTTTTCAGCTTTATGGAGATACAGTTGTCAAGTAAAATTGTAATATAATTTTTTTAAAGTTGTATAGCCAGAATATCTGTGGGCTGCTGCCATTTGGGTAGACATCACCTCCTGAGTCTATGGTATGAAGGAAGACTGAGAAGGCCTGTCCAGACACCATGCACACATCTGTCAGATGAGGAGCAATGTTCATCCTTCACTTTCAGTGATACGCTGATTATAAGATTAGAAGGTTGGATGCAAAGTGACAAGAACAATTTGTGGGTCATTGAGCTTTTTAACAAACAAAAGAAGCACAGCACTAATCAAAACCTTGACTCTGAAAGGTGGAAATATACCCAAGTCAAGGCAATGTCAACTTTTACTTTACTAGTTAGTGCTCAAGCTCTGGAATTTCAGTTTTATCATAGGCTTTGGTCTGTTTTGTTAATTTCTATATCCTCAGCAGCTGGAAAATCATTTGATATGTAAGAGCTACTCGGTAAATATTTATTAAATGAATCCTATAGGAAAGGACAAACAACCCCTTTAGTATTCTCTGTATGCTCCCTGGGATTGCTGCGATGCCAAGGCTTCTGCTATCACTACTCAGGACTTTGCATGACCTTCAGAGAAGACTGAACTTAGATCTGCTCCAAGCACAGACATCAAGCACCTGCATCTCAATATTAGCAGAGCTAACTTACTATCTTTCTCCTCCTTTATACCGCTCTCAAATATGCATTATCTCTGCCCCATAACCCAGGAGATATTACAGACTTTTTTCTATCTCATTCCCTACTACATCCAATTTGTCATTGTATACTGATCATTCTACCTTTTTAATATCATTCACATCCTTCCTCACCTTGTTATTCTCACTGCTTCCTGCCTTAGTTCACAGTCTCTATTTCTTACTGGTCCATTAAAATCAGCTCTTATCAGACCCACCTGCTCCTTCCTCAAGCCTCTGCCCACCAATTCCTCAAAATGTATACTTCTGGATCAGTGGTCTTAAGATGTTGTTGGTTTCTATTTAACTCTATCTTTTGTTTTTATTTTATTATATTTTCTCCTGTTAGTAAAAGAATTTTGAAAAATATTCATATTCCCTCTCATGTTTTTAAGTTGACATCTACACTTTTTATGGTAAATTTAAATATATGTGAAAGATGTGATTTCTAGCATACTTTATTGACATTTTTACACACAAAAAAACTATATATTTTATATGAATTTAATGGACTCTAAATACCACAATGATGTGATACCTCCCTCTTTCTGGATGAAATGTGCATTACCAACTTTTTTCCTTGAATTATTTTCCATTCCACTCTACCTATAGAATGTTAGTTGAATGTAATGTATTTTATTTTATGTTGTAGAGTCTTTTATTCCTTACCCATCATACTTCTCTGAAATATTTTTTTGTATTGAAATTAATTTTTTAAATTTCTTATCACCACAAAATTCTGAGATACACACATACACTAGATACACGCATGTGCACACACACGTACACATATATTTATATTCCAGAGTTTGTAATTAGTAGTAGTACATGACATGATAAACAGTATGCACATATAGTATTTTCAAAGGTTTCTTTGTTTAGTATCCCCAAGGATTTTACACCCCAGGACAATGTACCACACTAAAATTCAGGAAAGATGGGCATCCTGACTTTGTTTAGTAAAGTATGGAAGGGTGGTTGTAAATGAGAAGGTAGAATGTTGAACTTGACTGACTCCTTAGGAACGTGTGTTTCTCGAGAGGGGGACTTTGGGAAAAAATTCACATGGAAATAGAGGAATTGGAATTTGAGCCCTTTAAGTTATTGGAATTTGAGCCTTTTAAGTTATCCATGTCCATAAACCCCTAGGAGACATGTCCTCCTGGGTTTCACAGACACAATTTGGAAACTACTACTACAGATCACAAATCAGAGAAGACCACTCTCCCTGGCTTAACTTGTTAGTGTTTCTCATGACAACCTTGGGCTACTCACGGATCCTACTTGATCTGCCTCGCATAAACCTCATCTCCTTCTACTTCTCTGTTTTCATGCTATCCCTACCCGCATCAATCTAATTAGCATGTCTTGAATATTGCATTGCTGCTCCACCAAGCCATGCCTTTCCACAGCTTTCCTCCCTGGCCTAATCAGCCATTTTGTAGACCTGAAATAAAGGTTCTTGGTAGGACATGGAAAGTACCATTCTGTAAGTGGTAAATAAATGGTGCCAATTGTGATTTTCTAACAGTTATTATTTGATGAAACAAGAGTTTAAAAAATCCTTTTCAACTTTAGAGAAGATAAGTGACACATTCATCAACTCTGTTATTTTCTTCAAACATGTTGAAACTCAGAATGAATTCAAGCAGTCAGGACTTAGAGATAACCAGAAAGCTTATTCAAGAATCAAATGATACAAATAAAAGTGATAACCAATATTCTGTTACAGCCAGTACATGTAAGCACATGTGGGGGGTACAGAATCCTCATATGACCCTCAACATTCCCATCTACTGGTGTACGCTCTGTATAATACCCTCCCCTTGAGTATGGGTGGAACTTGTGAATATGACAGGAAAGCTACTCCTGTGATTAGTTTATGCGGTACAACAAAAGTGAAGAGATTTGCAGATGTATTTAAAGCCCTAATCCACTGACTGTAAGGAAACTAAAGGGGATTACCCTAGGTGGGCCTAACCTATAAGGTGAGGTCTTTGAAAGAGGATATAGAGGTCATCAGAGGCTCAAAGTAGCACCTTCCTGTAGGTGTTAAGTGAATGATGGCAATTAAGAAAGCCCTCCTGTTGGCCTTGAAGTAAACTGCTACATTTCAAAGAGGGTCATGCGGTAGGAAACATCAGGCAGTTTCTAAGAGCTGAGGACCTCAGCACTGCAACCAGAAGAAATTGAATTCTGCCAACAGCAGGTGAACTTGGGTTGGGATGCTGAGTCTTAGAGGAGACAGTAAGTCTGGCAGGCACCTGGATCACAGCCTTGTAAGGTCCTAAGCAGGGAACCCACCCAAGTCATGCTTGGACTCCTGACCCACACAAACTATGAGATAATAAAGGTGTGTTGTTTTAAGCTTCTGATAATTTGTTATGCATCAACAGAAAACTAATATGCTGTTGAAACCACCACTTAATTTCTTGTTTTTGCATTATAGGCTTTACTATAAATATAAGCCAAAATATTTGGAAGATGTTTATTCATAAAATGTTATTTATTATGCTTTCCAGAATTCCAGAATGATAACTTTGTTTCATTCATTTTAATAAAAATGCAGTTTCTATATATAATTATACAAACTAAAATCTGTCCTGTAATGAAATACTTCTGAAGTATTCCCAAAGCTCAGGTAATTTTAATGTTAACTACATGGATTTGGCTGACAAATTCTACCACCATTTTCTTAGAATGAGCATTCTATAAGCAACACCCTCTATTTAAGAAAGCCATCCGAATTGTTGCATATTAGTCACATAATTAGCCAACTCTTCTTTGGACAGAAAAGAAAAAGAAAGAGTTTAATAGTTAATAATATTCATTCTATTTCTTTCCTCTCTTAATGTCTTAAAAATAGCCAAAGACTGGTTGAAAAATAAAGAGGAGGTCAATACAGATTGTGTGTGTGTGTGTGTGTGTGTGTGTGTGTGTGTGTGTGTGTGTGCATGCCACTTACAGGATGAGTGTGTGTGTGTGTGTGTGTGTGTGTGTGTGTTTATACTAGTCTTATTCCAGAGATGACTTATAAGAGTACCTAAAACACAAAAAAATGGAAGGGAAACAGTTGGTTTATTGTACCTAAATGATCTAGAAAGATGGAAAGATTAACAAGATTTAAAGAAAAAGTCAATGAGTGAAAGTTACCCAATCTATATAGAGAAACACTGTCACAGGATTCATCTTTTATTTTAAAGGACCAAACAGATGATTCAGTTGCCTTGGGACACTGTGTTCACATTGATAGCCTTCCGGAATCTGCAGTTATTTTACATGTGCCAGACACATCCCCTTTCTATGTGCTTTGAGTCATCCAAAACATTCCCTTTTATTAGCGGGTCTAAGTGAGGTGAGATTTACTCTGGCAGTATCATAGTGTAGATAATACTCAGTTAGGTTTGTTCAAAAGAATATCCCCATGATGCTGTTCTATGAAAAATGCAAATACCTACCTACCCATATCCTCATAACTGTCAGTATCTGTGATGGCACCTGATCTTATGTAGATTGTCCTTACATATCTCTCTATACATACATATCTTTACATCATCAGTCCAGTTTATAACATTATTGTGCCTAACTTAAATTCATACAATTCCACTGGGCCTAAAGCATTTTAGTATCCCGTCAAAAAAAAGTCAGACCTATACTTATAGAAATCAAAGCATGTCTTTATCTAATTATTATCCAGTATTATTTCAGAGAAGAGTAAAAATGTGTGAATTAACCATGGAGGATATGACAGCAGATGTAAAGGGATGTGACCAAGCAAGAGAGAAAGCTTTTATCACAAATTCAGGAGAATTGGGTAAAGGCCAATATATGGAAAAGGACTGTAGGACTACTAAAACACAGTCTGAAACAGAATTCATGCTGTGTATTGGGACAGCCAGGGAGGTCAGGATCAGCTACTAGAGATTGAAGATGTGTGTGAAAATCTATTAGACATTATTTTTCATTGCAGCCTCTGTCATTCACCACAAGAGGTTCACAGTCAGTTGACTGCTCATGTTATGTCTGGAGAGGAAAAATAGGGAAAAGATACAGGATTGGAAGGTAAAAATCTAAGGTCCTAGCTTTTATGTCCCTAATGACATTATGATACTGCACTTGGTCCCTGATCTTTTTGTCCCTCTGTGGATTTGTTTTTCCTCTTTCTTGATAATATGAGACTGTTTAGGACTTTACCATAAATGTTTTGTTTGCATGTGTGCACTTGAATATTTATCTCTTTCAGAATAATGGCTCCCTGAAAATTCAAAAGATTGGGTAGGATTATGTGACACATTCTTAAAATATTAAAACCTACACACATTAAAGCATCAAGTGAAACAGTTGTTAACCTGTCTCACTAATAATCGCCTACTTAGATCCAGTCTGTGAGAGGAAAAGGAAGCAATAAATCTGACCCTAACTTACCACACATTCTAATTGCACAGTACTCCCAGGGGGTGTCAGGGTCAAGAGTATAGCACCACGGCCTCGGCTTGCCATCAGGATTGCGGCAGGAATTATCATCAAAGCCCTTGTCAGGATATCTGCAAACCACACCAAGGAAAGTGTCACGTAAATCTGCCTGGAAACACCACCCAGCCCTCTGTGCACAAAATGACTTTCAACTTAGCCCAGTACTGCTAGCTGGGTAAAGAAGAGGTTTTCTGTGTTTTGCCTTACAAGGACCGCTAATCATGGACTATTGGATCTATGAACCTGCATAATCTCCTAGGTGTAGAGGGCCATCCCTCTGTTGATGTTAGGTTCATTTGGTACCAGTCCACCAGCTGAAGTGCCAAAGCCTGATTAGGGACAGATTACATAAACAGGACCTGGTGGAGAACACTCATTAAGAAAAAAGCTCCTCTTCTAGGTCAGGCTTGAAGTTCAGACTGAAAGTTAGGTTTTAATAGCTGTTACTAATGATAGCTCAATTTTGGAAATAGAGCCTTTCTAGGTCATGCCCTCACCTCCACCAGAGCAAGAGACAAACTCCACCACACCACTTTCTCTACTCTCTCCTCCCTTTAAATTAATAGGGTCCTGAATTGGTGACTTGATTTTAATTGCTCCCATATATCCCTTCTGTTCTCACTTAAAAGACAAGAGATGCACTTAAAAAGAAAGCAGAGTTTAAATTTCATCAAAAAGATAAAGAAGAAAAAAAAACACCTTTCAGCAATTTCCAAAGAAAGGTAGAGTTAGAGCTTCCTTGTAATTATTTGTACTTTTATTCTTTCTAATAAAAATAAGGGAAGTAACTTTTTTTTCAACTAAAATGTTTCATGTGAAAGGAATGAGCCAAACTAGACAAAAATAACTAATTAAGCTCAAAACCTACTCCTAAGGACAAAAGTAGACTTAGTTACCTGACTTCACCAGATAGGCAATTTCAAAACACAGTAGGATAAAACACCTGAAAGAATCATTTGCTCTACCTTTCATTCCCTTTCTGTAGGCATGACTTATGTCATGGTGTTTACCTAGGACACTGGAAATGTGGCTCTAGAAGGAGATTGGCTTGCATTTAGCAATAATGCCTCCTCCCACCACAGCTCAGGCCTGTCAAAGTGGTCATTACTGAATGGGCCTCTGTCTTCTGCTGTGGAAGAGAAAGAGGAAATTTCTGTTCCGGTGCCCCTTCTGCAGCCCAATGATTCTCCTGTATTACAAAACCATCCTGATTTTAGGGACTCTTAATCTAGTCAGCCAAGTCCAGATGAAGGTGTAACCAACATTCTCATATGCCTTATCATAAATCTTTTGACCTAATACTATCCAGAAAATATCACATGAAGAGAATTTCTATAACATTTTGTCCTGGCACAAATAACAGTTTGTAAACAGTATCTTTGGAATATGGTTTGGTGATATCTTACCTTTCTGGCAAGAATTTGTGCCGATGTGGTGTCTGATGATCCCAGCGCTGACAAATCTTGCCCGATTCTGTATGATCCATGGGACCTCGATAACTTTCCCCATTGCAGGTCATGCATTCAACTAATAAAATTAAAGTATGGCATGTTAATTAATTCCAACAGCAAATCTAAAACACCACTGTTCTTTATTTACAGAATTTACAAAATAGTAAATCACCTGTTTTGCAAAGAAATTTTTAGAAAATCTTTTGTATCATTTTCATTTTAAAATAGGGCCCATCGTTGTAGTTAGTGTCATACAAATTCGCCATAGGGTCAGGATGCTGCCCTTCTAATTTTTCAGTAACTGTCCAAAAGGTACCAAGAAAACAAAAATATAAGATAGACCCTTGGGTATTTTTTTCCTCCGTTGGTCTAAAATGCAAGGGATCTCAGTATCCATACCATCAACACAATAATTTCCTCTCTCTTCTTATTCTCCAAACACATACACAGGAAATACACAACTGAAAATGAGTACACATTGTATTCCTACAGTTAATGCCAAAATCAGGACAAGACAGATGTGACAGACCAGCTGTGATAGAAATCTGGTATTATTCAAAGAACGTGGATATTTTAAAAGAATCCATTAGTAAACATCCATGTCAAATAACTGGGCAGCTTACATTCTTATCTAGCTTAGGATAGAAGGTGACCTGCTATTGAACTCCTTGTACTCACTGTTTTTAAAAGGTATAAGCTGATCTAATTATTCAGGATCTTATGATGATTCTGTGAGGTTAATTAATAGTTCTCTTCTGGCTGGCCTCTTATGTCACACTGAAAACTCTGAATCACATCAACTAGCTGAAAATGAGACTTCTCAGATGGACAGGTTGATTTGTAGCGCAGCAGGCATCCTGTGGAATAAATCATTGCTTGAAGTTCCTACAAATCCGGCAAACTTCCCCAAACACATCATTTGTATCTTGTGATTACTGATCATCTAACTTTGAAGGTAAGGGTCGGGTGGTGAGGGATATCAATGTTTAGTTTAATCTACTGGTATCTAGCCCAATGAATACTTGTAATAATTTGGGATACAATATTAGAATAATCGCATTAGAACCTCTGATTTTTATAATCAAATAGGACGTTAACTGTTAAGTTTCCGAAACATGAGACCATTTCACTTGGTCCATCTACTTTTTTTCATGTAAATTAACCTATGAACAAAGACAAGGGACCAATTCAGCTTCCTCTCATTTGATACTGGGATTCCCCAGACTAGTTAGTAAGCACCTGAACTATTAAATAAGAGGGGTCCAAGAGCATATTGATAAAGGTGCTCTGTTTGGCCAAGGTCATTTCTACACTGAAATGCTCAACATAGGTTATGCATTATCACATTTCAGCTTTCCAATTCAATGGGGTACAGACTTAGTGTCTTTTATAAAAGAATGCAAGATATGAAAGCTTCACTGAAAATGATGCAGCATTTATCACTGTTTGCTCCATTGTACTGAATGAAAAATAGAATAGAATACTGTGGCCATATAAATATCCACATGTACAATTTCTAACCCTGTATGGTACTCAGCAATCAGTATATAGTTACTAAGTCTCCTTCAGCAAATGCAGTTTATAAGAACATACCCCTTTCTAAAGAGAGCAATACAGTTATTTTTTGGAAAGCTATACTATGGGGATTACCGTAAAACTTTTTTTTCCTGAAACTTTAGACTTTTTAATTTTTTTCAGGAAAAACAGCTATGCAAATGAAACAGGTCTTTCTATGAAAGGACCACTTTTCAGAATGAGTGGGATAGACTAATGCTTCTGCAAACTTTAATGAGCATAAAAGTTACTTTGAGATCTTGTTAAAGGGCAAGTTCTGATTCAGCTGACAGGGCTGGGGCATTTTAACAAACTTCCAGGGATGCTGATGCTTCTGGTCCTTGGAGTTCATGTTGAGTAGTAAATTTGTAAATAATTTGTTATATTTTAAAAGTTCTGTGTTTGGCAGTAATGGCTTGTTAGGAAAAAGTGAATTTTACTTGGACCTTGAAGGATGGCTGAAAGTTGGATAAGTTATAAAAGGGGCAAAATAACATAAAATGGTACAGAAACATGAATTAGTATGTTATGTTTATAGTAAAGTGGAGAGAGAGTTATGGATGTAGTTGCAGACTTCATGAGATTTTTAAAACAATAATAAAGGTTAACAAGAATAATGGTAGATTTTGGTAGGCTGTGGAAGTTACTACTGGGGTGGGAATTAAACGTATCCTGTGATAGTTCTGAGATGCAAAATATATTAATTATGTTACATATTCTTTGATTATTCAGCACTTTTTACAAAGAAGAAATTGTCTGATCCTTGCAGTGAGGAAAAAAGGCTCACAAAATATTTAAAGGACTTACCTAAAACAGAAAATGTCAAGCCTGTATCAGGAGCACAAGTATTCTGACCCACATTCCAGTGTCCTTTCCATTCTCCTAATTGCCTTTTTGTCCTATATATTTTAACTTGTTTCCTATACCTTCTAACCAGTCATAACTTTAACACAGACTGATAGCAACAATGTTAGAAAGTCAATCTCCCTGCCTTTTTCAACAACTGTACCTGTTACCCTTGGCCTTCCTGTTCACAACAGTAGGCTGTCCTGTTGGAGTCTCACCTTTTGGGGGACAGGGAAACGGAGGCCATGGGAAATAAGTAAATGGGCCATTTTAGCCAAGGCCAAAAAGTTTGTTGTTTTACCACTGCATCAAACCATCAAGTTAGCCATACAAATTCCCTCAAAAAAGCCAAATTTTAAACTGATAGTTACTTTTCAAACTTCCAGAATTCTAAGAATCTTCTAAGTTTTCCCAGCTCAGAGTGTACAGGTGGAAACCAAGTCCACCTATTCACAGAGCTGGGTGAAAGCACCATCTATGTAACAGTGCCAGTGAGTGAGGATCGCCCCTCATGCCCTATCTGCTTGTAGCTCTACTGTTGCCACTGTATTATTTAAATGTTTTAGCAAATTCTTCCTTTAGAACAAGTAAATAAAATAAAAGCAAAATACTATCCCAGATCATATAAACTCAAACTAAATAAATGTTTCTGTTCATAAATGGAATATTTTTCTAAATATAGTTTTCAAATGATAGAAACCTACAAAAACTACACATGAATTATATATAGGATTAATTTAACATCTTTCTCATCATAATAACGAACTCAAAAATTATTATGTTCCATTTCTCTCAATTATAAAACAAGTGATATGAGTTTACAGACTAAACTATTTTGAAAGGCTCTCAGAAAAATCCATGCTGGTGTTTACCTCAGCACTAAGTGTTTAAAATATGGATAGTCTCACAAATCCACATTTATAAATAAGTTTTATTTAAATCTTTGTTTTTAAAAGGCTTTCTCCCACACAGTATGGAATTACACACATAAAGTTACGGCTGTATCATTTGGGGTTCTAAGTATAAAGTATTAATAAATAGTGGTTATGGCTTAATAAAATGTATTAACTTGAATATTTAACAATCATTAAAAAAAGACATCTGTTCCAATGATTGCTTTATTTTAAATCCCAAGCAAATGTTAAAGTAAGAAATTGGATTTTATGTACCTCAGTTGTTTTATAATCTTTGAATTAACATTAATGGTACTATTTTCTTTACTTAATTATATAAGGTTATAAATGTGATAAAAGTATATTCATTTATTTTTGAATGCTTAATATATTTCAAAGGCTTAAATTATAAGAAAGCAGTATTAAGCATTAGATATCAGATATATTTCTTTTATGAACCAAACTTTCAGACAAATTTCAGATGATTACTTAGCCAAGATGATTAATATAGTTATAAAAATTTCCAAAAAAAGATACATGCACTGTTCTACCCTATGCTATATTTTTCAAAACAGTCCAGAGTTTGATTACAGGCATTTTTCTTATTTAATTTTAAATATACAAAATGATTTGATCATTACTATCTCCTCCATAATGATGTAACTTTGAACCTTGCCATTTAATAAATTAATATCCAGAGATAAAATAGCTGACCTATTACATTACTAAGCATTTGGATTTTTAGGTTTTTCCTTCATATATATATGTATTTAATATAAGTTAATATCATACCTACATTATTTTGTATGTTTAGTATCATCCACTTTATACATAGCTCTGTTTTCTCTATCAATACATTGATAATACTTATGTTAGATTCTCTTCATTAAATCTTGCCAAAACATTTTTCATTATAGTGTAAATTTAAACACAGCTCAATTCGCACTCCCTGAAATACACTTACAGGGCAAGAGTTGACTCACTGCTCCCACAGGAGGGCTATCCTACCACAGCCAGGCCTCTCATTGTTTCCAGAAAAAGAGTGTCTGCAACCTTTCATGACCAAGAGCATTATGTCCCGTTAATACCAATGAGCAATGCCCTTTCACAGGGAGCTGGTTACTCTCTGCTTTGCCTATCAGTCCAGATCTATGCCAGTGTAATGTTGATGAAGGCTCTTCTTATAAACCAGGAGTTGAAAATCACATTCCTACACAGACTAGGGAGGTAACATAAATGCTAAGCTGTTTAAAGTTTGACTGGAACCTTCCCTTGAAAACACATTCCCAGGTCAAACAAAACTCATTGCAGTGACTTTCAACATCGAAAAACTGTGGTAGTGGAGAGTTCCCAAAAAGTAGGATATTTTTCTTCGATGTGTAATTTTAAGACAAATATTAACTACAGATTTATTCATACAAAACAGACTTGTTCATAACGTTATTACAGATCAGTTTATTATTTTTAAAAGTAAAGAAAACAACGAAGAAGTGACAGTGAACAGAATATGATATGGAATGGAAGGTAAGAATTTACAAACAGAAATGGAACTGGCTCTAGCACATGAAGTCAAGAATTTTAAATTAACTAACAACAGAAAACAAATCCACCTTCTCTGTGACAATCCGCTAACAATGGCCTTTTTTTTATGTGATAAATACCAACCTAATATTAAATGTGTATTTATGGAAGAAATATTTCAAAAAAATGTTAATAACAAACAGGAAAGGTATCTTACTGTAAAAATTGGACAGCATTCCAAAAGGCCCCCATCCCCAAGCACTTAAACACCCTACTAAATTTCTATCAGAATTTAATCCATTGCATTTGGATTTTAGCGCTTTAGGTTCTGGTAGAACTAAAAAGCCAGCTATTCGGTAGCCGGGTAACTAAGAAAAATTAAACCACATACAATGCTGAAATGGTTACTCTTCCTTCTTGTCAGTCATTCAGTTTTCCACTGCAAAAGTAAGGACAGTGCCTTTTTATTCTGTGAGAGGAGGTAAAAACATAGACATGGATTTAGGGTGCCTGCCTTCAAGACGACAGCATGGGATCTGCTGCTCTGATCGCTTCAGATACTATTCTGAATGGCATTCATTTCCAGTCTATGTATCAAATTTGGGTCTACTCACATTTTCACCAAACCCCACAGGAAGGTATTGAACTTTCAGTGGCCCCTCCCATATTCTCTTCTGGCTCCGTATACCCTTGCCACACCACTGCAGCGTAGGTTCGGCAAAATTTCTGCAGAAGCTGGTGCTGGGTGAATAGAATGAGCACTAGTCTTACAGGGCCAAGTTTCATTTGGCTTCTCTCAGGTGATGTACAGAAACAGATTTTGAAGTATGTGAGCTCAAGACAGTAGGTGAGTAAGTCCAGGCTTTTACTCTCCCAGAAGGATGCCTGAAGCTCTGTTGGTATTCAAACTGATAACTCTTTTGCATTAATCTGGGGATAATCAATTTTAAAAACATGTTAAAATGCTCAAATAATGATCTATAGCTGCATTTGAATGAACAATATATTTCTTTGATTTGCTTCATTTCTGTTAACCTTTAATACAAGTTGCAGTTCTACACAAAGTGGGAGCAGAGTGCCCCGCACAGCTTTCAGGTTCATTTACCTTCTGAACACTGAGGAATGTCACAGACTTCGTAGCGTACCTCTGGATTGCTTGTGAAACACCAAGGTCCCCCTTCTTCCCCTCGAGGATTTCGACAGTAGTTTTCCTGTAGGTCTTTACCCCGATAGCTCGAAGGCAAAAAGCTAGTTTTAAAATGATAATCATTACAGTATAAGAGCATGCAACTTTATTTTAGGCCTAATAATCAGACTAATTAGTGGGTATGTTTTTTTGAAAGTAGAGACCTCCATATATATTAACTAGAATTCTGTCCTTTGCATCCATTCTTAAAATACTTAAAAATTTATAAACTTTTACCTAAATGATTCATCTCTGGATTTGCTAAAAGCCAAAATCATTCTAGAACCTAATTGACATTCTTTGAACCAGAATTTAAAAGCTCCACTCAAAAGCTCCAAGTGATTGAGATAGGCCACTTAGGAGAGAGCTGAAGAAACACCACAATCAACCTTGAATAGCAGCTTTCTTTCTGTTTAAGAAACAGAATGATGAAATAACATGAACTAAGGGTCTAGAATCAAATTAAACCTGG
Organism: Smutsia gigantea; assembly: GCA_032199065.1. Classification (NCBI taxonomy): domain Eukaryota; kingdom Metazoa; phylum Chordata; class Mammalia; order Pholidota; family Manidae; genus Smutsia; species Smutsia gigantea. The sequence goes on from JAVSCE010002893.1 coordinate 69,536, forward strand.
ACTCAAATTTCAGCTCTCCTTTACTAACTGGAGACCCCACTAGGTTAGTCAGCCTCTCTCAGCCTTTTAGCTTACTGTATCTTGTAACATTTCACACCTTACATGTTGGTTCTGAGAAGTTCAAAAAAGATAAGAAAGCAATTGGCACTCAAATGCTCCTATATATTAAGCACACTCCATTTACTAGTCTTTATTCTGTCATAGTAAAAAAAAAAACACAATTGCTTATTCTATTCAGAAATTTTAGTAATTTTCACCATGACTGAGGCTTGGTGCTTCCAAGTTTAGTTCATAATAGTTAACCACTGGGTGCAGAGACTGCAATACCTTTCCTTCATTGAAAATTTCTAATGCCCTAGTTACAGATTTGTTATCAGCATAAAGAATTTCAACCAGATATCAAAAAAAACAGAACGTTTTTTTATTCTTTTGTACTGCATGTGACTTTGGCCTCAAAAATGCTTCATTTGTCTGCTAGATCACACAAAAAAATCATAAATAAATATTATACATTTGTAGGTAACACTAATAAACACTTTTTTGAAAATCTGGTTATATTTTCAATATTCATTTCAATTTTTGCTATAAAGGTTTATCTCTACTTTTACTGATTTCTGAGTTCTAAATGGCTCTTTAATTAAAGTCAAGTCCAGGGATTTTAGTCTCTCAGTCAATATGTTTAAATGTGTTACCTACTTATTGAAACTCCTAATTAATAAATCATTTTTCATTATCTTGTAACACAAAATGAATATGGACATGCATCGGGTACCAAGCAACATTTTGCAATGAAGTTATCTGATGTGAACATGAAATAAACCAGAGTTAAATCCTCAAAAAATATAAATTATTGACCAATAGGACAGTCTATTCTAAGACACTTAACTACTAACCATTTTCAAGAAACCTATTAAGTATTATAAACATTATGAAAGTATAAAATATCTTTAGATAAAGAATTACATCCTTACTTCACTAGTATTTTAAATAAGAGGAAACAAAAATTAAACATTAGGCCATATCATTGACAAAACTATATTATAATTAAAGATCATCATGATTTCATAGTTCCTAACAGTATTTAATTTTGAAAGGAAAAAAAAGTCATCTTTGTCATTGTTTTAGCCCATTATTTCAAAATAATTTAGGACACCTTTTGTTTGTACTATTGCTTGAAATTTACTTTCTTTCATTTTTGCCTGTTCTCCAACTTTTTATAGTAAATTTACAATGAAATACTCATCTTTCTGATAGAATCAAAATTGACATTCACTTTATGTTTTTTATAAAGTAATGTATTAATCAAATTTACAGAAGAAAATTCTATTACTCTATTTAATGAAAAAACATAGTAAAGTAGTAAAAATAAGTTACTGTTAATGACAAAATCTATATTGTTGTTCCATATATATCACAAAACTAGTATATGACACTAGTCCTTAGACAATTTATTTATTCTCCCAGTTTTCAACTTCTTCACTTATAAGGTGAATGGAGTGAATTCGATTATTATAAGGCCCTTTATTTTTTATGATTTTATGTATTAATTTTACTTAAGAAACTAAAGGATTTAGCACATGTTAAATGCAGACATATTAAATATATAGTTTCAAAGATTTTTGCTCCATACACACAGACGCACACACATACGCTCACAGAAACAACACATATACCTTTCCAGTGGATTTGTAAGCCCAAAAACAAGGTGTGAAAAAGTGAATGAATCAGTCAATGGTTTAGTAAGAAAAGTACAAGTAGAAAGGAAGAGAGATAAAGTAGAAATCAAAATTAGATGTGACTGAAAGGAATAAAGTTTTCCTGATGGAGTTAATATAATGGAAAATAAAGAGAAAAGATGTGCTGCTTTCCACCATTCTGTATCAGTGCATATCAAATTCCTCTTTACAACATGCAGGCTAAAGTGCAGTCTGGTCCATCCCTTCTCTTCATTCTTTGGTATATGTGACTTTTTACTCAAACTAATGAGTTTTCTTCTATGTTCTAGGTGTTTAGCCTGCTGTTCTTTAGCATTCTTTTCTTGACCAAAGGATGAAGTCCAGCCCTGCTGTTTTCACTTATATGTGTTCATCCAAGTATTTGTGAGAACCTATTACACACAAGCCCTGTGTCGGTCAACAGGCTCTATAATAAACTTTTATTTACATACATACTATTTTCGGTTCTGTCCTTGATAGCAAGGCTTTAAGAAAGATAAGTGAAGAAATATTTAAAATTGAGTTATATCCAAGTATACTTTGAAATGTAAATTAGATCTTCTGTGTGCTAGCTACCTTTTCTTTAATAAATGGTGTTCATAGGAAACTTGATCTATTCCATCATCTGCTTCATTAATGAATGCTGGGTGGCCAGTGAAGGATATAGATGTAGATATCAGGTCACCTGTAAGCCTCTATACTAATTCCATCATCTATCATCATCTTCCCATTAAGCCATTTGTAAAATATTTCAATTTAGGGAGTCAACAATAAATCACTCTTCTAGATAGATAGATACATACATATACATATATGTATATATATGTATATGTATTCCAATAACCTGTTAATTGATAATTGAAAATTAAGTTTAGCTCCCACTGAGTACAAAAAATAAAAAGAGAGAGATGTGATTAATGTACAAGATCCTCTCAGCCCTAAACCTCTATATTCACAAGGAAATGTCTGTTGGTAAAATAGCTGATTGGACTGGGAAGCCAGTTCCCAGGGAGATCTGTCTCACATTTACTCCCCTAGCAGCAAAGCACAATCATAGAGAATTTGGGTTGAAATAAGATCTCTACTGGGTCAGTCCAGTGCACTCTCCTCCACTAGAGTAAGATTAATTTTAAGTGCTATTCCTTTTTTCATGAAAAACTTAGATCTATCTACTTTAATAAAATGTTTTCCTTACTTCGCAGAGAATGACACCTTGCAAATACTTATGAGAGAAAAAAAACAATAATATTATTTGTCCTTTTTTGCAATATAAGGATAATGCTATGTATCAGAGGTATTTGTGTATAATAAGTAACTAATTTGGAAAAAATTAGTTGTTTTCTTTAATTGAAACCCTGTAAAGCTGATCAGCTTGGACCCTTACTAGTTGGTGTTAACTAGGTCAAGATCACAGTTTTGCTGATCAACTTAGAGCAACTAAGTTTTTCTCTTTATCTGTGGGCCAATGAACTTGTCCCTGTTAACTGAAGTAAAATTATCTTGCATAATTGTGCCCTCCAAAATTAAAAGAAATAGAATAAAAGCTGGGTTTCGTCAAGGCAGAGTCATCACCACTATTGGAAAAACAAGCCACAGCATGTGTCCTACTAATTTGCTAGGTGTTTCATGCCCTTGGATTGTTAAAAGCACAAATTATCCAGTGACACTGGTTGGGCTCAGATTCTGGCCATACCACTTACAGGTTGTGTATGACCTTGAAAAGTTGCTAAGGCTCTTTGTGCTTCAGTTTTGCCATCTATAAAACAGAACTAATAAACTGCCCACTGTGTAGTTTTAGGGAGGATTAAATGAGATAAATCAGACGTATTGTCAGCAAGATACCTGGCCCGTGGTAAACTCAATCTTCCAATGCATTTAATAACAAGGAGAGCTGTTTTAAACTACTTTAGTGGCTGTTAAAATTATTTGTGAAGTAAATCTTGAAAAACTGTGCTATATTTAGTTCTCTAGTGGCTTTAGATATCTATGTTTCTCCTCCATACTGATTAAAACTCTCAAATTAATGAGCCTATGGATGTTATGTTTACTTGTCTTTAAATAGCATTCATCTGTTGAACACAGTTCTTCGCTTAAGTGTAGACATTTAATTTCCAAGGAATGAAAAGCTTTCTTCAGTTATTAGGCAATAGGTAAAATGGGATAGCTAATCAGTTTGAGACATGAGTTTTTAGCAAAGGTTTTTATGTGTGGCTGTACTTTGGAATCACCTGGGGAGCTTTAAAAAAATACTGATGCCTTGGTTATCCCCCAAGGGATTCTGATTTAGTTGGTCTTTGTTGATGCCTGAGTAGCGGGATTAGTTACAGGCTCATAGCATGTGATTTTTATATGCAGCCAAAGCTGAGAACCGAGATGGTTAAAGAACATTTGGCCCCTAATCCATCTCTGATTTAACAATGTCTTCACTCCAGCTGCAGAGTCCTATACTTTGTCAAAGGCCAAAAAAGGGAAAACAAAAAAACAAATCTCTTTAAGATATTATGTTATTGTTATTTCTTCACAAATACCAAGATCTATAAATTAAGCTCTTAAGGTAAAATCATGTTAGGTCACATCTTAGTGATAATCTTTGGCTAAATATCAGTCATGAATTCACACCGGCCTTGGCATAATACAATTCACCAGAGTTGGCTTAGTTACTGTAGAAGTGTAGGATTATTCTGAAGGACTAACTTGAGGTTGCTAACACACGTATAAAAGAGAGAGAGGCTGTGTTCTCTTTTTTTCATGCTTTCCTTACCTGTGTTCGTGTGGTATCATGGAATTCCAGGGCTGGCATTTGATACCACTCTTAGTGATAGAAACAGTTCCCTTGTAGCTGCCGCCTTTACCGATGATGCAGTTTCTGATGTAATCTACCAGAAAAAAGCACAGAAAACTGTCATGCCTTTGTGTAACATATACTGTAGACATCAAAAAGAAAATAATTCTATTCAAATCTTTAAGTAATTAATGCTTGTAAACTACCTCAAATCCTATTGAAATGTATTGCTTAAAGCTTCTACTAATATTTGCAAAATAATCTTTTCAGAATAATCCAAAACAAAACAAACAAAAGACTTTTGAGAAGTTTTAATTTTGTGAGTATATACCTGGATAACTGCAGAGATTAGTCTCTGTACTTAATGTAGATTAGTCTACGTACTAGACTGCCCAGGCAAATTTAATTTAGCAGAATGATGTGCTCAAATATATAAACCATTTTAAGAAAATACTAAAAACAAAAATTAAGTGATTTGTAAACCTATGTTAAATTCAGAAAGTTATTTTAAGATAATAAGGATAACTCATGTGTCTTTATCTCAGTAAAATTGTGTGGGTTTTTATGTATGCATGTATATGTATGTGATAATTACATTATGTGAATTATTATTTTCTATATTTTTGCTAACATTTCATACTCAGGAAATATTGAAATAATCTGTATAGTCCTATCAAATAATTATATATACAGTTGTTAGTATATACAGTTGTTAGCAGTTGATAGTATACACAGTCGTTAGAAGACTGAATACAGTCTTATCCTAGATTATGAATTACGTTTAGGATTTAGAATTATTGGGATATATGGAGATCATTCTATTTTCTACCATGATTAATTTTAATTTAAACATTTACCCTATTAGCAAGGAAATAACTGTACATTATCAAACATCCAAACTTAATAAGATAGTATGATTTAAGGAAACATAAAAATTGAAATAAATACTATTGTCATAAATACAATCCATGATTATTACTTTGGTGTGATGAGAGATCTTGTAAAATTCATATTTATTTAACATTCTTCAATTATTTCATTGATATAATTCTGCTTTTGAACAAAGTAAATACTTTGTAAATACAATATCAGAATACCAAAATATATAAATTAATAAGTAATATCATCTTAATTCTTTTTTTAAAGATTTTAAATAAAGATTTTAAATAATTAGGAAAAGATCCTACTAATATTTCAAAATCTCCACATTTTGTTATTGTCAACAATCATCATTGTAACTTAGTTATACAAAGTTGTTAGAATTTAAAACACTATATAGTAAGCCTAAAATTTGACATAATATAAGGTCTCTTAAACTAATAACTTAAGTTGGCACTTTCTAAAGTGAACATAGAGAATACCAGTTCTAGGAGATGCTCCTAAAAAAGAGGGAGGGGGTAATCTAAATGTGGGAAGTTTGGGAAATGCTCTCTTTAAGATATCATGCTAAAAATAGTCAAAGAACTAGTGGCATCTGTCTTAATGGATGAGCTAGCACAGCAGATTCAGTATATGGAATAGATAAAGCAGTGGAAAAGAGCAGTGGGCAGAAAATTACATATATTGTATATTTTATTTCATTATGAAATATTTAGGAGGAGCCCGTTACCTTTATTTTCATAGAGGTCAAATTCATGGCCAAACTCTTTTTTCACTCCACTTGACATGCTATTGAAAGGGAACCAGAGACATCGTTTTCTTGCTTTATCAAAAACAAAGGCCCTGAAAAAAACATCTGAATGAAAAGAAGGAATAGTACTATTTATACAGTTTTTAAAGAATAGGCCCATGGTGTAACCAAGGAGGGCAATATAAAAAGATGCATTAATTCATATACATAATAAAAACATAAGTGATATTTGAACCTACTATTTTGATGGCCAAATAAGAAAGAACAAAATTAAGTTTTTGTAGGTTTAAATATTAGGTAGAATAATATCTGGAATGTTCTCATGTTATTCTAAACGACATCTAGAAAATTGACAGTTTCAACACACAAGATCAATATGTAACAACTACTTTTTTCATTTCTGAAGACTTCATTTATTTTGTAAAGTACACAGCTAGTTGGAAGATTTTGTTTGTAGTTTATATACAAATGATTATATTTGAAATACTATTATTAATTTCCTAAGTTTGTAATTGCATGAAGTACATTTTAAAGTGACATTTCCTAAAATATTTGAGACAAATCACTAACCCAAGCAATTCTACTAACAAAGAGGGATCTAAAATCAAATGTTTGGAAAATTTTGCATATACTATACTTCTGGAATGAGCTTGAAGTTTATAAAGGTTCTGAAAATCTTGTTATTAGGATAACTGTTTATATAAGTCTATGTTTTCTAAATAGATGTGCTTGCATAAGCATTTTTTATTTAAAAAACAATATCACAGAGATTATGCTTTTCTTACAACACTGGAAATGAAGTTAGAATTCTGAACTATTTTCCTTCCATTAAGGAATATTATGAAAATTCCTTCTCACCATGTTCATACTAATTATAACGCCACCATCTAAAAGTATCTAATTAAAAGAAATACAGTTGTTCTAAAAATAAGAATTTTTCACTTCCAGTTCATGTATTTTTAAGAACATATAATTTTCCTGTAATTTTAGATATTTCACATTAGTCACTAATTTCTTCATATTTTGACAGCTTTTAAGTAATTTTAAATAAGAGGAAATAGTTTCTATAAAACAAATATAAAAAAGATATTATAAAATTATTTAAAATATTTTACCCATGATTCTATATTTTTATTTAGTACATTTTATGCTAGACCCAAATAACTTCAAAAATTATATCCATAAACTTTGTGCTTTGATTTACCTGTAGATGCTTTGAAATGTTCACTTACAAGAACCTTTTACAGGTGAAATAGTAATTAAGAGCAAATCATAAAAGTATATTTCTGCAGCTGTGTCAGGATTATTTGATAGGAGAGAACTGGCTAATATTGACTTGAATTTTAATCTGGTAGACTCTAAGCTTATGTAGTACATGTTAAATTCCCTATTTCCCTGTTGTAGGGTGTTGGGGGGATGGTATTAAATGGCCTTAAAAGCATAGTAATTAAAGAATACATATAAAGATAAAATAGCAAACATATAAAAAGAATTTTTAAAGTTACAGAATCAATAACCTGCCACTTAATCTGAGTCCAACGGTTGGACTCAGATTAAGTGGCAGGTTATTGATTATATATATTGGGATAGATGAGTGAGAGGATGACACCATTTCTTGGCAGGAGAACTTTGGCAGTATGCAGGTATTATCACATGTGGTTTTCTGTGCAGGTTGCCATAAATTTGGACACTAAATATAATTCAAGCAGAAGATGGGGTGAAACCTCATATGCATGGGCTATGTAAAGATTTATTAGGTCACATGTGTTCTCAAATGCAGCAAAATCATTTTAGTTTCTATTAAATGAAACAGAGGGAAACTCTTTCTTCCCCTATCCAAACTATTGTAAAAATCTAGAGGTTCCAATTCTTCCCTTATCTGTAGTTCCTGGAGAGTGTATTTTCAGATTCAAAGCTGAAAATCAACAATGAGGTGTGGTTCTCCCCTTCCCTTTGCCCTGCCCTTGCAACCCCGAGAGGGAAGATATAATAAATCCAACTGATTCAACTGCCAGAAGAATGTCTCCATAAATCTACACAGCCAAAACGTTGATTAAGAGTAGTTTTCTCTGACTTATTTTTAACAATCTGAAGGCTCTTAAAGAAAAGTCAGAGAAAAAAAAGACTTATCATTGAAATATACTTGCAAAGTCAATTCTCCACTCTCCTTGCCAGGAAATACCTCCCTGAAAGGGGCAGTTTGGCTATAAAGTACTTTCAGAGGAGTTGTAAATGAATAGGAAGAAGATAGTCCCCCCCCCCTCCCCTCAGTCTGTTGAAGACCTTCTCTGACCATGTCCTTTCCCCACAGGCCTATACCACTCATTTCTCTGAGAAAGGCAACATGAAATTAGGACTACTTGCCACAACATTATTAAATCTGCAATCATATTATGTGTCACTACCCAAATGTAATAGAGTAGAATTTGAAATTGACAGGAAGTCATATAATCCTGTGAAAAAATGGAATGAAACAGGGAACAAAAGGGTGGAAAGTGGGGGCAGGGAATGTTTACAAAGAACTAGGAAATGCATTTTCTTCTGGCAGTTTGGAAGACTATTTAGATGAAACTGTCACCTGCATGGTGCAGAACTCTTGAGTTTTATCCTCTGGGATCACTGGCAAAGTAGCAAGGAATTCTTCCCTGTGGGGTCACATAGGACTTTCAAAAGATAAGACTCTCTACTAGAGCCCCCTCGTGCCTCTTTGAATTGCTTTTTCACCTAAAACTTCATCATCACAACCCCCTAACATCTTTAAAGCCTTTGCTGCTGACACCAATCCCTCTAGCTTTTTATCTAATCCTCTCAACACCTTCTATTTAAGTCCCTAAAGACAATGATATAAATTGTAGTACATTTGGCTGTTGTCCAGTTTATATTCTGAAAATTCCTTCACTCCTCTTGCAAGAAAAAAAAAACAGCTTTATTCTGAATAGAATATTTTAAAACGTTAGAGAGATAAAAGTCAGTCTGAGTGAATTTTAGTTCCTAAAGTTCAATTGTTTGTAAGTTGAGAGAGCATAAATTCCATATCCAAAGCTGCTGTGGATTCTAAAAGATATCAGTTTATATGCTCGTCCTTATTCATATTTCCATCAACTGAGAGCTAAGTTTTCTGTTGTACAGAGTTAAAACTTGAGTCAAGCTTGTAATTTTAAGGGCAAATTGTATTGAATACCAAAGGAAAAAAAACATGATGATAATTAGTACATGCTATATTTGGAAAATTAGTATAAGAGCAGAATGTAGCAACTTACTTGCAAGTAAATGGAAGTCCTTTATTCCTAATACATCTCTTGGCACATTGGTCTGCAGTGGTCATTTTTTTTGTTTTTATCTTCAATAACGGGTCTTCTTTACTTAAAGTAGTCTTTGCTGACTTTTTGAATTCATGAAGTGTGTTTCTTCTTTTTTTCTGTCCTTCTATTAATAATAATAATTTAAAAAGAACATAGAGGAAAAGGTTTTAAGGCTTGTGTGGAAAAAAATGTCATTAAGAATCATCTAGAAGATAATGATTTTATCTGACAACATACCAGATGTCCAGGGACTGGGAGTGCAGTGAGATGTGGAATGATAGTTAAGAGCAAGAGAGGAATATTGTATTTAGTGAAGAGCAAACAACTTGTCATGTGGAGTCACTCACCTACATTCTTTCAAATAAAGGATGCTTTTCAAAATTAGGACAGAGTTCACTCTAAAGAAAGAAATAACATGATATTCTCCAACAGTATAAAAGCAAATGCCAATGACATGTCATATCATGCTTTATAATTAAATTTATTTCCTTCTACAATTTGTCCTTATGTTAGTTATGGTATTAATTAGGTAAGCCAATTCAATGACAGGTGAGAAACTTCTCACTAAAAATGGTGCAGTGGATAAACTCTTCTGACTTGCTCTTTAAAGTATTTCAATTATTCATATTTTATCCCTTCTTATTTCCTACACAAGTGTTTTCCACACTTTGGGGCACAATTTCTTAGTATCACTGAACAGTTTGTCTTAAAATCAGGCCAAGTGCTGTAAACCAAATATATGTAAAACTTCATCTTTTAATGCAGCAATATCATTTTTCTTCCTGAAAGTATTCTACAAGGCCCCTCGATAGCTTGAAGCCTCCTGTTAAAAACCTTGAAAAACAGAACTGAACATCCTAAAAGACTTAATCTTATGGTAACTTTAGAGTACCAAGGACTTGCTTCTTTGTTCTCAGTTTGCCCAGAATTACCCAGTTTCTAATGATGATCACCCTCTTCACAGTGAGGCTCAAAATGCCTAAGAGACTGCAGTTCTTGTATGATAAAGATGGACATGTGCCCCTTCCCTGCCTTTCAATTCTTTTGTACACCTTTGTAACAAAAGCAATAATAATGCATTCATTTTTAAGGTGAAGAAACTAAGACACAGGGAAAAATTAATTGACCACTTAGAAACTCTGATTCAAAATCCGGTTGCCTAGCTTTACAACCCCCATTCTTAAACACCTATGAGACATCCTTTCTCTAAGAATTGCTACAAAATGGCTTGTAAATGTTTTCTGAAGTTTGGGTTTAGAACTATCAGTAGAGAAGAAACTTGGATGGTGGAACAGGAGATTCATTCCTGGGCTTTATATGTGGTAAAACATGTCAAGAAAAAAGGGTGAAAATTTCTGTGCAAAATTTTAGAAATATGGCTGGCACAATGAGGTCCCAAGAATGGCATCATAGTCTAAGTTTGCCAACAACCACTGGCTCCAGTTGGTTTATTAAGCACACAGATGCTATTCATCAATGTCTATCCTAACCTGATGTCCACAATAAAGAAGGGAACACACGAAATCCTCTAAATTTCTGGTTCTCGTAAAACTCCAAAACACAATCCCCAAAAGACTGGTACTAATTCCCATAGTAATGTTTTCATTTTTAACTTTTCTTTGCCCTACAAGATGGAATGGCTATGGTACAATAGCTATAATTTAAAAGACATCCTACCATAGAAATTCATTCAACCAAATGGTCTATCAACATGCTATTTATTGAGTGTGGACCAAATGCCTTGCATAACATTGGCAGACACTCGATCATTTTGGCATTCTTATTGACTTGCCAAATGGCTTTGTTTAATTGCCTGAAATGCTAATACCCCAATTACTCGATCTACAAAATGAAAGTTTTAGTATGTTGAACTAAAAGGAGTTATTTGAACTATAAACATTAGGTACATATTTGGAAATCAATTTGGATAGAAAATGTTACAAATACGCAAAGTTTTAGCTTAGTTTTTGAAATTTCATCCTTTAATTTCTGGCATAAGAGAGGAAACTGCTATTTTTCCAAGCAAAGAAGTGGTATAATTCTTTTCATATTTTTCTTTCTGCCAGAAGACCATGTTAATGGGAGATAAGTTTCTCCACTAATAGTTTCTCTTTCTTTTGACCTTAGTGCCCTATTTCTTAGGTACTGTGAAATGTTTCAAAGCATAATAATCAACTAATTTCCAGTATAAATTGAAATACTTTAGAAACAAGTAGTAGTTAATAGATGCAGAAAATATCATTTAAAAAATCTGCTAGAATAAAAGAAATGTGTATGTATACATTTCTCAAATAAATTTCAGTTAACAAAAAATACAGAATTAGAACTGGCCTGATGTAAAATGTATTTATTATACATATTATACATAAAACTAAATTAAAAAGTCTGAAACATACATTAAATTAAAGTTTGTATCTTACTAATAATTATCAAATAAAATAGAATCCCTGGATAATGCTCTGGTGTCTTTTCTCGATACCATGCGACCTGCAGGCAAGCACCGAGGACTACTGTAGAAAGAAGAGGTCTCTGTGGGATTAGTGGTTTTATTTGATTGAACAGATCCTCAGTCGTCCTATTGAATGTGTTAATGTGTGACTGTACCCCATAAAAGTAGTCTACTCTTGCTTGCTGATAAGTTTTTTCCATCACTGTCTTTCATCTTAATATCAAAAAGCATTCTGAAAAGCAAATAAATCTATTATTTCCCTTTATTATATAATAGATAGAAGTGAAAAGCTTGTCTGGGTCTACAAAGCTAATCAGAGGCAATCAGAATCAGATACCAGGATTCCCTTTTTGCTATTTACTTCTCATGACTTAAAAGCCTTTCTCTTATAATTCAGTCATTTCTACTAGGTCAATAATTAATTGCTCAAAAATGTGAAGTATAAGGTAGTTGTACATCATGTAATCCACACATCTATAAAATGAATTCCTTCTTCAAAAAAGAAAAATTCAAAACAGGAGTCATTCAAAAACAGCATCTGAAAATAAAATTCCTTTGCTGAAAATAGTTTCAACTTTCTCTTCCATATGTATTAACAACTGATGCTTGTTTTACTGAAAACAGTTAAAAGACAAGCTTAATTTGGGAAGAAACTCAAAAATATCCTTGGATCATATTTTTTCCTACTATTTTTTGTGCATAACTGTTAGCTGAAGTTTATAAACAAAATATTGAAATGAAATCAAAGGGTGAGAGATCACTGCAATTTTGTCATGCTTTCCTGTACTTTAAAATACAACTCCTTTTTCCTCTTCTCCCAGTATGGGAAAACATTCTGGACTCTATATTTCCTGAAGAATCTGGAGTCTCTGTTTTAGAACTGAAATCATTAGGATCTTAGTGAAAACCTACACAGAGAATAGGGTCAAATGTATCAAGGTGTTTGAAGAAAGACACATTTCTCCCTCTGGTGCCTGGGCCTCACACTCATTTCTCTCAGTACCTCATATATTTTCTTTTCTGTGTGGACTAACCATTGACTTCAAAGGAAAATCATGCAAGGAAAGGATTTGCAGGGTGTGGAAAGAAGCAGAATTCTGGCTCCACATACTCTGAGAAATCTAGCCACGTGATTAGTGATTAAAGCTGGAAGTGGCAAGATGTTAAGATGAAAGTACATAAATAATTAATGGAAGGGAATGGTTGTGACTGGAGATGTTAAACTTCCCAAAGACAAGAATCATAAATACTAGTCCCATTGCTATTATCTAGGACTTGGATTTTCACAGGCATGTCCCCTTCTTTAGAGAAGGTAACAGTATCCCAAGCAAAGGTGTTAGGAAGAAAGGGAACATGTCAGATTTAAATCAAACGTTGGTATTTGAGAAGCAGCATAAGAAATTTACAAAATGAAGTGATGTTTAGTGTGAGATTACGACCACCTCCCTAGAAATATCCCCTCCTCCTGGTATCTATCTTCCTTCACTATCGGTTTCTGCCTCAATCTCCCTCCACAGAGCAACCAAAACAATCACACTGACGTGCAACTGCTGTCAGGCATCTTAACAGCTCAGAAACTTGTCAGCTGCTACCCATGCTGTTCAGAAGAGTTTAGCATGACATCCATGATTACACATGCTACCTTGTCTTATTATAATCACAGGCCATGCTACTCTCCCTCAGGTACTCAGTACACCAGCCCCCACCCCCACCCCATAGCTACCTGTCCTTCCTTACACTTTCACACCTTTATGCCTTTGGCCACTTGTGTTCCGCTGATGTAGGTAGGTACTGACCATACTACTACCCATCTTTTCATCCTCCACTTGGGTACCATACTCTCCCTCTGCCTGGTTTGATCCTTTAAGCTAGAAATGAACTCTCACCATAGCATAACAGTATTCCTAGCACAGAGTTATATTAGTTAGCAAAATGGATTTTTAAAAGGCGGTTTCAGTTGATTTCACTGCTGCAGGCTTTAGTACACATTAAAGAAAAATAACCCACATATTTCCTTCTCATAGTTTTGGGGAGGAATATCAGCTCTATGCCTTTCCTAAGATAATAAGATAACGTTTTTAATTAAGTCCTCATGTAAGATGAACACAATAATGCCAATCTTATTACAATTAAATAAGCTTTACTCCTAGAGCGTGGTCCGTAACAGTTGCTCAACAAGTGTAGGCCCCTTTCTCCTTTGCTCATCTTCATATCCCCCATAGGCTCTGCAACTTAGCTGCTCCTCTGATGCTTCTTTTGTTACAAGGGATTGGATAATTGTTTCCAGTGTAGACAGGAGTGAATAGAGGGTAATTCTATTTAGGCCAGCTCCTGTAAGGATGGCTTGGATCCACTATATTGAATATTTCTTAAGCAACATTCCAATAAAGTCTCTCCATAATAAATTCTGCTCAGAATTGCTTGTCATCTCTTTAGACAATCCTTTTTTTTCTAACACTGTGTACAATATGCACAAATATAAGCTCAAAGGGTAAGTTGAAAGGTGTGATCAAAGCAAGTGACAACAGCCCAACTCTAATGTTCTCAATGTTAGATGATCTAAAAAAGAACAAACTTTCTTTGTATATTCTAAAGGGCTATCCATGTTTTCCACTTTGAAGAATGTTATTTTTTTTAACCTATCAAAATAAACTTGCCACCCAAACAAATGCAGACCCCCTTCTAATGACAGTTTCAGCATTATCCACTTCAGGAATTATTCACAACATATCTGTAATTCCCAGTTGGCCTCTCCTTGCCTGCCAGCACACTCTTGGGCTACATTCTCCCTATACTCAGGAAACGCAGTCATTTCAACATTAGCCAAATTGAAATATAATTACAAATGTGTATCTCCTGCCAAAACTCCATAATGCATGCCAAAGACAAATAGACATTGTCTGTGGTTGATCTACTGTTTAGGTTTTCCACGCTGTGTTCCCCTTGCATTAGCACAGCTGATTTCAGGTAACTACATTCTACTTCAGACCATCAGCATTTTAACCTTTAAAAATGAAAGGCCTCAAAATATTAGCCATGATTTCAGTTTATGCTCAAAACCCCCAAAACAGCAGAGTCATATAAAAATCCTTTCTAACATGACACATCTCAAGCATGATAGCCTGCTTGATTCACCTGGCTTCTTCACCTCTTCAGAAATCCTATGTAAAGGTTCTCAAACTGACCCTTCCCACACAGTGTTGTTTTGCAGAAGGGCCACTGCACAAAATAGAAGCAAGCAAGCCAGGTGGGTTGTATGATGTTTCTTATCACTTAGCAAGTTCTTGATGTTTTCAACCCTTATATCACATCAGAAACAAGATAAGATGCCTGATGAATTTAATATTTAATTTTTCTCAGAGGCTATAAGCAGTCCTCTGTTTTATATTGTAAAAAGCCATGACTACCATCTGGGCATTTATTCCATTCTTTAATTCCCCTGTGCCCACCCATGATGCTCACCACCTTCTCCTGTTGGCATCACAGACACTACAATGATAATACAACCAAATACAGATGTTTCCTCTTGCCCTGATAACAACAGAAAACTTCCCAAAGCTGCGAATGAAGTCTCTGAGCTTCCAGGCAGTATGAACTGCCAAGCAACTCCTTCCCAACCTGTAAATTCAGGGGAGAAACTGGGAGCCTGAAGGGAGCAATTCTGTAGCCTTATTCAAAGTCACACAATTTTTGCCTCCTTTGCACTGCAGTTTCAAAAGGGCAGGCATCCATATCCAGACAGAATGAGATCTTAGAAAAGAGGCTTTCTCTTTCATTTTTATGACATACATATTCTCAGACTTTAATCTGCCTTCTCCAGATGAAAACCTGGATGAAGTCATCATTTGGCACTGAATGTTATGTGGGGTAGTGGACTGGCATGGAAAATCATCCTCTGGAAAAAAAAATGAGTCCCTGCTTTACTGCCCATCACTCTCCTCTCTTCAGACCAGATCCGCTGTTCAGCTTCAAATTTGTCCAAACTAGCCAAGTTCCAGTGAGTGTAAGGACTTCATTCCTATCCCACAGCCCACGGCTATTAGGCAGAGCCTGGGCTGGGTTGGGGGGCGGGGTACGGGCACCCCGAGGGGATGCTAATTATCACTTTAAATGCTTTGAAAACAAAAAAAAAGAATATCAAAAGAAATCACAATGAGTGGTTTAGAAAACTTATACCACTACTGAGTTAAGAAAGGATGCTGGCAATACGGTAAAAAGTGAGTGTTAGGAAGAGGAAAGGTTAGCAAGAGTTAAAATAATAATAATAATGAAGCAGCAGTGGAGAAAACTAACCTGCATAGGGGATGGCGATGGGCAGCAGGAGGAGATGTGCAAGAACGTGCTGCAGCAGCAGGGCTGGCAGAAGCTGGGTCGCCCACATGGTGCTGCGGGACACGCTGACGGATCCCACTGGAGGAGATGCCCGGGTGAAAGAATCCGGTTCCGACTCAGTGCCTAGAAGAGCCACTCGGCTCTGGGCTGCTTTTTATTGCGATGAGCTAAGTTTGTTGTGTGATTAACTGGAAAGATCTAGGTCTGAACTCCCTCTTACGGTAAGAAACTGTTTAACAACAGCCCTTTACTCTCTTCCACCCCCCCTTCTTTCCTCACTGCCCCCCCCCAGCACCACCAAACAGATCCCACCTCCCCGCCCCCCCACCCCCCACTCTGCTTAGGAAAGAAACTTACAAAGAAAAGGTCACCTGGCCTGAGGCCAGCTTCAATTTGGAAGCTCGAGCTCCAGATCCCAGTGGCTCCTATCCGAGTAGGGAAGGGAGGGGCAGGGCTCAGCCCAATAGCTAAATCAAGGCACAGGCAAAGGACCACTTCGCTAAATTTAAACAGGAAAATACATGTGTTTACATATCTACTTGGGAAAAGAGGAAGGGGAAGCAGCATAGGAAGAAAGCAGAGCTGCCTTTCGGTCAGATGTGCCTGAGCTCCTAATCTGTGTAGTTTCACTGCTCCAGCGTGTAGGGATTCAAAACACTGACACAGGTTCCCGAGGGTGTTAGGGACACGGAGGGTTCAGGGACGCAGGCTGGAGGCAGAGTGGGGCAGGTCCAGCCCAGGAACAAAAAGGGTAGGTAAGAAAGGGCGTGGTATTGTGGGGCATAAATAAATACGTAAGCAAATCAAAAGCACCCACAAAGTCAGGTGGGAAAACTGCCCCTGCCCAGTGGGCTCAGAGCAGGCAGCTTTTTTGAGAAGCTGTGCGAAGCTCCCCAGTCACCACAAATGTACCCAAAGTGCGTAAAAGAAACTTGTCTGATTTGGGGTTAAGTGATTGAAATCTGGCCATGCTCTCTCTTATAATGTCTAAGAGTTTAGGCTTATCCACTGCCTGTCCCTGACACATAAATGTAGCCTGGACTATATGTCCTGTACACACACACATGCACACACACTCACTCATACATGTATGTCTATATGATGTGCATACCTTCTAAGACTAACTTTCACCGGAAATCTCTCAAGCTGTTTTATTTCATAAATAATGTGTACCTCTCTTCTCCAGCTCCAACCCCCTGCATGCACCCATCAGCCCCTGAAAAAGAGATGAAGAGCTTGCATGGAGGTATAGGGGCGCTGGAGGGCACTCATGTCTGTAAAACCTTTGTGAGATCATCACCTAGACCTCTCATTGTATTGTGAAGATTTGTCTTTGTACATGGAAGTGATGCTCTGATTACTTTAGAGGTTGCTTTATTTTTAATCGATTTGTGGGGGATAGTAGCCCTTCATATCTCTTGAGATGGCTACCAGTAAGACCCGGCATGTCTGTGGACGGGAGGGAAATTGGGCATAAAGTGGGAATGACTCCAAAGCAAGACTCTGCTGTAGAGAAGTGGGAGTGGCCAACTGAAAGTCATGCACCAAAGGTCTTCCCTCCTCTTACAGCTCTCATCCCTCCTCCTCCAGCTCTGCCCAGCCCCACATCAAGAAAAAACTAAAGCTGAGGGATAGCTACAGAAGCTGGGGCTTGAGAACTACTTTTGAGGAATACACTTTATATTACCTTTTCCTATTTTAACCCTTCTCTTTTATCATTTTCTCCTTCTAAAAACAAAGCCAAGCAAACTTAAAAATTATTTGTCAGCCTCTCCCTAGTGTCCCAAGTATCCATTTTACTTTCCTTTTTACTTTCTGTTACACTTTTTGGAAAAATCTCAATTTCAGTGTATTGCCTGACCATGATTGTGAATTGCCCCATGGCATCTCTTGTGTTTATTAGGGATTAAAACAACTTTTAAAGAAGCTAGATTTTTCTATAAGTGTAGGAATGAAGGAGAGCAGTCTTTCTATTTGTTTCCTCCCTCTCAGAGAAAGCAGAATCAGAGCTGTAAGCATAATTGCAATTTTCATTATAGGCTTGGGGCCAAATCTATCCTGGATATGGGTCAACACACCACAAGGAAATTGAATAAACTTATTTAATAGGTCACACATTTTCACAATTTTTATTGTCATATTAAATACAATAAACACAATGCTATTTAGAATGATATACTCATATTTCTTTCTTGACAGACTGTTTTTTTATATTGAAATGATTGCTCATATGCATTGAGCTTTTAATGTATGGTAAGAATTGTGCCAAGTACTCTTAAAAAGATTTTCTTATTAATCCTTATAATAACATTATATTAAGAAAGAATTATTATATTTCCTCTTTTATAGTTGGGGAAACTTAAGTAACTTACTTCTATTCTTAAATAATTTGCCCAGATCCTAAAGGAAAAGATTCAGGTGTGAGACTGGAACAGAAATGGTCACACCCCTTAGGATGGAGAAATTTCTAAGACCTAGAGAAAACCCATGTGTGTTTTGCTCAAGATTATAATCACCAAAATTAGCCTAAAACTGAACACATAGGAAATGTTCAATAATAATTTATAAAATAAACCAATATGTAATTTAAAATCTTCCCAAACTATAATGAAATATACAAATGAAGCAAACCATTAACAGACCTGTTATTTTAATCTTGATAACACATTCCCTTTTTTCTTTCTAAATTACAATAATAATGTTTTCCCCATCCCCTGCTTTTATACTTTTTATTTATAATATACTTTACTTTATATTCTTTATGTGTTAAACTGTATAAATCCCCCAAAATGTGTCAAAAAAATTCTTGAAAAAACAAAATCTTGTGAGGAGAATATGTTAAATGCTACAATCCGCACAATTACTTGAACACTGATGTCAGATGTATACTCATTGTCCACATAATATCATTTTAAATCTGTCATAATGTTGCTAGTAGTAAATGACAGCAGCCATGCAGGCAGCAGAGAGCAAGGAAGAACAGAGGGAGGAACAGGAAGTTCAGTGAACACCCACTAGGCATAGGGCAAATCCCTTGCCAACTCCTGAAGCCAGGTTCACCTGGCATCCAGTGTCCAGTTGAATCTGTGTAGCATGGGAACTAAGCCCCCACCACCCCAGGATTTGGGTGAGCCTCAGAGCACTGGATGGAGTGAGATTATGTTCTGAGAACTTTCCAAAGCAAAGAAAGGAGATTTGAGGCAGGCTACTAAAGAGCATGACCATACAACTGCAGTCCCATCTGGGTATCCCAGACAATGGGAACTTGCAAGCCCAAATCAGAGATCTCATCTCAGTAGCCCTTCCCTACTTGTCTGAAGTACAGCAGAGAGAGTAAAGACTTTTGCTTAAGTCTAGAAAATTAAATGAAATAGTGAAGTTACAAAGGTGCTTACCACTGGGAAAAGGGGTTTCTTATTAATCTCTAGAGAGCTTTGGAAGAACACAGAGACAAAACACAATAAGTTGAGCAGCAAAAAGGCTTTATTTAATGCAAAGTACACACTCGAAGAAAGGGGACTGAGGGCAGCCTCAGAGAGGAGATGTACTTAGAGGCTTAGAATTCTTGTCTTTTAAGGATTTCAAAAATGGGGTAAAGGGCAGGGTGGGTGGTGTCGGCTGACACGTGGTCTCATGATGTCTCTCCCCAGTGCAAGATAGTAAGTCATGATCCGTACTCTGTCCTTTAGATATTAAGTTAAACTTAACACTAGGAATTTCTTGATCCTGTTCTTCTTCAAGATAATGGTTACCATCAAGCAGTGGAAACATACCATTTAGGACTACTTGCCCTGCCTTAAGATAGGGTCAGTTGTTGGTTAATTACCATAAATTATGTTGGGAATCTTACCACCTAACTCCCTAATTTTTAAATGGAATCTCAGCTTTAAGATGGAGTCCCTCTTGTCTTACTATTTGTATCTTGGCATTTTTCATCATAGGTAGGAAAAATTAATCATGATGCTGTCTCTTGTCCCCGCTCTACTCAATACTATTGAGGTCTCTAGTATCCCATTTAAATTAGATTGAGTGAATGGAAAAATGTATCATACTGTACTTTTTTTAAAGGCTGCATTTGGTTGAAAAAAAAATCTTTGTCTACAAAAGCCCCGTGTTTCTCAAGCACCAGTGATGTTTGCATCTGTATACATCAGGAAAAGCTGATGTGACTGTGCTCTTGTTGGACTCATCATTTCATTTATTAAGTGACTGGCACATGTGGTGCCATTCTGTTTGCAGTTACTACTCTAGTAGACTCAGTTTAATCATACACCTGGTTGAAAACCTAAGCTGTCTGGCTTTCTAAATGTGTTACTAATTGAGAAAAATTAATATCCCTATACCTCAGTTTCCCTACCACTAAAATGGTACACCAGGCTTCACATACTGTGCTAAGCATTTCAGATGTATTATCTCACTTGCCCAACCCCCGGTAAAAAGATTTATGCATATCTAAGAGATATGTATTATCATTGTTGCTGATTTACAGATAAGGAAATTGAGATTTAGAGATGGTAACTAACTTCCTGGAGGTTAAATTGATAATAAAGTGTGATTCTAAGCCCCAGTTGTCCAGGTATGAAGCCACTGCTCTTAAATACTATGCCATGCTGACACATACCCAGACTGAGAGACTTCCAACATTCCTCCCAACTTTAAAATGCGGTTATTCTACTTACCTGAATTCTTTACTGGTCACCATACTTTTATACAATCCTTACCTTCCACGTCTAAGAAAGAAGCACCTGTGTAATCTTTGATATTGCTCATCTTTCCCATACAACCATATCTTTTTCATTCTTTCCCTCCCTATTAGTTTCACCCTCTAAATGGTAATTTTTCATCTATAACCTCACTACTGAATAATTTGTGTTAACTACCTTTAATGTAGGAAATATTGCAAAATTCACTACTCTTTGTATTAATATCCTTTAGAAAATATGCCTCATTTCAGAGCATATGCACAAAATGTTGGTCAATATATTAACCTTGACTTTTATTCAAGGTGCTATTATCTGAATGTTTGTGTCCCTCCAAAATTCAGTACTGAAATCCTAATTCCAAACATGATGGAATTAGTGGTTGGAGGCTTTGGGAGGTGCTTAGGTCATGAGGGTGGAACCCTCATGAATGGGATTAGTGCCTTTATAAAAGAGGCTGCAGAAGTATCCCTTTCCTCTTCCACCATGTGAAGACACAATACAGCACCATTTATGAACCAGAAAGCAGGCTCTCACTTGAATGTCCAGCCTTCAGAACTGTGGGAAATAAATTTCTGTTGTTTATAAGCCACACACTCCATGGTATTTTGTTGAAGCAGTCCAAATAGATTAAGACAGTACCTTTTACAAAAGCAACTAATGAAGAAGGAATATATGTTCCAGGGATGGAAAATGGTTTGGGGATAATTGCTTTTCAAAAACAAAATTTCATAGTGTTTGTAATGTTTTACACTGAGTAGTCATTCAACTGAAACTTTGGATCAGATAGATAACATTTTTAAATATATGAAGCAGAATCAGAAAACAATATGATACAAGCAGGCAGGATGGCATATTTATTTGAAAAATTGTTGAAGAGTGGGAAAAGTGCCCACACAAAAACCTGGACCTGTGTTGTTAGTGTGGTAGCCACAAGCCACATGTGGCTATGTAGATTCAAACTTAAATTAAGTAAAATTTAAACAAAGTTGCACTAGACATGTTTCAAGTACTTAATAGCCAAATGTTTATGGCTACTGACTCTTAAAGAGGATAATGCAGATACAAAATATTTCCATCATTGCCAAAAGTTCGATTAGATAATTGATCTAGCCTGAGGTGACTGGTACAAATGCCATCTAAATGCGATTACAGGCTCAACCAGAGGGCAGAGCGACATAATGACTATTAAAGATGTAATAAGGATACTAAGAAATAATCTGTATGTTGGTTTCATTCATTTTGAATCTCCCCACTTTCTTTCTATTAGTATTTTACATAATTTGAACAAGGATAACAGGACTTAAGTTACTTTGTCTATTGAACATAAAATAACTATGACAGAAGAGAGCTCATTGTTTAGAGGATATGTCAGGCACACACTACAGACACAAACACAGAGAAATTGGTCATGAGAAAACTTTTTAAGTAGATATTTTTAACAAACACCTGTCTACTAAGGAATGTGATGCAATCCATACATTCAAGTACAGGGTCTCTGAGAATGTGGCAAGTCTTTGTCTATTACATTTAGGAAATGACCTAATTGAAAACAACTGACAGGACTTTAGAACACATGATAGATGTGAAAGGTTTTTTTTTTAATTAATTCGGCATTGTTTAACCCCTAAAAAGACTAATGTTTACTCAGTCAAATCATAGGTTCAGCCACTCACCCATGACTTTTGCCACACTCCCAGAAATCTGTTGCAGAATTTGTGGTGAGACCACAAAGCAACATCCAGGGGACTGACAGTAACTGTTCAAGTACATCATCACAAGATAGGAACTGCCAAGTGTGTGAAAAAGCAGGGTTATTTTTTTCCCTAAAAATATGTTATATATGCTAAAGACATTTTTTATACTAATCATCATTTTTCTTCATGCAGTTCACAAATGTCTATCGAGCAATAGCATGGTGCATATTAGAAGAAATTTTTCCCAAACCAAAGGACAGTCATGATTGGAGCTATTCCTTGTCTTTTGGGAGTAAAGGGAAGATAGGCGTTGGGAACAGCAGGAAATCTGAGCTAAAACTAAACCCTATGATGCTGCATTTCCAGTTTTTTTTTTTTTCTCAGTCATGAGGGGCTATTCTCTGAACCCAGAGGGACTAGTTAACTAACACTCATCACCTTGTGCTTAAAAGCCAGCTTTTATGTATTTCCAGGTGTTGGCTGCTTTGTTAAATCTGGAGTGACCCCCAAACTTATAAAATCTAAGCATTCCACACCTGGTATGTTGGACACTGGCATATTAGTAAAGTGTATGAATTTGGGGAATTGATTTTTTTTTACTGGGGTTAGAATCCAATGGTGATAAAATCATTAGTGTAAGAAAACTGAAATATCCACAATAAGGTACTTTTCAAGGAACTGTTTAATCCATTTATTTTGCATCTTAAAAGCCACATAATAAAACTGAGGTTTCCCTTTTATTATAAGTACATGTTGCATGTTTATTATGGTCTTGGGGATATCTGAGGGCAACTCCATTTACCAGACGGCGCTCACTCAATACCAGGAATTACATTTCAAACTTGAGAGAAAACGGCTTCACCTGGTGAAGCACTGCTTTTGTGTGAATGCGTTTCCTTGTATGTATGAGGGGGATTGTTTGTTTCTTTATAATATACTATACTGTACACAGCTTAGCTGGTTTATTGGCCCTATTTATGAATTATTTAAAGAGTTGTGTAACTAATGCTATGATATACCATAAAAACCTCAGTAATGTTTTTAATATAATTTATTTTATCATTAATCTACAATTACATGTGCAATATTATGGTTATTAAACTACCCCTTCATCAGGTCCCCCCCCATCAACCCCATTACAATCACTGTCCATCAGTGTAGTGAGATACTATAGAATCACTACTTGTCTTCTCTGAGTTGTACAGCCCTCCCTGTGCCCCCCCAACATTATATCTGCTAATCGTAATGCCCCTTTTTCCCTCTTATCCCTCCCTTCCCACCCATCTTCCAGAGTCCCTTTCCCTTTGGTAACTATTAGTCCATTCTTGGATTCTGTGAGTCTGCTGCTGTTTTGTTCCTTCAGTATTTTTTCTTTGTTCTTATACTCCACATATGAGTGAAATCATTTGATACTTGTCTTTTTCGGCTTGGCTTATTTCACTGAGCATAATACCCTCTAGCTCCATCCATGTTGTTGCAAATGGTAGGATTTGTTTTCTTCTTATGGCTGAATAATATTCCATTTTTTTAATGACTAAATTTATATCTAGTTTGTTCATAATAAGGTATTTTTAGATTTTTAAAGCTTACTCTTGCATTCCTAATCTATGAGCCTGGGACTCCTCATTCTAAATGGTAGGGTCCTTGACAGACTTCTTACCTCTCAAGTTTGGGAGTATGTGTACTCACCAGAGTTGAGGAGACTTCGCTGAGCCAAGGGCCTATCAAATCGATTAGAAACATTGCTTTTTTCTAGCCACGTAGCATTGAATATGAGGTGGCAAATTCATGGTTCCTGAAATTGTCTATATTCCTTATTGTTTTATCTTGCTATATTTATATGCTTTTTCAATTTGTAGTGTTGGGAGAAAATAGAAAAATTATGGAAAATGCCAGGATTAACAGACAGATGAAGTATGTTGCTCAATGTTTTAATCTAATCCTGAATGAAAGGAGAAAGATAACTGTAGAATGAACCAAATGTTCTCATCCTGCAACACTAAAATAATGTTATACCTCAGACACTGAATAGGTGATGACATTTAGCAGAACACCCACAATGGAGAACACGAGATTATAGCTGTCTTAAACTTTTTGTTGCTTTGATAAAAGAAAAATGTTCATAACATTTTCTGAATCTCTTTTGCATGATTTGTACATATTTCTTAATTTTTATGAATAAGAAAGTTTACAGCCTTCTCTTTTAAAAGTAAATAAAATATTTTGTTTAGCTATCTCTGTCCACCTTCAAAACAATATATTTATTCTACCTAGGATTTATGTTTAAAGGCATACTAATATTTTTCCAGGTTTTTAAAAAATATGTCTATTTCCTCAGAAACAACTTCCTAACTCTCCAAGCTGCTATACATTTTATGGTTATTCAGCATCATCTTGAGAATTACTTATCAGAAGAAAATATTGTGTCTTACTTAATTTTTAATTCAGCATATCTGTAAAATATATAGCTGTAATGCCCTATGACTATCATTGCATCTTATGGGTTTATTTCTCTCTTAATGTATGCAAAGATATAGTGAAAAGTAAAGACCAGCGGGGTCAAGTCCTAATTATACCACTTACTAAGGGAATCTGGATAAATTAATTCACTTTACTCATCTGAAAAATGATTATGATGGTTGTGACAGTTATTTATAATTATATTTATTTTATAATTTTTAATATAGCAATGATTGAGGTATAGTAACATAAAGCATATCTGAAATATTTAGAAACACAATACAATTTTAGTTATGCTCATGGACACTGAAACTTTTAAGATACTCTTTTGGTCACTTAATATCTCAAACCAAAAATACCTAAATTAAAATGCAAAGGGAAGACATTTTCTTGGCATAATGATATTAGGAAAACCCCTAGTGTTTCATAAATATTCAATCCAAAGTGTCTGTTAATATTTTACAATAAATTTTAACATGCTAAATATAAATTTAAGTTTTCCATTTGCATCTATGTATTAACTAATCTAGGGAAGCAGAAAAAGCACAGAATTCCATAGTATAAAATATTGTTAGTGAAAAATTATATATGAGTAAAATAATGTGATATTTTTAAATGTAAAAAGTTTTGGGCATGCTCAACTTTGCACTGGCATCTTGTCTGGATAAATGTTATTAAAATAATTTTCTTGAAGTTACCTAAGGGAAATATAGCATCCAGAAACTAACAGTAGTTGTGTTTTGTTGCATTAAATCAGTGAAAAAGAGATTAAATACCTTCATACTTTATCCAAAAGAGCCTTATTGACTCAATTTGTCAATGCCAAAATGGTAGCCGCTTTTTCTTATTTCCAAATAATTCAAAGCTAGGCATTCATTTTACATAAGTACATGATTGATAAGATATTGTCTACTTTGCAAGTTAGAGCTTATAGAAGTATGTGGAATATCTTAGTGACTACCAGAAAGTATTTAGATTCTTAATAGGTTTTATTAATTTTCAACTAATATATCCAAAATGTTTGATGTTTATCTTCAAACAGCATGACAAGATAAATTTAGTATTTAATTTTATGCACATAGATGCACATAGACACATACACACATATAATATATAAATAAAATATGTATTATACAATATAATATTATGTACTGTACAAACATATGATATATAAATAAAATCTGTCAAAATCATCATAAACTTCTCTAAGGAAAAGACAGTTCACCATTCAGTAGACTGCTAGATTTTTAAGAAACCCAGTCTGTCAACTTACAAAAGTAGAAACTGAAACTGAAAGCAAAGTTCTACTTTTCTAGAACTTTCAAAGATCCCTATTCTCTATACACATCTTTATACATTGATTTAAGACAAAAAACCAAGATCCATGTCCCCTAACACTCTATTGAGATTGATTTCTGCTCTAATAAATAACATCTTAATAGTATATGATTTGTAATAGAAAAATTTAGGAGCTATGAATATGCATTGACATTAGAACTTATTTTTGATAATTATAACAGCATCCAATAATACATTTATAAGCATATACTTATAATAGATTCGAAATTTATATCTTTAAATCTTTTTACTTGAAATATTTTGGCTTCAAACAATTAGATATTTTGTAGCCTTAGCCAAGCCCCGTAAATTTATATATGTGATATGTATTTTCAAAAACCTAAGTAGACTTTCTTTATATATCTTTACTATATTGCTTTATACATGTTTCTAGTCATTCATTGATTCAAAACATCTATTGGGCATTCTTCTAGTTGATAAAGATACCACAGTGATTTTGTATGTTGTGGTAGGCAGAAGAATGGCTCCCAAAGATATCTGGGTCCCAATGCCTTGGCCCAGTGGATATGTTACCTTACTTGGCAAGTGAGACTTTGTATATGTGATTAGGTTAAGGATCTTAGATGGTAGATTATTGGGTTATCAAAGTGGACCCTATCTCATCCCATGAGTCCTATAAATCAGAGAAACTTCCCCAACTGTGTTGGGAGAGAGAGCCATCATGACTAAAGAAGGGTCAGAAAAATGCAAATTGCTGACCTTGAAGATGGTGAAAGGGGGCCACAAACTGAGGAGTAGGGGCAGCCTGTTACACCTGAAAAAGGCAAGGGAATAGGTCCTCCCCCAGAGCCTCTGAAGGAACACTTGCTGCTGTCACTTTGGTTTTATCCTAGTGAGACCTCTGTCAGATTTCTGACCTACACCATCAAAGATAATAAATTTGTATTATTTTATTATTTTAAGACACCAAGTTTGTAGTTGTTCGTTACAACAGCAATAAAAACTAATACATACGTATATTTCTCATCTCCCTGAGTAGTTTGTAAACTTTTTAGGAGTTCAGCCTTACATTTCCTTATATCATTCCAAATGACCTATTTCTATGCTTTTCACTTAGTAAGTGTTCAGGAAATCTTGACCAAATGATATAAGGATGTGTTTAAAAACTCTCGGCACTGACGAGGTTATGATTGCGACCTCAACCTCACAGCGGTTTCTGCCTTGCCCTGTGCAATGATGCATTAACTGCTCTCAGAGAGAAGCATTTTGCAATGTGCTGTTTATTCAAGTAAACAGGAGAAAGCCCAAAAATTACACTTAACATTTGCAGGAAGATTAGCAAACAATAGTGCTGTTTTGAAAGACAGAGATCTGTATCTTTGAAAGGGGAAGTTGCAAAACTGTTTTTTCCTTTATCTTTTCAGATTCCTAAGGAAGGAGTATTTTACAACTAGTATTATCCTTGTTGGAGACTCTTTTATGTGTCTGGCACTCCTCCAGTCCAAGTTTATCTGATACCCTAAGGCTTCCCAGAGCCTCTTCTGGGATGTAAAGCTAAAGTTCTTGTGTTGTGCAAAATGTAACTGAAAAATTGATGTAGCAGTGCAGAAAAAAAAAGCCATTTTTTAAAAAGGAGCAAAAAATAATTATAGGAATTACACAAAGTCTGTCAAACCTAGATGGGTTTTGCTAAAAATCCTGGCCACATCCTCTAGGACCTGTGGGTGTAAAGTGGGTAATTGAAAGTACTTTTATCTGCCCCCCTCCACCCAACCTGTTGGCCTATTTACTATTTCTTGGATGACTGTTGTATTTACACACCTTATTGCAAACATAAATCATATGTTAAAACCTACTCCAATTCTTGCACCTGCCAGGAAATAACATTAATAATCTTTGAATGCCCAATGTACTAATAGATATGAGATCATACAAAGAAACAGGAGACATGAAACCCATCCAAAGGAGGCATTGTCTTCTACCAATTTGCAAGACATGATAACCTGAGAGAGTCACTAGAGATATATAAAGTTATTTCATGTATTTTTGCATTTAATTTTGTGATTCCAGTCCTTGTACTACAATACTTGTGATTTTTTTAAACTAAGTGAGTAAAGCTGGGTTTATTCTCTTCCTTTCTTCCTCAGTAATCCTAGTTTTGGTCATCATGATGGCTAGTTAATAATATTCATCCATTTCTAGTTTCAGCAACCTCATTATTTTCACTATATTTTCTAATTTAAAAATAACTAGAAATATCATTTTCATTAATTTAAGAAATATGCATGAGAAATCACCAGTTATCTCCCTTACTGATTTTACTGGAAATAATTTAAATGCATTATCTCCAGATCATAATAATTACAGACTTTTATTGGAGCACTATTCTAAGCACATTCCATATTTTATACATTTTAAGTATTTTTTAAAATCCTCACAACAAACATATGGATAGGTTACTATTATTATCTCCACTTTTCAAATGAAGTACTGAATTTTACTATATACAGTTAGTATGTAGCAAATCTAGGAGTGGAACCCAAGCATTTTGCTTCTGGAATCTGTTACTAATCTAGCAAAAGAAAGAAAGAAAGAAAGAAAGAAAAGAACAGAAGAGGAGAGAAAGAAAGGAAAAATTTTAAAAGACTAAAATACTGTACAGCAGTCTGAGGACATGATAGAAATTTGTCTCTTATTTGAACTTGAATTAAATGTGGAAAATAGAAAGAAATCTGTTTATTAATAATATAGTGATTTCTCTACCTGAAAGGTAGCAGTATGGACTAGTCACTTCTCTTAATCATTACTCAGGTCCACCCCACCCCCTGCATATGTCTACATAACTTTCCAGATTTAGTGGTTACAGATTTATTGGATTTTGAAATAGAACATTGATTCTAAAATCCTAGTTACCCATTGGAGCAAATGACACCTTCAACTAGTGGTCATTCATCCCTTCTTATTTCTTCGAAGACAAGAAACTCACCATCATTTTAGTTAGTTCTTTCTATTGTTGAGCATTTGTATTGTTAGAAAATTCTCCTTTATATTGATCTGAAATCTACCACCTTATAACTTTCATGTATTTGTTCCTGATTCCACCTCCCGGAGTCAAAGAAAATAAGACTACTTCCTTTCAAATCCATAAAGATGTGTACTCTTCTTCAAGTAATTACGTCATTGCAGTCCTTTTGACTACTCATTTTCAGCTCTTACTTTATGTTCAAAAGTCCTTTTAAGCCACCAAGTTCAAAAGAGAATGGAACACCATGAGCATGATCCGATCCACGTAGGGGGAGCTCAGATTATCTCTATTCAGGAATGAAAATCTAGAGATGTCAATTGGGTTCAATTTTCATAATGCAGAATCTGCCATCTATTGACAGGCTATTATATGTCCAGAACTGGGGAAGAATTTTATATAACATCATTCCATTTAATCCTCATAACAACCCACTTATGTGGTTACTGTGGGAGAAAGCATATGATTTCTATCCAGAGGCAAGTGTTCTTTCTCCACATTTTGTTCACTGTGGTCTCTCAGTGCCCGCTCAGTATCACTTCTTCAAGCAGCCTTGTGAAACTTTTCTTACATACTCTGTGGATATTTAGGAACAATAAAATATAAAATGCACATAAATATATTTTATAGCAGTATTAAAATGATGTAGTAAAACTATTCCCACATAATAAATTCTCATAAATGCTGTAATTTTAAAGTGTTATTTTCCCATGTAATCCATTCTTTAACTCATGCTTATAAGGCTATGTCAGCTCATATATTTACATATAATTTGATTATATAATATTTATAGATAAACATTTGGTCAGACCTTTTCTTTCAAAATTGAAATCCACCATCCTTAGGAAAAACTACATATCATTAAAAAAAATGTTTGACACATAAAAATAAAAACAACTATACAAAAAGTATCCATAAATTACAAAGAAAGGCCTTTGAAATATTTACCCACATTTAAAACCAGAGATCTTGTTTTTCAACTGGAATAAAATTTAATTATGATGCCATTAAGATCAAGAATAACTGTCCAATAATGTGTTTTAAATTAACTAAATGACACCTTACACTCTTTTCACATCTATTCCAGGAACCCCTGATCTTCATAGCTCTCAAAAATATAAACAGACTTGTCAGACCTCACTAAATTTATTAAGGTTTGGCAGAATGCCTGCGGGGGGGAGAAAAATCATATTTCAGAATAAAGTTTTAAATGAGTAAGAAAAATAACCTTTTGAAGTCAAGCAGCAGAGTAAGCAGGTTAGAGGTAACTGGTGAAATAATGAGTTCCTTTAATATTTATCATATTTACCACTCTTTTTTTTTAAAAAAAAAAACAAAGTTCTAAAACAGATTCTATTCATTCTGGCAGATGTAATCAAAATCTTGCTGACGTAAATCTGTACCATGAAAATGAGGGAGAATGTTGAAGATAAGCATATTAATTAGATGATATTGTCACATACACATACACTGATGCCTTAAATTTGTCTTCACCTGTATATTGAATTTATACAATACTTAGTAAATCACCCCTGTATTATGTTGGCTTAGCAGATGTTAGGCATAGAACATTAGACTCTGGCCATTTCAGAATAACCAATAAAAGAGTTAATAAAAAGTTTTTCACAATATTTATAGAAATAAAATGCATTTAAATCACCACTCTTAAATTTCCTTATTAAGAAATTAAGGAAATATTAAGAAAAAATGAATGCACATATATGAATATACATGTATTCAAAATGTGTGCAGGAAATTACAAGCAGTAAATTCACAAATATTCCTTAAAATAATCAGTAGTTTCATGTCGATATTCTAAATAGTCATCTCCCAAAGCCATGTTTGGTTTTATTTACCCAGATCTTGGTAACTATTCATTAGGGATTTCTGTCAATGTAACATTTTCAAAGAAAAAATCCATTTTAAAGTTTAATGACTCAATTTATCTGATTTAAGAATAAAGAAAAATTTTTTATCCAAGGGCTAAGTTATGTGTTGAATTAACTATGTTCATGATTAACTTAATTTTCTACGTTAAAAACATATATGGGAAATAGTATTATAAATAAAGGACATGAAGTTTTAGATGGATCTATAAAATGTTGTTAATAACAGAAAGGAAAATAACTTCTGGAAAAACAGATTTTTACTTTAATTCTTTCAATAAAAACAAAGTCAACCTTTTTCATCCCATTGAATAATGTCATAACAACAAAGACATTCGAGATAAAATAGTCAAAACTCAAACAAATTTGGAGACTAAACTAACTAGTAAGTATATAATTACCCCATGAGGTACAGGTTGAGTCTAAGTTTCACCAAAATAAAATTTAAACGGTAATAATTAAAATGTAATTTTAATTTTCTGCCAAGAAAAATATTGTTTTCATTCTTGCTAATCTTTTCCAGCTATTGAACTACCACTAATGTTACACTTATGTCCAAATAGGGCCACTGATTTCAAAATGATAATATATAGCAGACCAAATATTGTGTTCTGATGTAGAGAAAGATAATTCCCTTTAGCTGTTCAGAAATAGCAGGTATTATTATACTTTTTTCTATTGTTGTTATATATTTATTACATATATATTTATTACATAAATATGATATAAAAAGCACATACAAATTTGTATTTTAAAACATTACCATAGAAACATTTCAGGAATGTTTAGGGCCAAAAGTAAAAAATACTGCAAATTTTTAACTTATTCCTTATATGGGAATAGGACTAAAAGATTAAAAGCAGCATTAACATCTAAGTAGGTTCTACATATTTTTTAAATTATCTCTTAAATTAATCAGTAAATCATACTTTAATTTTTATCCAATAGCAAAATGTTCACCACAGAGCATTTTTCTTACTTGGCTTCCAAGATACTATACTTTCATATTGTTATGTGCTTTTCTTTTACTTTTTCATTGAATCAGTTTTGTCCCAATACATCTTACCTTTGGCTGCTCTCCAGAGAATTCAGTCCTTTGTTTTGTTCTTAGTCTTTAACACCACCCCTCATAAACTTCTTGATTATCACAGCTTAGCCCTTTAATGACAAGTAATCAGCTTCATTAAATTATAAATCTTCAAAATTTAACTCAGAAACCCACATACATTTCAGTTGAACAATCTACATTTGTTCCTTCTTTCTTTTACTTTACTTTCCCCATGACAATTTATTGAGGGCCTACTTCCTGCCAATGATAGTTCTAGGTTCTGAAAATACACTGGTGAAAAAAACAGGCAACATCCCTGGTCAAGAGGAAGTGATATTTCAGTGGGACGACATAACAAATGAGTAAGCAGTTACTAAGATGATTTCAGATAATAATTAAATGCTATGAACACAAAATACAGTGATGCATTAGACTTGTGGGTGTAAGGTAAGGGTGGAAAATTTAGATTGGTCTAGGGAAGACCAAGCGAGAGAGGTGAAAAGAGAGTTAAGGCTAAATATCAAAAGCAAATATTTCTGGAAAATCTGGGACAGGGACTTTCAGGCAGAGGGAACAGCAAGTATGATTTTTAAAGCTGTATTCCCAGAATGAGGCTGTCACCTGACCTACCCTCTCAATTATCCTCAAGTTATCTTCTGGTCATCTCAATAAACATTTGCATATCAACTCTGAGTCAGTTTAACAGACGACTATATTAACTTCTTTAAACTTGCTAACCCATTTAACTTTAAAATGTGTTTGGTGAAACAAGAATTCAAGATGGCGGCATGAGAGATGAGACAGAGAACTCCTCCCAAATCCAAAGATAGTGTGAAAATATAGTTAATACAACTAACCCTAAAATAGCAACAAGGAAGAAGGCTGAACCAGACTGCATACAGACCTCACTGAACAGAGCAGACCTCACAAAACAGGGTAACATACAAAAGCCTTGATCCAGTGGTACCTGAGCCCTTCCCTCACCCCAGCTCACTGGTGGGAGGAAGAGAAATGGAGTGGGGGAGGGGGTGGAACCCTAGGACTGCTGAACACCTAACCCTGAGGATCAGCTTTGCGAGAAGAAATCTACATTGTGTGGTGCTCTGGAGGATGGGGAGCTGGGACAGGCAGCGTGCTTGAGAGACAGATTCCGGCCATTTGTGGAGGATGGATCCACACCCGGCTGCTCTGAGACAAGGGAAAGGCAGGCAGTCTGAGAGGCTTCCTAGCAGTGAGAGGGCTGCTGAAGGTGCAGGGTTTGCACGGAGCTTGCTGCGCAGGAGAAGGGAGAGTGGGACAAGGTTGTCTGGGTGCACTCTGCCCAACAGATTGGGAATTTTGGGGAGCTTCAAGCACTCCATCCCCCTGGCTGGCTACTCAGTTTTGAGGCCCCCCACTGTAATAGGCAGCCTGCTGAGCCTTCCTCCTGGCCTGACAGCACCAGCTCGCAAACTGGAAGTCACTGCTCTGGAGTCAGGCCAGCCAGAGAGAGGCCTCACCTACAACAGCTAGAGACACCAAGCACAGAGGCTTATACCTGTGTGTTCGGCCCACTAGCTGTGATACTGGAGACAGGCACCACAGACGGGAGTCAGGAAACAGATCTTTCCTCCCCATAGGCATCAGCTCCACTCCCCTATGACCCCCAACCTCACTCTAGAGGCTGAACAGCTCCAGAGACTAGAGCTTCTGGGCAATAGAGGGCACCACACAGAAATATGAAATGTCAAAAGAACATGGTACAGACCAAAATCTCACAAACCCCAGAAAAGGACCAAATGAAACTGAACTCACCAATCTTCCTTAAAGAGAGTTCAAAATAAAAATCATAAACATGCTTATGGAGGTACAGAAAAATATTCAAGAACTCAGGAACGAATTTAGGATGGGGATTCAATCATTAAGAAATTCCATATCTTAAATGAAACATACAATGGAGGGATTTAAAAGCAGATTAGATGTAGTAGAAGAGACGGCAAATGGAATAGAAATTAGAGAAGAGGAATACAAAGCTGAGACACAGAGAGAAAAAAGGTTCTCTAAGAATGAAAGAATATTGAGAGAACTATGTGCCCAATCCAAATGGAACAATATTCACATAATAAGGGTAAAAGAAGAAGAAGAGAGCGAAAAGGGATAGAAAGTGTCATTGAGGAGATAATTGCTGAAAACTTCTCCAATCTGGGGAAGGAGACAGTCTCTCAGGCCATGGAGATGCACAGATCTCACAACACAAGGGACTCGAGGAAAACAACATCAAGACATATAATAATGAAAATGGCAAAGATCCAGGATAAAGACAGACTTTTAAAAGCAGCTAGAGAGAGAAAAAAGATCACATACAAAGGAAAACGCATCAGGCTATCATCAGATTTCTCAACAGAAACCTTACAGGCCAGAAGGGAGTGGCATGATATAGTTAATACAATGAAGCAGAAGGCCCTCGAACCAAGAATACCCTACCTGGCAAGGTTATCATTTAAATTTGAAGGAGAGATTAAACAATTTTCAGATAAGCAAAAGCTGAAAGAATTTACCCCCCACAAACCACCTCTACAGTGCATTTTGGAGGGACTCCTATAGATGGAAGTATTCCTAAGACTAAATAGATGTCACCCAAGGGATAGACAAAGAGTACAGAATATGATTCATAACATACAAAGAATGGAGGAGGAAGAAAAAAGAGGAAAACAAAAAGAATCTTAAGGTTGTATTTGTAATAGCATACAAAGTGAGTTAAATTAGACTGTTAGATAGTAAGGGAATTGCCCTTGAACCTTTGGTAACCACGAATCTAAAGCATGCAATAGCAATAAGTACATACCTATCGATAATCAACCTAAATGTAAATGGTCTGAATACACCAATCAAAAGATGTAGTCACTGGATGGATAAAAAAACTAGATGCATCTATATGCTGCCTACAAGAGACTCACTTCAAACCCAAAGACATACACAGACTTAAAGTAATGGGATGGAAAAAGATATTTAATGCAACTAATAGTGAGAAAAAAGCAGGAGTTGCAGTACTTGTATCAAACAAAATAGACTTCAAAACAAAGAAAGTCACAAAAGACAAAGAAGGATATTACATAATGATAAAGTGGTCAGTCCAACAAGAGGATATAACTATTATAAATATATATGCACCCAACACAGAATCACCTACATATGAGAAACAAGTACTAATAGAATTAAAAGGGGAAATAGAATGCAATGCATTCATTTTGGGAGACTTCAATACACCACTCACTCTAAAGGACAGATCAACCAGACAGAAAATAAATAAAGAGACAGAGGCACTGAACAACATATTAGAACATACGGACATAACGGACATCTACAGAACACTCTATCCAAAAGGAACAGGATACACAATCTTCTCAAGTGCACATGGAACATTTTCAAGAATAGATCACATACTAGGCCACAAAAGGACCTCAGTAAATTCAAAAAGATTGAAATTGTACCAACCAGCTTCTCAGATCACAAAGGTATGAAACTAGAAATAAATTATTCAAAGAAAATGAAAAAGCCCACAAACACATGGAGGCTTAATAACATGCTCCTAATAGTCAGTGGATCAATGACCAAATAAAAGCACAGATCAAGCAATATATGGAGACAAATGACAACAATAATTCAACACTGCAAAATCTGTGGGATGCAGCAAAGGCAATGCTAAGAGGGAAATATATTGCAATACAGGCCTACCTCAGGACAGAAGAACAATCCCAAATGAACAGTCTAAACTCACAATTAATGAAACTAGAAAAGGAAGAACAAATGAGGCCCAAAGTCAGTAGAAGGAGGGACATAATAAAGATAAAAGCAGAAATAAATAAAATTGAGAAAAATAAAAAAACAATAGAAAGAAACAATGAAAGCAGAAGCAGGTTCTTTAAGAAAATAAACAAAATAGATAAACCCCTTGCCAGACTTATCAAGAAAAAAAGAGAGTCTACACACATAAAAAGAATCAGAAATGAGAAAGGAAAAATCATTACAGACACCACAGAAATACAAAGAATTGTGAGAGAATACTATGAAAAATTATATGGCAACAAAATGGATAAGCTAGAAGAAATGGACAACTTTCTAGAAAAATACAACCTTCCAAGGTTGACCCAGGAAGAAACAGAAAATCCAAATAAACCAATTACCAGCAAAGAAATTGAATTGGTAATCACAAAACTACCTAAGAACAAAATCCATGTATGAGATGGTTTCACTGCTGAATTTTATCAAACATTTAGTTAAGACATAATACCCATCCTCGTTAAAGTTTTCCAAAAAGTAGAAGAGGAGGGAATACTCCCAAACTCATTCTACAAGGCCAACATCACTCTAATACCAAAACGGAGCAAGGACACCACAAAAAAAGAAAATTACATACCAATATCCCTGATGAACATAGATGCAAAAATACTCAACAAAATATTAGCAAACCGAATTCAAAAATACATCAAGAGGATCATACACCATGATCAAGTGGGATTCATCCCAGGGATGCAAGGATGGTACAACATTCGAAAACCCATCAACATCGTCCACCACATCAACAAAAAGAAGGACAAAAACCACACAATCATCTCCATAGATGCTGAAAAAGTATTTGACAAAATTCAACATCCATTCATTGTAAAAACTCTCAACAGAATGGGTATAGAGGGCAAGTACCTCAACATAATAAAGGCCATATATGACAAACCACAGCCAACATTATACTTAACAGCGAGAAGCTGAAAGCTTTTCCTTTAAGACTGGGAACAAGACAAGGATGCCCACTCTCCCCACTTTTATTCAACATAGTTCTAGAGGTCCTAGCCACGGCAATCAGAGAACATAAGGAAATAAAAGGCATCCAGATTGGTAAGGAAGAAGTCAAAACTGTCCCTGTTTGCAGATGACATAATATTGTACATAAAAAACCCTAAAGAATCCACTGCAAAACTACTAAATCCAATATCTGAATTCAGCAAAGTTGAGGGATACAAAATTAACACACAGAAATCTGTTGCATTTCTATACACTAACAGTGAACTAGCAGAAAGAGAAATCAGGAAAACAATTCCATTCACAATTGCATCGAAAAGAATAAAATATCTAGAAATAAACCTAACCAAGGAAGTGACAGGTTTATACTCTGATAACTACAAGACACTCATGAGAGAAATTAAAGAAGATACCAATAAATGGAAACACATGCTGTGCTCATGGATAGGAAGAATTAATATTGTCAAAATGGCCATATTGCCTAAAGCAATCTACAGATTCAGTGCAATCGCTATCAAAATACCAAAGCATTCTTCAATGAACAAGAGCAAATAGTTTTAAAATTTATATGGAACCATAAAAGACCCTGAATAGCCAAAGCAATCCTGAGAAGGAAGAATAAAGTGGGGGGAATTATGCTCCCTGACTTCAAGCTCTACTACAAAGCTACAGTAATCAAGACAATTTGGTACTGGCACAAGAACAGACCCATAGAGCAATGGAACAGACTTAGAGAGCCCAGATATAAGCCCAAGCATATATGGTCAATTAATATACGATAAAGGAGCCATGGATATACAGTGGGAAATGACAGCCTCTTCAATAGCTGATGTTGGCAAAACTGGACAGCTACATGTAAGAGAATGAAACTGAATTATTGTCTAACCCCATACACAAAAGTAAATTCAAAATGGATCAAAGACCTGAATATAAGTCATGAAACCATAAAACTCTTAGAAAAAAACACAGGCAAAAATCTCTTGGACATAAATATGAGCAAGTTCTTCATGAACATATCTCCCGGGGCAAGGGAAACAAAAGCAGAAGTGTGAACAAATGGGACTATATCAAACTAAAAAGCTTCTGTACAATCACATGAGTGATATTATGTGATCAGTACAGCAAAGGACACCATCAATAGAACAAAAAGACACCCTACAGTATGGGAGACTATATTCATAAATGACATATCCTATAAGGCTTTGACATCCAAATTATATAAAGAGCTCACACACCTCAACAAACAAAAAGCAAATAAGCCAATTAAAAAATGGGCAGACGATCTGAACTTTAAAGAAGAACTTCAGATGGCCAACAGGCAAATGAAAATATGCTCCACATCGCTAATCATCAGGGAAATGCAAATTAAAACCACAGTGAGATATCACCTCACGCCAGTTAGGATGGCCAACATAGAAAAGACTAGGAATAACAAATACTGGCGAGGATGTGGGGAAAGGGGAACCCTCCTACACTGCTGGTGGGAATGTAAACTAGTTCAACCATTGTGGAAAGCAACATGGAGGTTCCTCAAAAAACTCAAAATAGAAATACCATTTGACCCAGGAATCCCACTCCTACGAATTTAACCTAAGAATCCAGCATCCCAGTTCCAAAAAGACATATGCACCCCTATGTTTATCGCAGCACTATTTAAAATAGCCAAGAAATGGAAGCAACCTAAGTGTCCATCAGTAGATGAATGGATAAAGAAGATGTGGTACATATACACAATGGAATATTATTCAGCCCTAAGAAGAAAACAAATCCTACCATTTGCAACAACATGGATGGAGCTAGAGGGTTTTATGCTCAGTGAAATAAGCCTGGTGGAGAAAGACAAGTATCAAATGATTTCACTCATCTGTGGAGCATAAGAACAAAGAAAAAACTGAAGGAACAAAACAGCAGCAGACTCACAGAACCCAAGAATGGACTAACAGTTACCAAAGGGAAAGAGACTGGGAATATGGGTGGAAAGGGAGGGATAAGGGGGGAAACAGGGTATTACAATTAGCACACATAATGTACTGGGGGGGTCATACAGAGAAGGCAGTATAACACAGAGAAGACAAGTAGTGATTCTATAGCATTTTACTATGCTGATGTACAGTGACTGTAATGGGATATGTGATGGGGACTTGATAATAGGGGGAGTCTAGTAACAATAATATTGCTCATGTGATTGTACATTAGTAATAGCAAAATAAAGTTAGAAAATGTGTTTGGTGACATTACCATTTTTTAAATCAACAGTTCAGAATCTCGAATTAACTGAGATTCACATCCTTTCTTTTCAGGAAGCATCAGACACTCTCTTTTGAGATGCTCTATCTCCTTCTTCTTACCTTCCTGGATGTGTCAACTTAGACCAGTTATATGACCTACTTAATAAGTAGTTTCCCATCTGTAAAACAGAGATAATAATTACACACGTTTCTGGTGGAAAGAATATGGGTTTGAAAAGAGGCAAGCAAATTTAAAATGTGGTCCACCATGTATTAAATATAGCCTCAGGAATGTGACAACCCATTGTAATCTCAGTTTCCTTCCTTCA
Organism: Smutsia gigantea; assembly: GCA_032199065.1. Lineage (NCBI taxonomy): Eukaryota > Metazoa > Chordata > Mammalia > Pholidota > Manidae > Smutsia > Smutsia gigantea. The sequence continues at coordinate 109,191 of JAVSCE010002893.1, forward strand.
CAAAAAGAGAATCTGTAAATAAAAATCATATTCTTGCTTCACAAGGCTTCTGTAAAAAATAAGGGAAATATACAACAGGAAAAAACCTAAAAAATATTTAATGAGTGTTAAATACCCTTCCTTGTCCCTTTTGATTATGAAACTAAAGGAATTAATGTAGGAAAGTACTATACCGATGACGTCATACAAAACATTTTGTCAGTTGTTTAAAAAATTTTCCCCTATTGTCCCAATGTCACCATCTGATCCAAATCCTCATCTCTTTCCTCTTAAATTTTTTCTTTAATGCATGGATGCTAAATGAGCAATTTAGCTCTCCCACATCAAGCAAACTTAAACTGGGACATTGGAGCCTAGAGCCTGGAGATTGTGTGTAGAATAGGTCATAGGACACAGAAACTGTCATTAAGAATATAGTTTTGGCAGTTCAAATATCATGTGACTCTTGCTCCCCCACAAATAGTCCCTTGGGAAAGCGTGCCTAAGCCCTGTGTAAGATAGAAGGAGGCGATCACCCATGACACTGTGATCTCCTGGAGGCAGTCAGGTCTCAAGTACGTCAGTGTCCACAGTGCCTGACACAGTTCCTGGAACATGATAGGTGCTCAATAAATGTGTGTATTTATCTTCACATGATGCTGATAGAGTCTTTGAGTGAATTATAAGAGGGGAATATATCACTGAATATGAAACCATTAAGACTTCAGCACACTGCCCATGACTGAGCTTTAGGGATGCAGAGGTTCACACGGAGAAGTCTGTGACTCCTGCCATCGTGCGGTGTGAGTGACTGGCTGTTCTTAAAGGACTGATGTCACCGAGCCAGCTGGGAAGGGAGTCCTTGCCTACTCCTGCAAAGCCATGCCACCCATGATCAGAGCCTGGCAGCTTCCTCGCAGACCTTGCCAACAGAATGACTGTATCATAAAGCAGATCATAGCCTTCAAAGACCAAGACAGAATCCCACTTTGAAGCTGCCATTCCCTCTACACTGGGAGGTCCAGCAAAGATGGTCTTTTGCTGCAGTTGCTTTATTTGTTTTTGGTTTTGTTTTGTTTTGTTTCTTGCTTTTGCTTTTTTTTTTCTAACCAAGTTCAGTGCCAGAGAAGTGTATCACCCATAAAGTAACCCCAGAAATTCCTGCCAGAGGAATTTCTGACAAATGAATGGTTTCAAATGCAACATCCTGCTCCCAAGTTCCCAGCTTGCAGTCTCCCTGGTATCTGAAGTATCAGATGAGCCTTCAGCAAAAAGGCCCCTCATTCGATACCTCTGCTCTCCCTATAGTCTGCTCCAATCCTATGGACCCTCCAGGCTAGGTGAGCTAAATTGGACAACTAGATGTATGCTCATACTTAAAAGCCATTTCATTCTTTCCTTCCAAATACATTTTTGAAAGAACATAAGGAGAGAGTAGCAAAGCCTCTTTAAAAACCCAAATTCAAAACACAGTAGAAGGAACACAGGAAGTTTTACTGAGTAATTGGGGCGATTACATGCAAAGCACTTTCCCATAATCAAGGAGTTTCAAAGGAGGGTGGAGGGTGATTGACAGTGTTGGCCACCCTTGAAACTACACCCTGATTGGAGGAAATAATTACAAGCAGGGAGAAAGAGACCCAGTGCTTAACATTTCTTTGTTTCCAGATGTAATCTGGGAGAAGAAAGACAATAATAGAAAATAAAGTTTCAGAAGTTTAGAAGTCTTGTTCTTGGGGAATAAGAAAGCAGGAGTCCCTGGTACACTTACAAGAGATTTTCCTTTTTTTTTTTCTTTTATTCATTTACTGAACACCTACTATGCTCCAGGTTGTGAGAAAATCAAAGGATATGATGCCATGAAAGCCATTCATGTGAATTATCAACCTAAAAAAAAGATATAAACCGTCATGTTGGATATTAAGTTTTCAAGGAAAGTAATTAGGGCAAAGTGGCAAGCTACGATGGCAGATTAAACTTTCTGTCTGTCAGAATGTGCATCTGTAGTCACATATGTGCAGATAGATGCAGACCAATTTCATCTGAAACAGGTACAGGGTCACTGGACGCCAAAACTTGTAGAGCTCCTGGAAAGCATTTGAAAGCCCTCAGGCTGGGAGAAAGTGCCTGTGCACCTCTCTGCTCTCCGTGTTTAGTGCTTCAGAAGAGCCAGGCTGTTTTCATGACCTTTGAAATGCTTCCTCCTTTTTCCCTCTAACTTGTTCTTCCACTCCAATGCTCCTACCATCAATTCTTGATTTCTTTTTCTATAAAAGCAAAGGCTGACTATCCTCCCTGAAGATTCCCAGATTCACCTTTATCTTTTGAATTCCTCCATTTGTGTGTAGCAACTACTAAAAATACAGCATTTGATTGTGTGTGTCTGTGTGTATATGTATACATCTTTTTGATTATTTACTCAATGTATGAGTTTCTCTTAAATCCCAAGAAGCTCATGAGATGATTCTCTGCTTCTTTTAGAATACTTATCAAAAGTCTTTGGAGTCAACTTTAGAAGGTTTGAATCCTGCCTTTACCACTTAATTGTCATGGCCTGTAATTAAGCTATTTACTATCTTTATGCTTGAATTTTTCATCTATAAAATGATAATACTAGTATTTACTCTTTATAGTTGTTTTAAGTGTTAAATAAAATAATGAATGTACAGTGTATTTAGCAAACTGCCTGGCACATAGTAACTACTCAATACATTTCAGCTACTATTATAATTATCAGTATTATAATTATTTTCTCAGAAAAACCTTATGAAATGGAATTCTGCTGAATAAAAAATTAGACTAGGTCTATGTTCCACATTCTTTCCCAAGAAGAAACATGGAAACTTTTCAGAATGTCACCCATTCACAAGAATGCACTGCTAAAGCCAAATGGGAGGGAATGAGAAAATCCTGAATGGAACTGGCTAAGCAGAAAGCATTTTAGACTAAACAACGAGCTGGGTGATGAAGGGGAATAAGGCCTTAATAAGAAAGCATTGGCGTTGAAATCCCTCGTCACCCGTGGCCAAGCTGGAGAAGCAGAAAGGGAAGAGGCCCAGCTGCCCTCCTGGCCACTGCTCCTTCTGTGTCGCAAGCATTTTTCAGTGATAGGCTTAATATCAACAGTTTTTAATCCCACCTTAAGGTTTTCTGTTCCATTTTATGATTAAATCATTCTCTAAGGTCTTCAGTGGATTTTGCAAATCAACTATAGGTGGCAGAATTTAACTGGCCTAGAAACAAATGCAGAAACTTGGATGTGTTTAGAGACACAGGTAACCCACTTCAGTGGAAGGACTGACCCAGCAGTCCTGTCGCTGTGTGCCGCATCCCTGTAGCAGAGCGGGCAACCGTCAACCACTGAGCCAAAGTTGAGATTCTACCAAACAGAAAACATGATGACATTTACAAAGGAAACAGTTCATAAATAGTATACTACACAATGAAGCACCTTAAAAGGATACTTCCTTTCAACTGTGTTCATGTAAAGTTTTTAATCTTGCAAATTTTTCTAATTTGGTCGACATTCTCTCAGCAATCTGGTTAACTAAAATATGTTGGCCATTGGTCCAACACCATCTTATGTGTAAAACAAAGCTACTTTATAAATCTTGAAATTTTAACTGTTTTGTCCCATATGTGTCATATAAGATAAAAGAGTTTAAAAAACTGTATAAATTATATAACCCACTGGAGACATTTATGATCACAAAAGTAGGTAAATACCTGCAGGCTTAATATGTAGTAGGCATTAGTGGGGTCAGAATAGAAGAGAGAAAATTTTTAATTATTCTGTTATTTTCCCTATTTTTAGAAGCCAAAGAATCATAAGATAGGATTCAGCCACTCATTTAACATATATTTATTGAACTCCTTTCATGGCCCTGGACAGTTATAATCCTTTGATATGCAAAAAAAGTATGTTTTATTATATTTATATGTGTGTATATGCATATATAATATATATGTTTGCATATATATAGATTATATGCAGATATGATATGTATATACATCAGCCAGCAACTACAGAGCTCTTTTTATATGCCAGAAATTGCTTAAAGCACTTTACCCATTTAATAATTTCAACAACCCAATAAAACATGTATTATCTCCCATTTTGCAGACGATTAAATGGTGACAGAGATGGTAAACTAATTTCCTAAATCATACAGCTTTTAAGTGGGAATAAAGCTAGATAATCTGCATCCACACAATGTGGATGGATGAAAAGAAGAATTTTAACCAGGAGAAGAACTTTAAATCATGAAAAGAATAGAACACTGCATTTGTTTTTGTGAAGGTCTTTAATGGCAGAAAAGAAGTTTCCTTTCTTCTGAGTTTGAACAATAGTTTATGTTCAGGAGATACATTTTAGTCACTACTAAATTGATAAAGCAAATTTCTCTCCAGTCTCTAAATCAGTCTTGCATTGGTACTACAGTATTTTAGGGAGAGGTCTTGCTCATAGCCCTTGGCGTTTATATATGATGTAACACATTATTTTGTTAATAGTCACAACACTCCAAAAAAGAAACTTTTGAAAAAGACTCTACAGCTCAGGTTTGAAATTTGTCTTGCTTTCTTTTTTCTATAGCACCAGATTACTTCCCAGACAGCAAGGGGAATGTTATTTTGTCCTTTTAAAAGATAGAAAGCTGTAGCATAAAAAGATGAAGAAACTTGCCATTACATCCCATTACATTGGACAGAGATGAGAAAAAGCCAAATCTCTTCACCCTACTCCAGAGTTTTCAACCACTTCATGCTACCTTCTCACATCGAACAGTGTCTAATCATCTGGAAACAAATCATAATCTAGTTGCTGGCTTTAGATGGCAGTGGATAGTGTCTCCGTATCCACCGCCTAACCCTGTGCGTGCCCTTCCCCTCCACCCACCCACTGTGTGATTTCACCTTCAATACCCAGCTCATATGACTTTCAAGATGACTGCCAGGGCATGGGAATTTTATCCCTCTGAGGCCACCCAAGCTCCCCTGCCTGGGAAGCAACTCAGAAACACAGCTTAAACTTCAGAGTCCCACTGCAGCATCAGGCCGAAGTTACCCATTTTGCCTAAGATCCCCTTTACCCTTTTTGGCTTACTCCCCTTCCCTGGCCTACTTCTCCAGCCCTTTACCACTGTCCGTGGGGTGCTTCCTTAATAAATCATTCATACCTGTATCTAAGTCTCAGAGTCGACCTCTGTGGAACTTAATCTAAGACAGATGCTACTTATTATTGTTAATGTTGTTATAATAAATATTGTCATAATAATTAATTTTGCTTTCCATATAGTCCTAGTGACAAAAATACACATTCCTACCTCCTTCTGAGATCTAGATTTGGACTGGTAACTACTGAGTACCATCCAGGTGGACAATTTGCAAACTCCCCTAATGTCCAAAAGAGAATGCGTTGTCTTCTCCACAAACCCTCACTGTCTCTCCTTCTTATCTGTTAGTGGACATTTCTTAAAGAACAGACATCCATCATTTCAACATTTTCTCTTCTTTACCTTCTTGTATTCAATTATTCCCCAAATCTACCTGTTCGTGCATTTTTTTCAATTTTTTTTATTACTTCTCTTTTCATTACTGCTTAGTTTACATTATCACCATTTCTTTATTGTATGACTGTAATAATAGTCTACATTTCTCTGTTGTCCCTGTTATCTATCCTCAGATTTACCCTATACCAGAATGATCTTGAAATATGACCAGGTTATTTCTTTGCCTGAGGATGCCCCAGAATCTGGGATACAAGCCCCTGCCAACCCCAGCTCTAATCAAAACCTCCAATTACATCTCCTGACAGACTCCTCCACTCAACGCAACACCAAAGCCAGTCGGACCTACTGGGAAGCTTTCTAAATGCCCTTCACTCTGCGCGTGAGTCTCCACGAGTGTGCCTCTGCCTGCAACACACTTTTCCCAGATTATCTAGCTCCTGCTCATTCTTTATCATTCTGTTTTACAACCCAGCACCTCCACTGAGTTATCTTCTCTGACTTCACCAGAAAATCGTTCTCCTGTCCTCATTCGTGTGAGTTGGTTACAGTATTTGTCACATGGTTTAATCTAGACATCTAGACTGTTTCTTGCTCTAGGCTCTTAGCTCCTTGAGGGCAAGGACTTTATCAGCCATGTATTTTCAGCTTGAGGCACATATTAGGCAAACAAAATAGGCATGTTGAAAAACATGTAAATAAATATTTTGTGAATAACAAAAGAATATTTTTTTAATTTTTCCAGTAATTCTGAGGTCCAGAGTTATAGAATTTATAGAATTATGCTGTTACTTTTTCTGAATTCAGAAGTTCTTTAACCCACATCCCAATTCCAGGAAGCCCATTAATAATGTCCCTAATATGTATGGTTTACCCACAATCTGCTTGGACACAATAGTCTGAGTTTTATTTTCTTGTCTGCAAATGGGGACAATTACATTTATGTCACAGATAATATGTAAAACAAAGAAACAACAAAAAAATGCAGGGCACTAAGTCCCTTTTACAAAGAGTGCCTGTTGAAAGGCCATTCTCAGGAGGGAAAATTTGTCAATTATATTTGAAGAAACACATTCTTTTGGGGGAAAGCTCTAAGTCCATAGTCAGTGAACAATGCTCACTTAAAATGTTAATGAAGATGTCATATAATAACCTTTCAAAGGACAAAAAGGAATACTTATATCTCCAGAATCTTTACTGGCTTATAATTACATCAGGTTGAATCACTCCATTAGGTAGCCAAAAGTTTATAACAGAGTTGGCTATTTCTAGATTTATTGTAGATAATTCTGGATTAAATAGTTTATCTTCTAAAACAAAATATTTTTCATTAAGAAACAGGTTAAACGTATTGTAGATTCTGTGCTCTAAAATGTATTTATGTCCAAGAGAATGATACCATTTGCTTGTAAATATTTTTTGGCTTCATATAATTCTTTGATCCCACATAAGAGGTAGATGTACAAATTGCTCGATAAATATTGATTTATAAGTATATATATATTTTGCTAAATTAAAATGCATGAGAACATTTAAAATTTCTAGATTTAAATGGTAGCATATTTAGTCATGCCTGTAAGATTCTTACTGAAACCCCTAGTTCTCGTTTAAAAGAAGTTTAAAAAATACATATTGACAGATAGATACTTTTAATAAAATTCCCTGGTGGTCTTGATCTTCTGAAGTAACACCTTAAATAATTTTATTTCTTCATTACATAAAGTGCAAACATTTTCAGATGAGTTGTATAATGCACAGTGTTCAGTGACATTCATGAGCTGGCACAAACATTAAGAATTTTTATTTAAGTTACTCCCAGTGGAAATGTGGATGTAGGTTAAAAAATAGGCAAGAATCAATAGGAGATGTTTACCTTAAAATATGTGTATCTTTATTTATGGTGGAGAAAAATAAGTGGTAGTTACAGCTCTATATTGAAAAGGTTTATAACAGACTCCCATTAATTACACAGTGGCTAAAAAGATTTTTTGCATAGAATTTTTAATTCATTTAACCGGTGTTGGTTAGAAAATCTCCATCAGCACCAAACATATGAAATCAAAATGTAAATAAAGATCAAAGGCTTTGCACAGCTGGGAATGGTGGCCATCAATTCACACCAGGCCTCACTGAGCAGTTAGCAAAATCATGTTTAATAGCTATGCTGAGTGTCAGTGTCACCTTAAAAGCTGTGCATGACTGGATACTAGGGAAGGAAAATGGAGAAGCAATTATAAAGAAAAGCTAAAAATATCAGCAAAGTCCCCAGGAAAATGTTGCCTGACAGAGAAGAAAAACTATTTGGGCTTTAAAAGTTATTTCACCTTTAATCAATGGATTCATTTTGCAGATAATTATTCTAAACTGTTTCTTGAATTAGTAAGCATTTTGATTTTCAAACAAAGCCACAGGACGCTATCAAGTAACCTGAAATAAGATTTGACACACTGTACACCATCAGTTCTTCTCTTTAAATTAGGCATGCAAATTCCAAGTCACTTCCTAGAGATCAAGAGTGAATTATGTCTTACTTACATGAGGTTGCTTTATGCACAGAGTCTTCATTCATGGAATCATTTCAAAGAATAAAGTGATAAATATGAATTGAATTCTTCCAAGAGATTATCACTCAGAGCAACAATGGGTGGATCCCACAATTAAACAAATAGGCCATCCCCTCCCCCTTCTCTTTCTAATGCCCTTTAAAGTCTGTCTATCATACATCTGGTGTTTGTTCTCCTAGGCTGAAAATAACTAGTAGACCACCAGTAATTTAAATTGTACACTGTTCCAAGGATATTTGACATGTGGTCCCTTTGGAAGAACTAATGCAAAAAACTGGCTCTAACCCTGGAAATAAGGTTACTATAGACTCACAGAAGGTTGCAATTAACTAATATCAAGAAGGTTGACCTGCAAATTTCTCTCTCAAATGCACACTAATCTCATTTGTAAACCATTTTATGCCATTACAAAGAATGAAATAATAAGGGTTCTAATGTTTAATTTTAAATTTGATTTCTCTGGAAAGAAAAATAAGAAGGAAATGTCATATTAAGTTAATAGTTACCAGGCTACCAAGGAACACACACACAGTGCATTTATTTAATGCTTAAAGTTTATAGAAAAATATGAGAGAAAGAGATTCCTTCTGAAGACCATGGTATCTGTTTTACACAAACATGTTTAAAATAAATACATAAAACTATAAGGTCTTCCCCCATCATTGCAGTTTCCTAGTGGGGTGGGGGAAGGATAGACTCATTAGAATATTAGAGCATGAAGGGTTAGAAATGCTGTAATTTAACCACTGCACTTCATAGATTAGGAAACTAAAACTCCAGATCATTGAAGTGGCTGGCTACAGTGCGCACAGCCAGTGCACTGGCAAACACAAACTAGAAACCTGGTTTTCTAATTCAAAGTCCAGAACACTTTTACAATACCATAGTGTCTCTCATAAAATATTCTGCATGTATCTCTGTAATTGATAAAATATGGGCATACTTAACAAGAAGGTTAAGATGGAAGCCTATAAAACTTGGTGACAAATTTACATAAATTCTTGAACAAAAAAGTCTCCATTTTGAGCATTTTTTTAATGGAGGGGGCAATAAGAATGCTTTTTCTAATTGAAAGGAGAAATCTGTTTATTTGAATATTTTAAAAATAAAAAAATCTGATCATGAAACATTTAAGACTTACCTATAAAGAGTTACTTTAGTTTCATGTTGACTGAAATAAGGTGCAATGTTAGAATAGGAAGAAAGATGTTACTCAGTATGTTATGAATTACAGTGCTGTCCATCTGTGAATAACAGGATCAGTAGAAATCCCTGTGATGCTTTCTTTTATACTTCTGTTACTTAAAGAACTGTTATAGAACCACACACAAAGCCAAAAACACAAAATAAAATGAAAATTGAACCTGGCATGTAATATTAATTTATGACAATAAAAATAGATTTGTCTATAAAAATAATAGAGATCAATATATAGTTATCCTGAGAATAAGTAATTTATCAATCATGTTAGCTGCTTACATTTTCCATGTTGTCCTGCAGCACCCTCTCCCCAGTGACTACTTTTCCTGCGTGCTTTCTAATTCTGTTTTTTCTTGGCTTATCCATCTGTGAAAAACTGGACCACTCACTTATTTCCACATATAAATATTAAATACTGACATGTAACTCATAACACCATTAAATCCTGAAAATGTAATTAAATCCTTTAAATGCTATTAAACTAAAATCATTCTTGATTCTTCTATTATATGTCCAAAATAAACAAAATTGAACAACAAATTTGGTATTAAAAATGTGAACAATTTGGGTGAAGTGCAGATTCCAACACAGGGAGGGAAATAAGCATTTGGAGAACTTAAAACAGTATCACTAATAATATAATTAACAATCTCCATAAATAAACTCAGCAGTATCTGCAATTGATACTTCACAAAGTAAAATGTTTACAAATTTTCACAAAGTAAGAATATCAGAAAATGTTACTTTCTGATCATGAGATTTTGACATACTGTTGACAAAATTTTACCCCTGGAGATTTGATCTTGAATAATATCAACAATCAGGAAAGATATCTAATACAAGCAAAGATAATATTAGCAACTCCTCTATATGTGATCAACTTAATTTCCAAAATAGGTCTAGGCTGCTTTTATTTTTGAGACAAAGTCACCCTAAAAGGAATACATAAATTTTATCTCAAGTTTCCCTCCAAGGTCTGCAGAGATCTTCTAGAAAATGAAGTGATAAAGTAGCTATGAAACCATAGAGATTATCGGTGTGACTTGCTGGTTCAATTTCTTGAACCACACTTTCCTCATCTGAAAAATATGGAAACTAATAAATATCTTCCAGGGTTGTGTTGAGTTTCACAAATAACACATGTAAAATGCCTGGTGCAGCAGAGAAGTTTAATAAATGATAGCTAGTGTTATTAATGTGACAGGAGGACATAAGACAGCAAAGCATGGGAGAAACTTCAGGCAGAGGAAAGGAACAGAAAACGCCACGATTTTGCTAGGTTTGGCTCTACTAAACATCATCTTGGCAAGAACAAATCATTTGTACAATGCAGCATTTCTTTATGCAGGTGCAAATGCATGATTTATACACTTGTAAATAAATCTGGCCTTACACAAGTTTGACTATGTAAAATTCGACTTTTTTTCCAGGGGATTTGGAACCATGGAATCGTGTATAAAAGAAAGTACAATTGTTGAGAATTCATAACAATAATCATTGTGGAAATAATGATGTCAGGAAAAGCTTAGGATATTTGGAAATAAATTTTTTTAATGCCATTATACCAAGCCCATGGTCATGGCTTACTTTTTAAGAAATAATACTGGTACCTAATACACTACAAGCAGGATCAATGTGCAAGAAATAATATTCTTCAAGTAATTAGATGAGTAAAAGAGAGTTTAAGATCATAGGCAACATGCTGTCACATAAAGATCTATATGGAGGGAGTCATTAAACATGGTGTAAATGTCGGTTATTCACTTGCTCACTGTGGAATAATAAAGTATTGGATCTTGTTTTTTTTTAACAATAATTTAGGTCAGTGTGTCCCTGGTTTTCCATCATTTTATTTTATTTTATTTTTTATCTTTTGTTTGTTTATCCATGAAATTCTTCCTTCAAAAGATAGGTTACTCATATGCCTGCTATTTAAGACAAAACCCTGTCTTCTCTGATTGAAGTGGATATAGTGCCCTGGCATTCTTCCAGCTTCCAGATTGACATACATACCCTTGTCCCAACCATCCTAGTACACCAGGAAACCCAATTTGAAACAATATTTTTAGGATTCTTTTGGTAGTGAAATGTTTGGTCTAATGGTTCATTTTGAGCAAGTGTTATACTTTCCTTAAGAACATATCTCCCTTCTCTGTATCTATGAATCTATTTCTGTTTTACACATTTGTTTTGTCATTTTAGATTCCATATGTAAGTGAAATCATAGAATATTTGTCTTCCTCTGACTGGTTTATTCCTCTTAGCACAATATCTTCTTGGTCTATCCATGTTGCTGCACGTGGCAAGATTTTGTTCTCTTTCTATGAGTGAGTAATATTCCATTGTGTGTATGTACCACATCTTCTTTATCCATTCATACCATGGTGGAGGGAGGTGGGAGAGTAGGTAAAATGGGTGAATGTGATGAAGAGGCACAAAATTCCAATTACAATATAAATTAGTCACAGGTATGAAAGTACAGCATAGGGAATATAGTCAATAATATTGTAATATCATTGTATGTTGACAGTAACTGCACTTACTGAGGTGAGCATTTAATAATGTAGTAACTGTCAAATCAGTAAATTGAAACCAATATAATGTTGTATATCAACTACACTTCAATTAAAAAATATTTCTCCCTTGTTGGTTATTCAGAGAAAAATTATCCTCTCCCATTTATTTGTAAAAATAACATTTGGAGCTGAGTTATCCACAGTTCTTCCAAAAAGACAGTATGGTATGAAGTAAATAACAGTGATTTTGAGCAACAAAATTTCATTCAGTGCCTTTTGCCTCTATTTACCTCAGTGTTACCCGGGGAGGAGGGGTTCCCACCCAGTGCAAGTTCCCTTTGAATTCAGTGAGAACTAATAAAACAAGGACAAGGAATTGGGCATTTAAGGGGGTTATCACATTTATTCTCACAGCAGCAAGTCCCAGACTCTCCTTGCTCCCTGCTCTCCCAGCTGCACGTCAAGCTCCCTGCCCGTACTCTCACAGGGCTCTGCGCTCCTTAATTCTCCAGAAGCACTGGGGCTCCATGGCTCTTTTCCCACTCTCCCTGCCATGCACCCCTTCCCCACCCCTCTCACCAGGAGGGACTATGTGGGAGGGTCTCTGATAACTGGCGTAGTCTGACCTATTACATACCAGAAACAGAGGAGAGGAGAGAATGGTGTTTCCTCTCCACCCCTCCCCTGGGCCAGCAATCCCATGACTAACCAGCCACTCTGTCCCTAGTAAAAATCCCGTAGATGTGCAAACAGGCTCTTATATGTATATACAATGGGCACTATCAAAGCCAGGTGGGAATCCTGGTTAGAAATAATCCATTTCCCCCACACTGGGTAACAATGGTCAAATCTAAATTCTCTGAGTCTCAATGTTCTCAAATAACTACTATACACAATGATGTGTACTTACCTCAAAGGATTGTTGTGAGCCTCCAATATATAAATATATAAATGTGCTCCTAATATTTATAACATTAACATTCTATACTAACCATCATTTCCATAGATTCAGGTTATAAATTTATGGTAGATATTCAAATAAGTCAGACAGAGAAAGACAAATACGATGTGATTTCACTTTTATGTGGAAACTAAAAATACAAATAAAACAGAAATAGACTAAACACAGAGAACAGACTTATGGTTGCCATAGGGTAGGGGGGGTGGGGAGATGGGCCAATGTGTAGGGGGTAAGGAGGTTCCAATTATAAGATAATTAGTCACGGGGATGAAAGTACAGCATAGGGAATATAGTCAATAATATTGTAAAAAACACATTCAATTGACAGCTGATTCACTTCTCACTTTAAATCTTGGAAAGTAAGAATAAAAATACTAATTTATAGAGCTTTTTCATAAAAATACTAATTTATAGAATTTTGTATTGTAGAATATTACACTTGAAAGAATAAGTATTTATACTTTAATTACTAATAGAATTTCAACATATGAGGCACTCAAGAATCACTCCAAGGAGGTAAATATTCAAATGTGATGAGTCTGAATGACATAGCCTGTGTCTTTTACTGGCATTGATATGACAATTAGAGTTCATGGGGACCCAATCACTTCTCATACATAAGCTCAGAAATGCCAAAAATACATGGAAGCAGACATTCACCTTTTTGGATTTCCAAAGGCCAAGTTTGAAACCAAAGCCAATTAGCAGATTTGGGCCAAATTTGAGGACTAGAAGAGAGCTTCGGTGCATCTTTAAATGTATTTAAATTTCACAAGTTGTTTCTTGTTTTCTGAACAAGAGGACCCATAATTTTCTTCACTGGGCTCTACAAATTATGTAGCTGTTCCTGGTCCCAAGTTCACACTTTCTTCCTGGATCAATTTGGTTCTTCTCATTGTTTACCTTGTTCTCCTATTTTTGATGTTGCTCTTTTCTGTTTTGAACAGGCAAAAAGTGAGCATCTTAAAAAAGCTCTTGGTATACCTGCGTATACAGGCAGGGCTCTGCCTTAAATGTACAGGCAAGGAACTCTCCTTACCCTGTGGAGACGTAAAGCTTGTTCTTGGGACATTCAACCTCTTCATGGGACACATTTCTAATTAAATGTAATACTTATACAGTCACCTTTCAAGTTAGGGTCACTCTAAGGCACAAATGAGAACAGACCCCTCTTTATCCTCCTCACATGTAGCAGAATGCATCTGTGAAAAATATTTTCCCAGAAAAATACAATTTTTATGATGATCTACTCGTCAAACATCTAACAAATGATTCATTTCAAGAGTTAAACAATATTAAATGTTGTGACTGATTTAGTAGGAGAAATGCTGTTTTGAGTAGCTAAAGGAAATCCACTTTATAAAGTGGCTCAGGTACAGAAAATAGCTGGGAAACTTGAAGATAATATACTTTATTGTGGACATGAGAAAATGCTAACACCTGTGTCCCCAACACACACGTGTGGATACCTTATCCTGCATATTTTTAATCATAGAAAGAGTTGGAGATATCTGACTGAGGAGAGTTGGAGATATGTGGAGAAGGCTGGGGTGCTGAGAAAAAATAGTGAAACCAAGTCTCACCTTAATCTGTTTTACTCTCATTGTTTCATATTCAAAGTGTTGATATTTTAAAATTTGAAAAATACCGCAAAAATGTAATCTTTCCAGTAACTAGTGATTCCTTTCTCAAAAGTGCTCAAAGTAATACAAATTTACTGTAACACCTCAATCTATGTGACAGAGAAAAAATTTTTGCATTAAAGCAATATCCAGTTTTATATATCACATATAATATATACATAACACACATCTTATAAATGTTATGTTATGTATATAATATGTTAGGCATCATTGCATGTGAAGGCCATATTTTCTGGTTTAACCTCTCAGTACACATTTTCATAAGTAAATTCTTGAATTTAAAAAATACTAAATTAAAATGAGAGGTCCCACCCACCATAGAACTGTTGTCACTTGACACTCTATCGTTCAATGAATCTCCCAAATCATTTATAAACTTATGGGAGGTTCATATGTATGTGCAATGTGTGTGTAAATATATATATATTATTTTTCCTGAGAGGAGGACAGAAAGAAAATTCAGTTATTACCAAATTATCCCATGGATCTTAACCTCAACAAAATTAAAAAAAAAAATCACTCCTTTTTTTACAAAACAGAGTAGTGACAGTAATTGGGTTATAGCTGAATAATATATTTCTGCCATTTCTTATCCTTGCCGCCCTTAAATAATTTGATTTTCATTGTCTTGGAGGAAATATAAAAGACATTTAAGAATTGGTGATATGAAAGTTTAATCAATAGCTTTCTTTATTATTTAGCCCTAATTCTGGCTACAAATATCCCATAGCCATCAGTCTGCCTGCTGTTTGTGAATAACGGTGTTTTTAAAACTTACACCTCAAACTGTGTTTATCTAGGGAATAGGACTGACAAAGGATTTGTGCATCAGTGACAAGGAACTTTTCCTTGTAATTTGTCGAATATCTGAAATTTTATACAATTATTGGCAACAGATCTCCTATTGTTTTCATTTTTTTAATATACAAATAATTAAAATACATTAAGTTACCCTAACTAGGTTAGAAATACACATGTATCAAAACATCCAGAGAAAGCAATTTCAAACTCTCTATCATTAAAAAAGCTTTCTTATTTTCCTTAAATGTTATAACCTTTAGCTATAGCCTCATTTATTTAGCTTTATTTTTGGTGTGAGCCTGATACTAGAGGGGTTTTTTTTTAAATACACTTAAAATACATTTTCAAAATAGTTGATTATATACCCAATGTATTCAAGGAGCTCTGATTTTGCATTGATTTTTATGAGAAGCAGCTGTGTGAACACAGTTTCTTCATTTATTTTAGAACAGCTACTGAAGGTTTTAAGGGATTAAGAACATGAGTCCTGACATCAGGTCTGAATCATGGTTCCATCATTGACCATTTGGGTGTCTTTGGCAGCTTACTTATTAAAGTTACTAATACAGCGTACCATCTTCATAGGATGAGCAAATGGGGAGTGCCTGCAACAGTGCGTGGTAGGTGAGAAGCACCCACTAAATGCTGGATGAAACGCCGCTGCCGTTTGTCGCTCTTCCTGCCACTGGTACCGGACATCGATCCATTCGGACTGATGGCCTAGCCATCCATTTCTCCTCTTGGCAGAGAATACGGATTTCCTTTTGGGGGTTCACCACTCCTCACTTTATGTAGCTTTGGTGGGATTGTAAATTCAGGCACCTACTTGCCCTCTGGGGAAGCCAGTGAGGTCCCTGGAGCTCCGAGCCTCATTCAGCAGCTGTACGGGCCGTGCGCCCCCCTTGCTCGTTAGTCGCCACGGGCCTTATCCTGAGCATCATACGGATATGGAGCTGTTCTTAAAACATTTGATATATTCTGTGCTTTTTTGGGGGGTGGCTGTTTATATCTTTTCTTCACTAAAGTGACAGGCTCACTGCCTCCTCCTCCTCCTTCCCCCTTCTCTCCTGGGGGTGGGCGAGGAGGAAAGAAGACTAAGGTCCCATTGAAAGTGTTTCATTTTCTCCTGAAAAATTCAGTCTCTGGATGTAATGAAATGTAGTTTTATCAGATTATTAAATGTCACTCTTATTTCAGTTGCATATTCCCTCTCCCCTCAGAACAATTTTTGCTTGACCGTATTTATCTTGACTTGACAAGGTCTACTAGCCACTGGCATAGTGGGAAGGGTGGGGGTGGACAATGATGGCAAAAGACGGAAAGCAGTTCCAGATCACAAATGACTGCTGCAGGGAATACTTGTAGACGCAAAGGCAATGGAAACGTCGGGCTAATTTATTAGAATAGTGCCTGGGAGAAACTGTCAAACTCTCCCTGCTGTTGAGACACAAGTCACCTTTTTACAGTAACAGACACAGGGACAGCAGGAAAGTGGGACTTACTGAAGTGCCATTGCCTGAGAGAGGCTCTCAGACTGTTGCAGCTACTGAGACTCTAAAAAGCCTTGATTCCTCTTGGGTCCAAAACTGGTTTTTTGGCCTCCCCTTTGATTCGGAGAGCTCCTTCTTATCTTTTCAGTAAATGTCCTCAAGTTACCCATAGGTGGTTTCTGCTGTTTGAAACTGAAGACTAACTGAGTCAACACTGTACAATGTCATTTATGAGATAAACTCTTGAAAATTAGTGCTAGGAGAATTTTTTTTTCCTGGCATTCTCTTATGCTTCCAGTGAGATAATTTATTCTTATTTATCTTTTTTTGCTTAGCTGCTAGGAAGTTTAGGGATAGAAATAGTTCATAACTACAGTAAGTAACTTTAAGCTAGGATTTGGGGGGGAAATGCACTTTTCTTCTCTTATTAGTACTTCCTTACCTTATTTTAATTTTTTTACAATTTTTAACTACATATGTGTCTTTTATCCCAAGTTGCTTTCTTTATGCTTTAATGGATGAATTAATTAAAAACAACTTTTAAAAAATTAACTAAATCAAAGATAGAAATGGCACGTTTTTATTTCTGACTGTTAAAGCATTGCCTCATTTCCATCTACTCTGTTGTTCTGCACATACCCCAAAAGGATCAACTGTGAAGACATAAATTTTTATTCAGTGTAATAAATTAGTCTTTAAGTTTTTTTATCAGATTTCTTTTAAACCTGGTATTTGCATATATGTGTAGGTATGAAACTTTAGTGTAAGTCAGATTATCATGGAAATCTGCACAATTCTTTTTTCCTCTGATATTTCATGTCATTGTACCCTTTTCTTTGTATTTAAACTCTTCAGTGACACTCACTAATGATTAATGACTCACTGGTCCGTGCTGCCTTATAACATGAAAGTCACCGAAACGCCTTTTCCCTGGAGAGCAATTATTCTATGGAAAAATATCCCCTACCTGGTACACTGAAGTCCCAAAGGCTGGCTGTTAAACTCGCAGTTGTAATTCGTGAAAAAGTCCAGAAAGCCAAGTTTTGAACTGCTGGAGATTTTATGCAGAGTTTTATTTTACTAGAACAACTTGTTTCTTTTCTGCCTTTGCTTGCAAAGATTTTGAATAAGTTGCAGGAATGGCAAAAACTTAAATTAGATATTTTTCTATTTAAGTCCAAGAATACCTAACTGGGAGCTATGTACCTTCCAGCTTTTTTGTTTGTGAAATTATGCTGCTGACATGAAAAAATGCAGAAATTTAGGTGTGTGTAAGTATTCACATGTTCATCCACTTTGATATTTCAATGGGGTAAGACAATTAGAAAGAGGATGCAGCTCAGGTATCATAGTTACATTTTGAAATAGTGTAGAATTTCAATACGCAATTCTGTACATAAATCTCTGGTTCTTGAAACAAAAAAGTGTTTCCTATTCTGATATTTCCCTTGCCAGCAGAATATTCAGAATATTTGGCTCAGAGTAAGTATATAAATAAAGCCAAAGTTATTAGACTTATAAAATCTAAAGTGCCCACTTGAGATACTTAAATATCCTTGAGATAAATGATACTGAGGCATGCCTTGACACTTTTCCTATCTGTTTATAAAAAATAATAATGTATGTTTAATGAATCACTCAATTAGTTAAATATCACTTTTATGTGCCTTCAACTATTTTGATACTATGAAAGGTGCAAGTGAGCTATACAATATTTATAGTCTCCTTAGTAAGATAGAATACGCCATATCTATTTCAGCACAGTGAAGGACCAGAGTACAGGATCAGAAAATCATGAATTCAGAACATGGAGAAGCCATTATGAACTTTTTTAATCATAGAAGAAGAGGGGGTACAATGATTTTGAGCTGAGCTTACAAATCTGGTTGCAGTTTGAATAAAAAAAAGAGAAGTAAAAAGGAAGGACGAGAAAATTATTCAAGACAAAGTTTTGAAGTAGAAACAAGGTGACTTATGTAGGGAAGTGAATGGACAATGGCCACCCTCAAGCTGAGAGTAAAATATTAGACTATCTTAGGAAGTAGACTTAAATTAGAAAAAGTCAGAATCCCAGAAGTGTTTGGACTAGCTAGTGGCCGTGGACACTGAAGGGCCACTGATCTGAGCCAGAGCGCTGGATGATGGAGTGCAAGCAAGGGAATCATCCTGAAGGCTCTTTCAGTAACTTAAGTCCGAGGTGATGAAAACCCAGAGTAGCGAGGTAGCTGTGGGAATCAAGCAGGCGAGGCAAAGTTGAAGGGATGATAACTCTTAGGGACAGATCAAAATTAGATGATGAAGGAGCAGAATGAGTAAAAGATAACGCCAAAACTTCTAGTCTCCTTCAGATGGCTAGAAGAATAATATCTGTGAGAGATATGTTGCAGGTAGGATTTGATAAATTGGTTGTAGTGGCAAGACAGTTCAGTGGTAACACCCTACAAGCAGTTGGAAATATGACTCAGGAGAACTGCTGAAAGATTCGAGGTATATATGCGGTTGACCCTTGAACAACATGGGTTTGAACTGCACAGGTCCACTTACATGTGGATTTTTTTCAGTAAATATACGGAATATTTTTCAGAGATTTGCAACACTTTGAAAAAACATTTTCTTTTCTCTAGGTTACTTTATTGTAAGAATGTAGTATGTGATATATATAATACACAAAGTATGTGTTAATCAGTAAGGCTTCTTTCTTATCAACAGCCAGCTATTAGTAGTTACACTTGGAGAAGTAAAAAAATATACACGTATTTTTAGTTGCATGGTAGGGGAACAGTGCCCCAATGGCCACGTAGTTCAAGGGTCAACTGTATGTATACATCCTGAGATGTAAGTGTTTATATATATCTTAAGATACAAGTGTTTCTATGACACGTGAATGAGTGCCTCAGAAATTAATGAACAGGAAACTGAGAAACCTAAACTAATTTCAACTTTGATAGCAGTAAAAATAAAATGACATATTAAAAAAATCTCATTTACTCAAACTTAATATCTGGTGACTACAGATAAGTGCCGCAGCCATTTTGTGTATCTCCCAATCTGTAAACCTTGGCCTTTCCCAACTCAAAAGGAAGTATGAAAACTTTTCATACTAATTATGCTTTATGCTTATAAAAAAAATAATGCCTTGTTAGTCAATTAGTAAATACCTAAAAAATAATTTTGATATTTGAAATTTGTATTCTTTCTTAGGGTCTTAATGATATACAGATATGAATGCAATATATCAACTACATATGGCAGTTTCTGCTAATATGCACACTCTCACTTTTTACTTTTTGATAGCTACCTCAAAAAGCCAGCTACCGGGCTTACCCTCTGAGTTGTTGTGTAAGTGTATCACTTACCTTACCCAGTTGTTGGGTAACATGATCCAACCACTGCCTCACAAGTCTACCACAATTTGCCACCATCCGCCTAGCACCATTCCCTCCTGCTTCTTCCACTCTGTAGAGCTGTGTGGAGCAGCGGGACAGGGCTCCACTGATGACTGTGTGAGGAGGGACGGGGCCGAGAAGAGTGTGCACTGTTCCCCGGACAACCTCAGGCTGTTGGCAATCACAGCATCCACAATTCTGCTGGAACAGAGAGAAAATGAAATGGAAAGAGAAGGAAGAGACAAAGAGCAAAGTTGAGAAGGAGCATAAATCATGGGGAAAGGAGAAAAAAACTAAGAATATTTCAATACACAGCGAGTATTCTAGAGCTCCTCTTTATCACTTTAACACTTCACTCTTTCTCAGCCCCTAATCTCTGATACTTGAATTCTACTGCATCTCCTCTTTCCTCTAGTCGCAGTTCTTGCTTTCCATAATCTTCAGGTCCAGGATACTGAGAGAGTGCAACTTACCTAGAATTAATGACTGTCATCATCTATCCACATCTAGCAGGACAGAAAAAGATGGAACAGTGAGAAGCAAGAGAGAGTTTTCTCCCCTTGGCATTATTGTGTGACCACAACAGTGAAATTATTAACTTCAATGGTCACTATTGTAAAATAAGTTGATGTCACCAAAAATGTGAAGATTTTATTGTCCTTTACCTCTCTTTTCATTCTATATGATGCATTTTCAAAAATTTCTTAGCACTTAAGCCTTGAGAATTCTATTTTACATTGTTTTCTTCATGATGTGTTTATAATATTAATTTCCAGTCCAGATTCAGTTAGTGATATTTTCTGGTTTCTTGATTTTTTAAGTTAAATATTTGAGATCTCTACAATTCTGTAGAAAGAAGGCACTGAACCATATATATATATATATATTTTATCCTTGTCCCAACTCTGCCTCAGAGACCTTGGTAAATCACATTGGTTTCAGTCTCTTTAAGTGTATGTCATCTCTGAAATTCAGTTCCCTCAATGTAAACCTGAGATAATAATATTTATCTTATGGAGCTCTTGTGACCTTTAAATTAGGTAATGTACTTAGAGCATTTGATAATTATTATTACTTGGTAATAGCTTTAAAATTCTACCTCCTATTACTTTTTAATGAGAGAATCACAAATGTTTTGCAATATGGGATGACTTCAGATGTTGATTGGATAATGAAATTAAGAAATCAAGCCATATTGTAAATTAAACGTTTTTGGATTCAGAAACTCTTGATTTTATAAATATTTTTAATTTTTTTTTCAAATAGAAAGATTGCATTTTAACACAAAAGATAGTTGGATAAAAATAGAGTTAATAGATGTCTAGTATCTCAAACAAGTAGATAAACACCTCCATATTCTTGAAAAGTAAGTCAGTAAAACCACACTGCTGGTTCTGATCCACTGTCAGCTTGTTACTGACAGAACTTTTTCTTTTCCATTTGCCACCTGCTCTGTATCTAAGTAGCACTGTAGTCCCATCATCAAGGTGGTATCAGGAAAACAGATGCGTAGGGAAACATTCAGGTGCCTGATTTCAAGGGTACAATAGAAAACTAGACGGTCTTAATGCTATTGCAAATAAACTCCTACATATATTTTTTAAATTTAGCTGTAATGCTTGTTGATTATTAAAATTATGAAGATTAAAAATAGAAATTAAAAAACTTTAATTATAACAAAAGTAATTCAATACTAGAAATAGTTCTAAAAATGTACAACTCACATGTTACATAGAGATTTTTTTTTCCTACATATTAATGTGTTTGGGTACTAAGATCATTTTATGTGTCACAATTATAAACTGCATCTTATTCAATTGAAAATTAATAAATATTTTAATAATACAGCAATATGTATGTATATTTTCCATTTTAAGAAACTTGCCTCAAGTTTGCTAACCCATGTTTAGTTGATAAGATACACAATTGCATGTTTATTCATCAGAAACAGCATTTTTCTCCATTCTGAGAGAAACAATCATGTTCCTATCAAAGATAATGTATAAATTGTTTGCAAAAATCCTACTATATTCTTTGCACCAACAACATTGAAGGGAAAAGATTCGATTTTCTCTATTTCAGAGTTGGGTACAGAATTCTCTTTGTAAAATATTCATTAATTTCAGAGGCCTGCTCTTTATCATGTTCAGGGATAGCACAGGCAGTGTAAACAATGGAGTAAGTCGGAGTTAGTCGAGTATCAGCTCTCAGATTCCAGGGCACGTCGTTTCATTTCCCTTTGCCTACCTGTGAAGTAGGACTAAGAATGCGTCTCTCGCTAGGCTGTTAGGATAGGTCAGCGAAGAGCCAGTGTGGAAACTTCTAACATAAAAGCTTGGAACAGTAAAGCTGCTAAGCTCCCCTACCCTGAGTGGTGTTGGCATAGGAACAGGAGACCAAGGGCATGAGCATGTGTGCACACCACACACACACACACACACACACACACACACACACAATTCTCTTCCTTACGCCTGAAAGATAAATGGCATTGTTCTGAAAAGCCTCTATTTATTTCTTCTTAATAATACAAATTGGGTGCACACTCACATAAAATGCAATAGAGTCCATTTAAAATGCAAAGAGGTCTCCTCTTTGGACCTCCTGTATCTTAGTCTACGAGTCACAACTTAAACTGCAGACCCTCAAGACAATGAAGCAGGACAAGTTCTACCCTCGTACACTTGACTGCACAGTGGGGAACAGGCTTCATCTCAGCTTCCTGTCAGTTGGTTTATAACATCCTTCACTTAGGTCTCACTTAGAAGAGCTCAGATCCAAGGGAAAGTCATTCTGTGTGGGACATTTCCCAAAACATATTAAAGTGAGCATTAGAGCAAGTTTTAAAAAGAAAAGAAATTTTAGAAGCCCAGCTTGAATGCTTTTTTGCAATGCTCCTTTGGGAATACTGGCAGCCTGCCCACAGACACCTTGCATACTCATGAGAGAGGCCTTCTTAGACTTTTTAAAAAAAGTTTCATCTGTAACTGGAATGAGACAATACAGGACTGAGACTTGACCCCTTCAGAACTAAGCACTGGCTGGGGGAAGTTTAGCTTCATATGTTGTCACCCCAGAAATACTGAAGTTAATTTAGGGAACTTAGCAAGAGTTTATGACAAAATTATTCACAATGTTATAATCTTTACATTTTTGCTACTTTGTAGAGTTAGTTTTGCCATGCTGTAAAGAGCCTGGTTTTAATTAAACACCAAAGCAACAGTCCTTTGAAGAGGAAAAAAGAAGCGAGTGATACTGTCCTCAGAATAAACCTAGTCTTTAAGGGATTCAGGAGTGGAGATACTCTACACGACTTGCTTACAGTGGTCAATGCAGGACGCTGACCTTACCCCACCAGCCTCCACAATCATGTGGTCCACCAAAGCCTTGTGCTGACAGCACAGTGATTGCTTGCTGATGAGGCAGGATTATTTTTAAGTATTATTTAATGGTCTTGAGTCCCTTGTTGGAAAAAAAAAGCAAGTGAGAGAAAGAATTCCTCTTTTTCTCCCAAGTAAGGAGATGCATAACCAGAGGCTCTGACCAGATCACCAAAACTTGAGGTGCAGTGAAGTTCCACTTGGCAGCTGGCTGCTCTGGCCCCACACAAAGCTACCTGAGGGACAACAGAAGACAGCAAATCCAGTAATATCCAAGCACGTTCACTTCTGAAATTCCCGTATAAAATTTTGTGAAGTAAATCAGTCACTGAATGAGTGAGTCATCCCTGTAGATGCTAATACTAAATAAAAGTACAATGTGTGTATATAAACACAGGACATTGAGTCCCTATGGCCAGCACCATGAATCTTTGAAAAGAAGGCAGCTATGTGTTCTGCCAGTTGTGTGACTTTCTAATAGGCTTAACAATTTGACTATTTCCTAAGAGAGTTATCCAATCTTTATAATTGAGAAGTGTAATGTTATTTGATCAACAAACCATAGCAAATATATTAGTCTAGCTCATGGTAAACCCTGGATAGGCCAGAATGACAATTTTCAATTTACCAGAAGAAATGCAGTTGTATTAGAAACTGAAAACATTTCCCATGTGACCAGCTCAGTTTCTTTCTGTTGGAGACCAGCATGGGGATCCAAACCATAGCTCCAAGTGAAAAGCACACAGAGAGAATTGTTCATAGCATCTAAACTAGGATGTATAGCTGCATCCTAAGCAAGGGAGCTCGCTAAAAATATGGATTCTCTAGCCATACTTTGGAGATTACGAGTGGGCCTGGAAATTATATTTTAAAAGCACCTCAGACAATTCTGCTAATGCCACTTTGTATTTGCATTAATGACTGAAAGGTTATCTAGTGTGTACTGGAATTGCTCTAGGACAATCGAGTGTGTTCACCTCCACAGCAAACATATAGCAGACTCCTGACTAAACAGTTCACATCCTCGTCTTCTGTCCTCTGGTCATAGGCAAATGAACATTACCAGTGAAGTTCCTTTTCAAAATATCTGTGACTGAGTGACTGTTTTCTAACCAACACCTTATTTGTATATATTGTTACCTTCATTTGACTTCATTAAAATCTGAAATCTATTCTGTTTCCTTAAAGGCAGGTTTTTCAGATAATAGCACTGCATATGGAGCACCCCTATATTATGTATATTATGATCTATACAAGATCCAGTGCAATGTACTTTACCTCATTTTCTTAGTCAATCCTCACAACTGCCTTGATAATTTATTCCTATTTTACTAACAAGGAAAATGAATTTCAGCTAGGTTAACTGATTTTCCCAAAGTAAAACTACTAAAAAAGCAGCTGGGTTGGGGGGGTGGGAGGTGTGGATAGAAATCAACTATATTTGGGATTAATTTAAACCCCAATGCCATGACCACTTAGCATATTGCCTTATACTTTGTTATACTTCAGCTAGCAAAGGACACTATTAATTCCAAATACGTGTGTATCTTCTCGCTATTTCTCTTTCTCTTCTTGTATTGCCTACTAGAGACTTGAGATACCCAGTTGTCTAACAATGTGTTTGCCTTTTTCTTTCTTTCTTTATTTATTCTGTCCATGTCCTCATTCTATGCATAAGCTTAATGAAAAAATATTTCAGTTACATTAACAAGCACAGATTAATTTTAATAGAATATTTAAAAACATCTAATGTAACAGAGAATTTTTGAATCAGTTCTTTTGAAAATGGAGATTATGATAACATGATAATTTTTATTCTGAGAATATGCACACACAAATGATGGAAAACATTCATTTTCTTAATCTTGAAATGCAGGAGGTCAGGACACCCTCCTTACTTCCACTCTTTTCCTTCCTCACCCATAGCTGTAAGGGTGAGTGTCTTTGGTCAGAGTTGGATATACAAGCAAAGACAAAGTTATTTAGCTTTGACAATGCTCCAACTGGAAACATGAAATTTTTAAGATCTCCTCCAGCAACAAAAAGTAAGTTTCTGCCACCTGCCTGCAATGAGCATGGCCTAGAGTCTCCATTGTTACAAAGGTATTTCCCATAAGGACAAAGTCATCAACTGGAGGAATTGACAGAGAACTGGAAAAAGTTGAGGGATGATGGGAAGAAGAAAGAAGACAGTAGGAAACTATGGTCAGACGACTTCACAACATTGGAAACACATTCTAATTGAGGTAAAAATTAAATCGGCAGGGAAAGGAAATAAATGTTTGGCACCATTGAACAACCTCTAGACGTCACTAGCATTCTGTGTCATCTAAAAGGATTGTTTCCTTTCAACTAGAAGACTATACCCAAATGTCCTTCCAGATGTTGAAGATACAGCCAAGAGATTAGCTTATGTTATCCACATTTTCTTCTAGCAACTTGTCCAGCAATGAAACCTCAAATTCTGCCAAGTTCTACCTTTAAATTTTGTACAAAGCATCAGTGGACTTGGCAAATGCTCAGAGGGAGAAAAATGTTCATTCTACCTCCTCCTTATTGATTCTACTTCCCAAATTGCTTTGAAAATTGTTCAACTTCTATTCACTCAACAAACTTTTATTGAATAACTACCATGATCTAGACACAGTTACATAGTGATTGAACTGCCTATGTTGACCACTCCGTGAGTCCATAACAAATAACATCCCAGGCTATTCAATGCCTCTATACTTTTACTCAAGGTCTCTTTTTGCTGTCATGTCATACTACTTTGGTCCAAAAAGTTAGCATCCTGTCTATATTTTAAAACTCAGGCCAAAGTTTCTTTACTCTCTTAAGCTTCCCTTGACCCTTTCCATCTCTCTCGAATATTGGCTACCACTTTCTTTGTGCTCTAATTCTATAATAATTCCTATGTTACATAAATAAATCTTTTAAAGTATCCATAATGGGACATTATATTTTATCTTCCTTGCTAATTTTATAAAATTATGTCTCCCCATTTTAGTTCCTGTGGTTCAGGGGAATCTGATTCCACCTTCCTGCTTGCAGGATAAATACACAACCCAGATCAAAGTCAATCATAATACTAAATTCTTTTGAACGCAATGAATAACTCAGAAAGAACAAATGAATAAATGATCCAAGTGGTAAAAAACAGATACCACTCTGAAACTGATAAGGACGCTTGAAAAGAAAATGTCTCTTCTAAGATCACAATTGCTAAGCACCATGTAAATTTGCAAGTCATAGTTGCCAACATTTATTGGAAGCATGCCTAAGAGTGAAGCCATTGAAGAGTAAAGAACAACCAAGAAATCAAGAGGAAGAGAATAAACCCTAAAATATTATTTGAAAACCTAGATTTAGTTTTGAATGAAACCATTCATACCCCTAGATATTTCAGCTAGTCTTGCTAATGGACATTACCCCGGGCTAGTGTAGATTGGGTTTTCATCATTTGCAACCAGAAGAGTCTGCATTAATACATCAAGTCTGTCTCTGACACTGCACCATGATATAGAAATTGCCTCTTCTGTTCTATGACAGGGCTTGGAACAAAATAGTTACGGTTTATTTACTAATTAGAGGAATGAATGAGTGAATGAATAAAAATAAATAAATGAAGTATAGCCTAGAAATACGGGAAAAATATATTGCTTGCTCTAGTCCCAGATTACCAACTATTTTGTGCCCTCCTTCAAAAACAAACAGAAAACTCCCAAGTGAAAATTTATTAAT
Source organism: Smutsia gigantea (assembly GCA_032199065.1). Taxonomy (NCBI): domain Eukaryota; kingdom Metazoa; phylum Chordata; class Mammalia; order Pholidota; family Manidae; genus Smutsia; species Smutsia gigantea. The sequence goes on from JAVSCE010002893.1 coordinate 136,359, forward strand.
TACTTTCACATTATTGTACTGCAAGGGCTGGGTCATAGTGTCTCATGATTTCTCCAAAAATCCTTAAGGTGGCTTAGTTGGGTTGGATGGATTTAGTAAATGTCTCAGGATAATCAAACCCTTTATTTACTTCTTAACACCAAATGATGTCCCCCAGATACTGAAGTTTTTAAACGGCACGTGAGATGGCGTCTCTGTCAGTTACCTTGGGGTTGGGTTTCATGGTCTAATCAGACTCACCATTAACAATCTTCTGGACAGGAATGGAGCTAATATAGTGTGATGAGAGAGTTCTGGCCAGTGGCTCAGCTAGCTCTGCAAGTCTGCACATGTGGATTCTATTTTCAAACCTATGATTGATTTACTTTCTGACTATGGCAAACCACCCCACTCTCCCATATGATGCTTATCAACAAATGGTGTCTGCTTAACTCATTTATTGAGAAAATATAACCACATTTCAAAAATTGGAATTAATTCCCGTGAACAATTTTGCTTTCCTTACCAGGGTGCTGTTCTGCATGTGTGATTTACTACCTGATCAAAATTAAGTTACTTTGGTACAGTTACTTAAAATTTTGGGAATTCACTATTTACTATTAATAAAGATATTGACCTCTATTGATAATTTCATTTTTTTTCATCCCAATTCTTATTTTATTTCAAGCTCTTCATAATATACCATTTGAGGATACATTGTCTTTAGATGTTCAGTTGGTTCCCTTCAGATTGTAAACTACTCTAGGAGGAATGAGTATTGAATAAGCATTTGTTGATTTGACTTACTGACTTTTGAACTTGGTGCAGTAGTCATCAGTTTCACATATTAAAACACAGTGATGTGTGTGTGTGTGTGTGTGTGTGTGTAACCTCCAAATGCAAATCACTAGAAGAAAGGACTACTCATTTGAGATTCATTTTTCTCTTGATGTTATACAACTTTGAGCTACCTTGTGTTTGGATGAAATGGCATGGACCGTGAAAAATAGAGCTTCTGAATTACTGCTGTACCCTAAAAACAAGAATTAGGACAAATGACCTTAACGGGATACTTTACAAATGACTCTATTTCTTCAAAACTGATATTGGACAAAAGGAAAATTATATAAGGCACTGTCTTATGCAAATTCTCTTAAAAGATGTTTTTAAATACACCTATTTGTGCATGGATTTTATGGTTAGGATTCTGCAGACTTACTTGTCTCTGCCTTATGGAACACACTTAATAAGATCAGCATTGTCTGTTCCTTCAAGGATTGAAAAAGAAAAGTTCGTTGGGAAATTGTTTAAGCCTGACACTTTGGGAAGAGTTTTAACTCATGGATTCTGTGGCCATTTGTTTCTACAGTTAATCATTTGTTCAGTATTTCTCTTTTTTTCCAAGGTCATTTTTGTTATTTTTTAAAATAATTTATGTATTTTTGTTTTTATTGTAGCAAATCTCCCATGTCCTCTAGGTTTTTGCATTTATTTACCTATACTTCAGCAAAATACACACTAAATTTGTTTAAATTACCTGTGTTTCTGTACCTTGCTACTTTTTATTTTTTATGATTGTCTAAAATTCTGTTTCCTTATTTCATTTCTGTTTTAAACGTATCTTTAAAAAATAGCCTTTCATGTTACTTTTGCTTTTTTATTTTTTTCTATTTATTTATTTATTTTTTACTGATTTTAACTCTATTTGTACTCTTCATTACTCTTAAGTTTATTTTATAGCCTATTTCTTGTTCTTTTAAATGTTTAATTTAATCTTTTATAATTATTTTATATCAAATTAAGTAACATTAATGTGTAAGGCTCTGAATTTTTCATCTAAGTCAAAGTTTAGTCCTAGCTCATATATTTTTTTATGTATAGTGTTACGATTTGGGGTATTTTCTAACTATTCTGAATAGTAAATAAATTTACATACAAATACATATACCCACTCGTGTATGTGTGTGTGTGTGTGTGTGTTTGGTTGGATACTCTTATTTCATTGGTATTACTTACTTTAGATCAAATATTGGAATGTGTTGTTTAAAATATACTATTTTTTTGAAAATGTAAAATTTCTTGAGAAGTTTTATTCTATTGCCATGGTATGTACTCACCTTAATTAATTAATTGGATCAATGTTAATTACTATGTACATCTATATTTTTTGTCCATTTGATTTTTCTTGGGATATAAGATTTCTTGAGTTACTGTCATAATTATACTGAGTTCTATAGGTTTAACTTTGAAAATTTGTCATTCTTATTTTATATATCTGATCATTTGCTATTTACTGCACAATGATTCATTATCTAGTTCAGCAACATTAGTTTTCTACAAATTTAGTGTTAATTCTATACCCAGTAAAACCATTTTTTCTCTACTTTAAAGACATTGTCTTTTTTGTATTATTATTTTAGTTTTTAAATATGAATATTTAATTCTTTCCTAGTAGTCACTTATTTGTTAATTCTGTAATGATATGATTTTGATTCTCAGTTTGTTTCCTTGGTGCCAGACTCTGATTTATGTCACTGTTATTTTATTTTCTCATTAGTAATTTATATTTTGTTTCACTGATTTCATGTTTCTTAGCATTTCTTCTGTATTTGAAAGTATTTCTTTTCTTAAATCTATTTCAGATCCTGTATAAATTCTATTAGAAGGGGATTTAAGCTTATTTTGCATTTTATGTTTTGAAATTGTGGTAGCATATTTTTGCATAGTGGTCAATGATTTTCTTTCTACCTTTTTCTTTAATGCAAGTAGTTATACCTGAATATTTTTCCCCAGATATAGTTTATATGAATTCCCCATGATTTTTTTACTTCCTTGTCTGAAACCCCTTGGTGTTCACCTCAGACTGTCATCTAGTGTGATGGCTGATAATTGCTGGTTTGTATTCTTCTGTGTTTTTATGGTGTGCTTTTATTTTAGATAGGAGGCATGGGTTCATCAGTAGAGGTTGTGTGTTAACATGATTGGTGGATTTGTTCTCTGATCTTTTTTTATCAACAATTTTATACCACCTAGTTAGAGGTCACTCCTAATCCAATAGGAGATCCATTTGAATTTAATATTAAAGTCAAATCTTGAAGGCTTCATCTCTCATGGACTCAGTCAGAGGGGATGTGTTCTACACCTTCGTCAACGTTTCCCCAGCAACACTCCACCTCCTCTCTTAGTGTAGAGAGAAAAATAGACAAACTCTGTAGAATTCAAACAGAGCTTTCTTGGAGGCCCTTCCCTTGGGTACTTAGACAACCTCAGAGATTCTTGTGTAACTCACTTTCTCTTTTGGGTTTATATCTGACAATTCCATCTTTATTGTTGTTGGCCATTGTTATTCTATGTTGCCTCTCCTGCCTTTCTACCTGCAAGAAAACAAATTCATTTTTAATGAATAACTCTTATGGTGATGATAACATTCACCTTCTTTTCCCTTTAGCTATCTGTCTGAAGACAAAATTAATTACCCTGGAAATGAGTTTTGCCAATTACTTAACCTAAAGTAATCCCATTTTCCACAGCTCAATCAAAATTCTGGGAGGTAATTCTGATAAATATGTTCTTCATATCCACAGTGATCAATGTACCAGAATACTCATTTTCTTATGAAAATATCTATTTTACTTTTCTCAGTTTCATAATGATGATGAGACATGCAGTCTTATAAACATTTCAGTTTTATTCATTTTAATTCTATAAGCTATGATTTCTGCAAAGCTAAAGGCAAGTCTACAGCTTTGCCATACTAATTTGTCCTGGTCAAGCCAAAATATCATTTTAGTTCATGTGGTATTTAATTGTGAACAGCAATGGCTGGAGGATTTTAAGGGTCACTAGGTCCAGATGTTTGGTCATTAGTCACCACCATATAACCCACCTTCAATATAATGAATATGGATAAAATAAGGAAACACTTCAGCCGTCAACAAGATTAGTGTTCAAGACTAATAGGAGCCTGATTTCTTCTTTTTAACTTTGTTAACATTTAACCCTTTGAGGGCAGAGGATTTCACTTGAAGTAAATCTCTCCTCACACTCTGCTCTTATTTTCTGAAGTTTATATACCTTCATTAATGGCATGTCCATTCACCGAAGAAGTGCAGGCATGCTTTTAAGTATTTTAATACTTAACATCACACTTCATATCTTTTTCTTAACAACATATTGGAATATTTAAGAAGGTGGTTTTGTTGGACAGTCAGGTAATTGTCTGATAAAATGACCTATGTCTGTCACCCTGGAACAGCCTATTTAAAAGAATTTATTGGATATTGGGTTGATCTGTACTCCCCCAAACAATAAAGATTCTTTCAAAGCCTTTGTGTATTTACTTTTCTTTTCTTTTTGTTATTTACACAGAATGAAAAGCAAATATTCTAAAATATTTTCTCTCTCTAATGTAGTATTTCTCACCTGGTGCAAGGAAATAAAAACCTGAAGCCATATGGTGGAGGCCTTGGAATCTAGCTACACTAGAAGCCATTTCTGCAGGTTCCTCTGCAAGCAACTGGAGATAATAATAATAATAACCAGGTAGAAGTGTTTGTTTGGATTTAATAAGATTATGTTGGCAAATAATGAATGCTGATTTTCTCTTTTTCTTATTTGCATAGATATACAATATTCTGACACATATATATGCAAATAAAATATTTACTTGAAACATTGGATGAGATTATTGGCCACAAGGTGAAAAGTAACCAGTTTGGATCCTGTTGCTGATATTTTGCTGGTATTTCGACATTATGTAATGCCTACCATGTCAGCTATTTCACATGAAACCCTTTTATGAAAAATTTTATATTTTATTATTAGATTATGTATCATATTGACTATATATTTGGGAAACCTATTTTTCCTGTCAAACATTTCTTTTTCTGTACTATTAAGAAAGAAGTCACTTGAATTCTAATTTTCTCTAAAAAAATTATTAATGGAAAAAATGAAAACAAGGAAAATATGTATCTTTGGACAGTTGATTTGGTTTATTAGGATATACTGTATTTTTAATAAAGACATAGTGGCAATTGTAACTCCCTCGATTATGGATTATTTTTGCTCTTTTCCATTGCTCTGGAATCCTAAGCCTGGCCCTGTCAAAATCATAGCTTGCCACCTCCGGACGTTTGAATCTTTCCTTGACCTGTCAGAAGAGCTAGGTGACAATGATCCAGGTGAATGTAATTGTTCGACTGAAGGAAACTGGTGGAAAAACAATGGATTACCCAATCTAACCAAGAAGTGGGAATGCGTTGACTAAATCCCAGAACAGCCTGAGAAATCCTTCATGTCTTTATGAATTGTATGGTTTTCTTTTATTTTCTCCTCTCCCTACTCTGACTTACCTCTTCTCTCTCTCTTTCTATAATTTACTAATCCCTCTGCTCCAAAGACTAAGAAGAGTAATCTCATACCATATGGTCTATTATCATGGCACAATGCACTTTTATGAAAGGAAAAAAAATAAGTAATTTATTTCTACGTCAATTATATGATTATAAAACCCCCAAATTTTGTAAGTAGCTACATAATAATTAGCTGCATTGTTTATTTTTTTGTTGAGATGTTTTTGTATTTTGCAAACTCAATCAGTTTTTGGTTTTATTTAAATACTGAAGTAAATGGTTATCTGTCTACTTACAACCTTTAATTTTCAAGAACATTTCTCAATTAAAATATATAAAATGGTTATATTTAGTATGTATGTGTAACACATGGATTAGTATATATTCTTCACACCAGTATATAATATGTGTCCACAAAGATGCAAATTAATGTCCATTTGCATTCATTTGTCCTCAAATGAATACAGAAATAAGTTTTTAATGCTTACATCTACTCTATGAAATCTGGGAACATTGTCACAATTTATGTCATGTGCTGCTTTGAGACTAAGGATAAAATATCCTATTACTTTTTCAAATGTCGACCAAAAACTTTATAGATATTTTTTTCTCCATCCCTTCCTATGACCCTTTTAGTAAATTAGTACAGCTGTCTGAAAAATCATATTTAAAGCCTTCAAATGTTTCCTTGGTCTTAGAACAGATGCCTCAGGAGACTTTCCACCAGAAAGGTACATTGGATTAGCACAGCCTGTTTTCCTACTACATTCTTTAAACAGAACTGACAGCCCCAAAATAAGAAGGAAAATTTATTTGGTAGGACGTGTATAGAATTTAAAGAAAGGACATATTTTCACCCTACCAGTGGGGAGACCAAAATAGGTTATTTAGGAAACAATTTCATAACATTTCAACCAACAATAGGAGGTCAAATGGAATACTTAACTGTGTCAGGCTTCATCAATGAAATGGACACTTGCAAATGAGAAAAGAGGTTCAATGGTGAAGAAACTTACCAGCTTAGTAGAGCTATCAATCCAAGCATAATTCTAAGAGTACTTGACATACGATAGCAGTCTTGAGTACACACACAATGATCTGGTTTTACTGGAACACACACATCAATAGAAACCATATTTATTGATAAGGCAGAAATGAGGCATTGTGAGATCTGAGATGATCTACAACCCTTCAAGATAAGAATAGACTTAGCAAAGAATATAGCACATGCTGCTTTTCACCAAGTCAGATTTAGGGATTTATTTTCTTCTCACTTTGGCCTGAGAAGGTAGACTTTGGATAATACCTCAGAATTAGAAAATACAGCTCTAACATGAAAGGTAAAGGTATATCACAAGTTATAGAGAGCTAACTCATGAAAATAAATAGGAAATATAAGCAATATATAAAGAATTTTATTGTACTCATCCAATTATGTAAGAATGGAAAATATGTCTGAGCATAACTGTGTTTTAGGCTACAACAGTCTTCCTGTTTGACAAAAGAATTTTCTGTCACAAAACAATAGCTTTTGTACACTAGATTCTAGCTTCTGACTTAGTTTATGCAGGCACTAGTTGTGCTAATGGTGTTATTCAAATAATAAGACACTTTTCCATGCAGTGAAGATCAAGAATTCCCCTTCAAACAATCTACACATGCATTTCACTTCATTATTTTAATAACAAAGCATGTGAGATAAAAATGCATCTAATTATATGACTTAGTAAGCACATCTAAAATTTCTTTTTTGAAAAACTATATCAAATAGACTTTTTAAAGCAGCAAAAGGCTAAACTATCAACAACAAAAATAAATATATATATATATGTGAAATATATATATAAAAATATACAATATTTGTTGAGTACTTAATATGGACCAGTTGATGTCTACTTTCTGGTCACATAAGTAAAGAACTTAGAAGTCATCACTCATATCTAGACATGAAAAATGTCAAACAAACTGAAAATTAACAGTTCTTCTTAAGTACATGAGAGAATTGAGGTCATAGGTCTAACTGCTACCCGGAAACCTTGAAAGATGGCAGGACAGAGAATCATTACTTACCCGAAGCAGAAGCACTGGAGCAGAACCATGCGATGGGAGCCAGTGTCGGTAGGAAGACATTGAACCATAATTGATGAGTCGCTAAAGGCAGAGTGAGAATTAAAAACTCAGAGGTGGCCCATTCTTAACAGGGCCCACACTTTCATAATTTTTACTTCCAGTTGCCCTAAAAATAGGTTCTGTGAAGATGTGAGAAAAATTACTATATGCTTCCAGCAGGGGAAGGGGGAAGTAACCATTTTTGAAATACAGTAGTATGTCCAGAGCTCTCTGTTCTCACCAAGCCTGGGCTGAAGGAAACTGTTTTACCAGAGCCTAAGACTGGACTTATATCAGTGCCTATCCAACCCCAAAGAAGGGAAATACCCAACGCAAGCTTCCTCTAGCCTTTGGTATAGGGAAGGGAAATACCCAGCTCAGTACTCACTAAAAGAGTGGACCTAATCCTGGGACTACAGTCACTTTCCCTCTCCCACACCTTACCACTATATCAGTAGAGCTCCTGTATAATAACAAGAATGCAACTAGAAGAACTTCAAATCTTCAAACCCTATTTAAAAAGTCTCTTGGAAAACCTTAAAACCACAGGCAAGGCAAAAACATGGACATTAAAGGAAACCATGGAAACTATACAAGCAAGAAGAGAATGGAGTGAAATATTTAAGATGTTGAAAGGAAAAAAACAACTCCACCAATCTAAAATTCTGTATCTAATGAAGTCATCCTTCGAATGTGAAGGAGAGTCCTTTGGTCATTATCAAGTGTTGGGGTAGACCCATCATTGTAACAGATGCACCTTTCTGGTGTTGGTAATGGGGGAGGTTAAGCATGCATGGGGACAGGGGTAGATGGGGAATCTCTGTACCTTTCCTTTGCTGTCAACCTAAAACTGCTCTAAAAAATAAAATCTTTTTAAAAACTATGTTTTCAGATTTTTTAAAAAAGTGAAGCAGAAACAATTTCACATACACTGAGAATTTGTTGAAAATAGATTTACCTTGCAAGAGACGTTAAAAGAAGGTCTTAAAAGTGAAGGTAAATTACATAGGTCAGAAACAAATCCACCTAAGAAAGTAAGAGTATTAGAGAAGAAGTTAAGGTAAAATAAATTTTTTTTCTATTTTTAATTGACCTAATAGATAACAGTTTGTACAAAATAATAACGTGTATTTGGTGATTATAGCTTCTGGAGAAGCGAAATGAATAACAGCAATGTTATAAGGGATGGGAGGGAGGAAATGAGAATACTCTGTCATAGGTACTTGCATTATTTATGAAGAAATATAATATTATTTGGAAGTGAATTCGAATCATTGCAAACTTCATGGAAAATATGAGTCAGTCATTTTACATAATTTAATTCATAACTCATTTAACCCTTTGAAGTAGACAATTGTATTCTATAGATATGAATACTAAACATGGTTTGGAAAAACTAAGTATTTTGTAGATGAGAAAACTAAAGCTTATAAAAATTAGATACCTCATGTTACTGCTAAGTTAGAGGACTCATAAGTTTATCAGCTTTCAAATCCTATAATTTCCAACACGGGTTCACGATGTTAATCTTTGTGAGCTATCTCTAAAAGATCAAGGAACAAACTCTTCATTAAATGATCAAAGAAACTCAAAGCAAAAAAAAAAAGGGTTTTCTTACAAATGATATCATTATAAGAAATATGTCTGGAAGTAGCAAATCTGTGTGTCACACCTACATTACATAAAGAGAAATGATGGAAAATACATATCCAAAACAGTCCAATTCTTTACATTCCTGGGATAGCACTGTTATCAACCAATTTAAAGGTATAAATCATCAAAGGATGGAAAACTGATGTCCTCCAGTGCCCTAGAGAGGCATACAAATCTTGGCTGCCAATCCAGTTCAAAGGTTCACTCATTCCTTCCATAAATGTTTATCTACCAGGTACAGCATGCCCTGAAGGGAAAGACCCTGTGGTGTGTCCGTACCAGAACAGCTCTCAGTGTTAGAAAGTTTGTCTTTATCTTATTTTAAAAGCTGCCTTCATTAGTCGTAGTTCTCCTTTTTAAAAAAAACAAATGCCTTTGCCACATGATAGTCTTAGGCATATTTGATGTCTCATGACTTGTCTGCACTAAACATTCCTGTGCTTTAGTTTGGAGGTGGGGGGAAGTCATGGCTTATTTTTCTAGCCACTACTCTGAGGGGTATTTCCAGATTGGTGGCCCATGCATACAGAGCATATTTTTTGGCCCAACCATAGTTAAAAACATCAACTGACAACACTAAAAATCAGAAGACATCGCACAACAATAAATATATCACACATTTTGATAAATATTTGAAGGTCTTAAGATCCAAGTCCCCTGGAATAGACACTCCTTAACCAGGGCATGCACTAGCCAGTTCACCATACCCTCCACCAGTTCTTACTGCCTGAGGGAGGCCAAGTGGCAGCTGCCATTTAATATCTTTTTTTCTCTATCTCTGTCTGTCTGTTTCTTCTCTTCCTCCCTGTTCCCTCCTTACATTCTTCTTTTTCTTCTTTCTTTCTTTCAATTCTGAGCTCAGCTTCATTCCTTTACATATGTGCCTAGAACTTTAGGCAATTCAATTTGTTGCTAAACTGTATGTTACTGTCCCTCATAAAACTTCATGCCCGAGACAAAGAACAATACAGCATCTTTTTTTAGACAACACTCTTTGATTATGATGTTTCTATGAAGACAACAACTGCATTGCATTTCTCAGGTATCCAAAATAAACCTATATTGAATTCACAGTCAGGTAAAATTATCAAGGCTAACGTGCCACTCTCTGTACAGCTGGAATTCCTTGAGAACCACCTGCAGACCCAGCACTTCCTTACATCCTAGAAGGATGCTTGAAACTCTAGCTAACTGTGAGACTAAACATAAGTCACCCCTGCAGCGCCCCACTGCTATGTTCTAAAAACTCAGCTTTTACCTTATTCTCACTTGAATCTTTATTCGGATGGCTGGGTCCACACCTCATTACCTGTGCTGGAGCTCCGGCTGGAACCTTGCCATTCCAGAACATGTGCCTAGTCCCTAAACCCTAGTACAGTAACTGATGCTCTTACTGACTTTAAACAAGTGGCAAGTTGCTTGTATATCAAAAACAATATCCTGCCATTGTATTTTCCTGCTACCCCAACATCGTCATTTCTCACTGTTTAAGTTCTCCCTGTTGTGTTGATATGCCACCCTCAGCACAGGGCTCTGGGCCCCTCACTGTCAACCCTGTGTCTGGCCACAGGGCCAGGCCCAGGCTCTGCTAGTGGTCTGCCTGGTGCTTCCATGGAGTAAATCACACCTAATTTTATTTTTTAATGTAAATAGTAGTTAAATGATTCTTTGTACTGTAATGGTTTGAATGTTTTAACCTAATAATAATATTTACTAGTGGCATAATTACTAATGTAAGCATATGACTACATTAACATGTAAAATATTCACAAAGGGCCTTTATGGTGCCCAAGTTCCCAGTTGTTCTTCCCTTGCAGTTACCATCAACTTCCATGTTGCTCACTTTAGCCCTAACTATAAGCTACAGTTAAATTTTTGAACCCAGGTTTGGAACTTTGTAAATGTCCCTGTTATATTTACCTAGTAAGATATACCTTTTCACTTCATTTTATAGATGCCTTTTCACCTTAAGTCAATATATTACATATGCATTCTAGTTTTAAAGCTTCTGAAAATTTGATAATTTTCCCTTTCTTATCTACAAAACAACTAAAACAAACTTCGAATGGGCCAAGTATAGAGACTTACAGCTCCTTTCTGTAGACAGTTGTCTGAGTTAATATATTTCTTGACTTACATCATTAGGCCTTGAGTTTTAGCCTTTTCCCCTCATCTTACTGTAACATTGATGTTTTTAATAGCTGGAGAATACTCAATAAATAAATATGGATTCTAGCCTTTAATTCTGAGTTAAAATTTCTTCTTTACCAATAAAATAGAGTTCGGGTCGAAATGATAGGAATCTGGTATAAGAGATATAACAAAATATTTGAGTGTAGAATCCACAGAACTTGGGCTAATTCAAAGTGAGGTAGAAAAAAAAGAGAATCTAATCTGATTCCTAAGTCTGTGATATATTTTAGAGTATATGGAATACCACAGCTAATGGAGGATGGGACTGAGGAAGGGCTAAGACATGTTTTTTACATACATGGTATATCAGCATCCTGTTGGATATCCATATATATAAAATGCAGTTAAATATTTTAATCTGGCATCCTAGAAGGTCTGTAGAAGAGAAAAAGGTCTGGAATTCAAAAGTAAACAGTCATGGTGTGAAGCTATAGGAAATGATGAACTTGGTCAAGAAGAAAGTACAGATGAGAAAGGGGAACCTGCAAAAGAAAGAACTTCGGGGGACATCCCAAGACTTGTTTAAATTGTGACATTAAGTACCCACTGGTTATGTACTATTTGAAAAGAAATTGGAAGGCTTGCCAACAGCTCCATACCACCCACAAAAGGCATCAGGTTCAAATGGCTTCATCGAGAAGTTTTCAGAAACATTAAAATTTTCCAAAGTATATACCATCAGATTTCAACTGGGGGTGATTTTTGTTTGTCAGGGAATATTTGTCAATGTGTGACAACATCTTGGCAAGGTGGTGGTAGGGTAGTAGGGACTAGCCTCTAGTAGGAATAGGCCAGGAATGCCCCTGAACAATCTACATGCACAGATCAGCTCCCACAGCAAAAACTATTGGCCCAGATTATCAATAGTTGACAAACCCTGGCATAACAGAAAAAATTTTTTAAAGAAAATACCTCATTCTTAGTTTGCATTAGAAAGCATATGAAATTCCAAACTAAAATCTACTGAAGGTGGCTATAACATTATGAGTAAGTTTACTTACAAATTGTTGATGCAATTACACCAATAAAATATGAACAAGTTCAGTGTTTTTATTAAAATAACACACCATGACAGAGAAGGCTTTAAGTACCTGGATGATTCAACAAAAGCAAAACTAATAATAATATTTAATTTCAAAAATAGTGGAGAAAAACTGCATCTCAACATATTCCAAACAATATTTCATAAAATTCTATATCCAAACCTAATTAAAAAATAATAATCCCAGCCTGCTGTTTGAAGACTATGTTAGAAAAAGATCACTTTCAACAGTGAACTTCTAGAGGCATTTCTCTCAGAATCAGAAACAAGTAAAGTGTGACAATCATTACTGTATTAGGTTATACTCTGTAATGTAATAACACAAGAAAAGATGTAAATTTTAGAAAGGAAGAGACACAATCATCTACATATAATATTTTTGAATGCTTAGAGAATTCAAGAAAAATACATCGAAAAATACTCAAATTATTGAAAGAATACAGAAAATTTTATGAAAGCAAGATTTCAAAATAAATCATTATTTATTTAATACTAGGAATTATCAACTAATCATCAAGAGTTAAAATTGTTGGGATAAAAGTACGGCACCGAAAATATAGTCAATAATTCTGTAACATCTTTCTGTGTTGATAGATAGTAACTACACTGGTTGGGATGAGCATTTAATAATGTAGATAACTGAATCATTATGTTGTATACTTGAAACTGATGTAATATTGTATGTCAAAAAAAAAACAAAGAGTTAAAATTGTCATTCTGTTCACCTTAATACTAAATGGTAAACAGTTTAAGATAAAGGCTGCATTTTGTCTTTGGCTACCCACTCTCTTCGTCCTCTTTTATATAGCAACTTCCCGGTTTTATGGGGGGGACCTAGAGATGTCCATTACCTGCTGCCATCTAGATCCCCAGAGCTATGCTGGCCATCTGGTCTTTCTGAACCCATTGTTTTCCTTTGTTTATAGAGATACCGTATAAAGGTTCAATTGATTTAAAATTGCTTCTTAGAGTAGTTTTATTGCTTTAACAACGTTAAAAACTAATATGTGGAAGACCAAAAGAAAGAAAAGTTCAATCACCAAGCAAAAAAATACACTAGAAATTAGGTGTATAGTGCTTCTGGGTGGGGAGAGCCAGTCAATGAGATGGTAAATATTCTCCCAAATTAATGGTTATAATTCTGTACAATCACAATTAGGGCTGACCCTCAATTAATTAATACTATGTTTTATTTGAAAACAACTACAAGAAAACGAGGCAGTTTTTACAAGTATAATGCAGTGGATCTTCCAGTCAGATAATATAAACAGAACAAATAAACCCTGTTTATTATAGGAAGGAGCAAGAATAAACACATAGGCGAACAGACATAAATTCTGCCAATGACTCCACATATGATAAAATTCTAATTGAAAACCAGTAAAAAATTATTCAAAGTTATACCTTCTCCCCCTATATTAAACACAAACACACACATTTAATTAACATGTTTAAAGTATGAGACCATAAAAATTTAAGCAAAATTTAGGAGACTATTTTTATCATCTTGGTGTAGGCATGGTCTATGGAAAAAACACCAAATATTACAAAGGAAAGGACTGAATACATCTCTTCACATAAAAATATAAAAATAATAGTCCCTACACAACAAAAGTCACCATAAACAAAGTTTTAAAATATATTTGACAGGTGAAAATATATTTACCTCATTAGTAATCCAAGAATTACAATTATAAGCCAACCATCAAATTCAGAGTGGTTGAAAAGACCTAGTGAAAAGGGACTCCAAACACTGCACAGAGATCAGTACATATCTGGAAGGCAATTTGGTACAAAGATTTTAAATTCTAAGTTCACAGCCATTTCTACTCAGCAAATTTACTTCAAGGAACTGATTTAAAATAAATGGTGTGACAAGTACAAAACCATGTATATGCTCCGTTCTTTGAAATTAATGTAATAATTTAGAAACAGCCTCCATGGATTATTCATGAAAAAAAGGATCACACAACCATGCAGGAAAATATTTTATAGTTATTTAAAAGTCTGAATTATAACCATAGGTAGTGAACAGATGTTCACAAGGTATCAACTAAACACAGCAGGTTGGTATGTTAAGTATATAGATTCTAATTATAGAAGAGAATCCCAAATTATTAAACCACAGTCTGGAAGAATATACATCAAATGATTAGAGCTATTACTGGGGGATAAGAAATTAGAAGTTTTATTTTTTTACTTCATATATTTTTGAACTGCTTGAATTTTTCACACAGATAAAATACCATTTTTAGAGTTGTAACACATTAATATTAGTTGAGTTGTGAAAGAAAAGTTGGGGCAGAACAAAATAAATCATATATTTGGACCCAATGGTCTCACAGTTGATCCAAAGAAAACAATTCAAAATAAGAAAAATCTGTAGAACTATTTTATTGGATCATAACACAATTAAAACCAGCAATGTGTACAACAATAAGAGAGTATGCCATTTGATGTGATATTGTGAAGCCATTAAAATGTAGTTAAAGAGCTTTGTAGGAACTTGACACAACGTATCTGACAAAAACAATAAGTGAACAGCAGGATATAATTGTATGTGTAGAAAATTACAATTGTGTGCAGAGAGATGATTTAAACAGGCATTATTAATGCTGGTAGGATTCTTATTAGTTTGTATCCACATTTAATTTTCAGACTCTTAGCAATATTATTTAATTTTATTTCATGAAAATACTTTTTAAAATGAGTCATGCTTTGTTTTTTTCCATTAAGTTTCTTTGGCTATTCAGTGAACTCCTGGGAGGCAACCAATTAGTTCTCCATTGATTCTTCACTGCCATTTCATATCAGCTATCACAGCATGTGATTATTTGTTAATTTGTATATTTGTTGGCCTAAAATCCTTACAAACTTAATCATACATTCATAAATTCTTTTTTTTCCGAATTTTACTGACTCAATTCTAAGCAACATGAGGGCAACCACCATACCTGTTTCTTTACACTCTTTTCTAGTAAAGTTATTATAATATTTCCACATTTACACATAAAGAGTATAGATCTCTCAAAAAATATTGCCCAGATGAGGGAAACATATTTATAAAAAAGAGAAAGGGGCACAGGGTTGGGGGAAAAAAGCAACACACAGCTGACACTCATGCAGTCCTTTTTAGGTACTAGGCGCTGTTGTAAGCACTTTACATGCATTAACTCCTTTAATCTTCATAACGATACTATGATGTGGGTACTGTTGATAAACTATTTTACAGATGAAAAAGGCTGAATTATAAAAAGTTAAAGATAAATCCTGGATATGAACCCAGGTCGTCTGGGACATTCTGCCTCCAGAGTCTGCCATTCTTTACCCCTGGTGTTATCTAATATGGCTCTTTGGTTTTGTTATTAAACAAGTATATCAATTAATATTATGTGATGTATACATCGAATAATTCCTTTAAAGAAAAATCTTAGTTATATGCATATATCACATATAGTGTTGAAATTTTTGTTTATAAAAAATTTTTGAAGATTTTATGTACTTACAGGAGTTGGTCTTGTGGAACCAATTATGATCTATAGAAACTGTAGTGCCAGCCTATTTAATAAAAAGGTCTCCCTGAAAAACTACCAGATAATATTCCTTTTCTCTAATTCCAAAGCATCACTGAAAATTAAGAAATTAAATTGCATATATTTAGCTTTTACAGAATCTACACTATACGGGGAGTTCATCTGTCTTCATTGGTTTATTTGAGACAGACCAAGTAAGTAAGACTTGCAATTGTTAAATATGGTTGCTCAAGTTTTCCCTAAATCATCTTAATGGATTGCTGGCAATGGAAAAGGAATTTCCATTATATAGAGAGGGGCAATCACTAATTCTACTTAAAGCCAATCGACTGAAAGATTTTGGTCAAAAAATATTGTAAAGTCATTTGCAATGCAACCCTGAAAGTATTTTGGGGGAGATAAAATGATTATTTTTAGCAGGTAGTTCTTCCACGTGGAATAAATGTGTTCTTCACTTGTAATTCCTATGCCCTGGGTAACTTGTGAACTTTAAAGAATAAGCTTTACACCTACTGCCAGTGCAGTACAAAGTCAGCTCTTAAGCTATTTAAACTTTAAGTATGTTTAAGTTGTAATCTTAGAGGTAATGCTTTAAAACATAAGCCCATAAGTACTTTTTTTTCCCATTTCAAAATGGTCTGAGGCTATTGTATGGCTGTAACTAGGATGATCCTATCTAGTTTGATGTTATTTGATTGTTTTGGTACATTGACAATAAGGAACTTTATTATCTTTCCAACAGACTTAATGATGGTACTATGAGACATAAGCAATCTATAAAAGCAAAATACTCATATTTTTGTACCTCTTTTAGGACGATCAAAAGGGTAATAGTGCTCTACTGTTTCATGATATATGGCAATATTTGTGGTTTGTTTTATTTTTTTCTTATTTTGAAGTGTCCTACAGCTTATATGGAGTGTGGATCTTGTTCCTCAAGAAGATTATGAGTACAAAACACACATATACATAATATGCATAGTATACATAAGCATGCATAATATACCTAAAATACATAAATATACACAATATACATAAAAACACAAAAAGAAATATAATGAAAGCATCATTCTTCTTCATTCTTATGTCTTTATTCTATGTTTTTGTTATTGTATTACATGCCCCTCTCCCTTTCCTTCAGCCTAAATATCAAACTTCCCTTCCGTCATACTGCATAAGGTAGATTCCCTACTAATTATTGTTCAATGAAATCATTCAGTCTGCTTGGGGTATGATCAGGGAACTTACATTCCAAAATTTTAATTAACTTATGTTTAGATAATATGAAAAGATGAACCATCAGTTCACCCTCTTGTCATTAAAAAATCCAATATATCTAAATAGTTAAAGCATTTATGATTTAATGCTTTCTTTTTTGTTCTTTAAATTCCTATCTCCACATCCTCAAATAGAGTGCAGTTAGATTTACAGTAGGAAACATCAGGTAATATAAAACATATGAACTTTGGAATCAAAGAGAACTGGGTCCCCATCTTTATTCTGCTGTTTCATGTTGGTGGGTTTACTATTGAACTACCTAATCTTTCTAAACATCAGTTTCGGTATCTGTCAAGTGAACACAGTAATTAAACCTCTTAAGTTGTTATGAAGCTTAATGGACAACCAATGGCACTTAGTAAACTCTCAGTGGGTGATATTTAGTGTATTTTCTTCTTTCTATAACAAGTAAGGTCAACTCCTCTTTGGATAGCTATTTTTAAAAGTCCTATGTTAGGAGTTATAGACTCTGCCTTTCTGTCCTAACAGGACTGACCAAATTCTATGCAACCAAATATTCTAAATAGTTCAAAATGATATGGTATTTGTTTGAGAATTAGATGTATCTTACAGACTAATTTGGATTCTTGATGTTTAGTTTCCTCTTTCATTCTGCTTGCAACCAAGATGATAAACTGAAAAGAGATATAAGAAATGTTTACAGTTTAGTTTATCCTCTCGTGTTCTTCATTAACTTACTGTGTGTGTTGTTTTTTTAAAAGGCCAAGGTTCATGGTTCTGTTTTTTAATTGCAATTCACCCCTTCCCACTTCTTCTAGCAGCATCAGCTTTATCATTGCTTGTGAGATTTACAGCGCTTCCTTCCATCGTCAGCTTGCTAATAGGCAGTTGTGGAACTCCCTGGAGTCTAAACTAGGAAATATGAGCAGTATGTAATTGCTACAGCTGGAATCGCATTCCACTTCAGAAGCTTCTTAACAGCATTCTCAGATGTGTGAATATCCATTAGCGACCCAAGGGGATTACTCCCTGGCACCAAGTTTACCTTTATGAGGGGCCTGGATGATGAGATTTCCCCCCCGCCCCAGAAGCAGAAGGTGAGGAGAGCTAAGGGGCTCAGAGCTGGGTGAATTAAAAAAGAAACTGTGTGGTAAAAGACATTAAGAGAGAGATTCAAAAGGAAAACTGTAAAATTTGGCCTTAGGGGTATGTAAGTTTAATACTTATATTGAGTTAGTAGCTAACATATTTATCAAAACATGCAAGGGCAATAAGGCTAAGTAACATGACTTGATCTTCCTGTGTCTGTTTATGTGGATGGTAATTGACAGTAAGCAACACTGAACTTTCACTTCCTGTTCACTGTATCTAGGACAGACAATACTGGGAGGATGACTCAGTCGCTCCAGCAGCAACTGCCCTTTGAGGAAAAAGCTTCCTGATTTCACCACGTCTCTTTTAAAATATTTCTACTCTTCCTGCCCACCCCCAACAGCTCTTCAGCTTCTCTTTTTGCAACAAATCTCTAACCACTGTCCTCTAGACGTTATAGCAATCAGAAAGGCTCCCCTTCACAGTTTTCAGATGAAGGGAGAAATATTTTTGCATGTATGTGCCTATTTTACTGAAGAGAGAAGCGGGTTTTCTTGCATAAATGATGTCTGCATTGTTACATTTGAGCAACTAGTATGAAAGTCTACCTACCACGTGTCCAAGTAAGCTGTACAGTGAGAGGATAAGCAAAGAGAAATTCTAGGGTTAAATGTATGATTTTTACCTATGGAATCAGCTAAGTTAGGAAAGAGTTCAGATCAGAATCTGGCAAGTACCCTGCCACATTGTATAGTCTTTCACAAATCCTAGTAGAAACTTTTGCTTCTAGTAATAAATATACTATTTAATATTAGTGTAACAAATATAAGATTTAATAATGTATGATTTAAAAGTACAAGTTTTGAATGAATGAATGAATGTAAGGATCATTTAATTAGAATTAAAAATTTCCTAGGCCAAGAGTAATAGCTCAAATGGTTCATGAACAGATGGGTATTCAGATTTCATCCATTAGAGCATGTTTCACAACCCTGGCTGCACATTAGAATCACCTAGGGAGCTTTAAAAAAATGTTGCCTAAGCCCCACCTCTAGAAATGCTGATTTAATTGGTTTGTGGTGGGCCTAAGCATGAGTATTTATTAAAAGCTCCCCAGGTGATTATAATATTCAGCCAGGGTCAAGAATCACTGCATTACAACCTTGTAGGTAGGTTCTTAGAATGACTTGCAGATTAGAGGAATTAAATATTTTGCTGATCTGTTAGGAGGAGGGAACTATGATAGAGAAAGAGAAAGAGAGAAGATGGGAGAGGAGGAAAGGATGTGGGGAGGGAGGGAGAGAGAGAGGAAAGAAAGAAAGAAGGAAGAAGAAAGAAAGGGAGAAGAAAGAAAGAAAAAGAAAGGAAGGAAGAGAAAAGGAAATTCTGATTATCCCACATTTTAACACTATAATGAATTTATTCAACAATTGGTAAATGTATATTGAGTTCTTACTGGGTATCACATACTTTGTCAAGTATTGACACTGTAGTAAGTGAATATAAACACACTATGAAGGAGCTTATAGTCTGTTGAGAGGAAACAGACATTAATCAAATAAAGGAGAAATGACTATGAAATTATAACTGACAAAGCCACAAAACAAAAAGCACCCAATGCTAGAGGGAAAGGATTCTCCTGTGTTCCTTGGAAGGCCTGGGTTTCCCAGTGAAGTGATTTTTGACCTGAGATCCTACTTATAAGCAAAGATGAGGAAGTGAAGTGGATATGAGGCAGAAGGAGCTGCACGTGCAAAGGCCCTGAGTCTCCAGGGACTATTTACTGAAAGAAAGCTGCTAGAGTTCAAGGAGAAGATTACTCTGATATGTGTCTGAAGAAATAGGCAAGAGTTAGTTCATGCTTGTTGGCCATATAATTGTAACTCAATAAGGCTTTTGATTACTACCCTAAAAGCAGAGGAAGTCAATAAAGCATTTTAAGGAAAAGTGAATTATTACCAGAGATGAATTTGTAATGACCATTTGGGAGGAGATAAGAGGAGATAAGGGAAACCATCCTGCAAACTAGCCAGGTAAGAAAAGATAGAAGTTTCACTGAGGAAATAGCAGTTCAAATGAAGAGAAGTAGAATTTCAAAGGGCACTTAAAACCTTTGAATGCAGTGGGGATGTGAAATGCTGAGCAAGGCGACCATATGGAACTATCAAGCAGGTTGTCGATTTTGTGTGTCTGAAGCTCAATGAAGACTTGTTTTAATAGGAAATGCAAATTTGGAAGTCATTTTCAAATAAACTGAATTAATGAATACCATCAGATGAAATTTCCTTTAAAGAAAGTATAGAGTTTGAGGAGAAGAGAGTCTTGAGTCTGATCTTTAAAAAAACACGTCTGGTATTCTGGTGAGAAGAAAACCAGGACATTATGATTTACATTCATTTCAAATTCTCACCCTTTGATTTTCCTGCATTTCTGCATTATGATGTAGAAGTTTCTATGAAGTTAGACTCATTTTAAACCAAAACGTGGTCCTTAATGTCTTTGTTCCAAACCAATTGACTTCTCATAGTCCTAGATTCATAACAGCTTTTATAATACAGAGAGACTGAGAAAGACCAATCTGCTGCTCAGAGAAAATTAGATGATTCAAAAGGGAGTGAGAGATTTCTAAATTATTCTTAACATCCAAAATTTTATGAATATTAATATGGATCTAATCAATGGTGTAATGGTAATTATTTAACAGGTGGTCTTCCGAAATGAAAAAACAAAAGCCAAACCTGACTTAGAACAATTGTCCATTTCCATGGTGTAAATACTCCCATCATGGCTGATTTCCAGCTTCATTGATGTCACTGAACTCAGAGTTTAGAAGAGATTCACAAAATTGGTTCTTTCAAGCCAATTTGAGCCAGTTTAAGATTAAAAAAAAATGAAACCTCAAGCCATCACCCAACTTCCATAATCTTGCACTTTTAGGAAATGAGACATATGAAAGAGGACCCAGATCATTTCACGAGTTTTGTGTTTTTCCTACTCACCATGCTAATAATAGTGATACAGATCAGTGGGTTCAGAGTATGATCCTAGCACCAGTGGCTGCAGCAGTATCTGTGAAATTCTTACAAACCCACAAGTTCTTCTCAAGACCTACTGAACTAGAAAATCTAAGACTCAGCAATGTGTGTTTTAACAAGCCCCCCAGGTAATTCTGATGCTTACTAAAGTTTGAGAATCAGAGATCTAGACAATAATATCTTTATTTTTGAAATACTTTGCTAAAAATTATTATCCTTTCAGCCACGTTTCCCATAAACTCTAACAACAGTGTAAAACTATTCCTGACGAAGATCAATCTAGCATCTTCATTAGATTCTACAAGAGAAACTGGAACTCTAGAAATGAGTTAAGGTCCTGATTTATTGTGCTGTCTGTGAATAGAGCAAGGTATGGTCCCCAGTTAGAATCCCCAGCAACAATATCCTATTGGAAAAGAAGACTAACATAGGGACATGCCTTCAAGGTTTTCAGCTTGGTGAAGTGGGGTAACAAGGGTTTCACAAAAAAGATTAATAAAAAATCCTGTCCCTATATTATGCTCAGTGAAATAAGCCAAGCCGAAAAAGACAAGTATCAAATGATTTCACTCATATGTGGAGTATAAGAACAAAGAAAAAATTCTGAAGGAACAAAACAGCAGCAGACTCACAGAACCTACAAATGGCCTAACAGTTACCAAAGGGAAAGGGATTGAGGAAGATGGGTGGGAAGGGAGGGATAAGAGGGAAAAAGGGGCATTACGATTAGCAGATGTAATGTTGGGGGGGTTCGGGGACGGCTGTACAACTCAGAGAAGACAAGTAGTGATTCTATAGCATCTCACTACGCTGATGGACAGTGACTGTAATGGGGTTGGGTGGGGGGGACCTGATGAAGGGGTAGTTTAATAACCATAATATTGCACATGTAATTGTAGATTAATGATACCAAAATAAATTATATTTAAAAAAATCCTGTCCCTAAACCTGGTTTCTCTCCAGTTTCTTGCTATAGTTCTTCTTTTGAACATATTCAGAACTTTATAAATATATCTCATATAACATATATTCTCCAAAATATTATTTTATTTTCAATCTTTCTGCTTGAGGATACAGAGCTTTATTCATCTTTATATCCTTTGCAAAGAATGTCTTTAACATAGTAGATAACTCTAATAACTGAAATAAGGAGTCCATATGTGGGAATCATTTCAGGAAGGTGATTGATCAGATCAACATTTACTTTGACACCTCAGAAAGTGGACAGTGTGAGGTGCAAATAGAAAGAATGGTTGGAGTCAACTTTCCAGCAGCACTCCCAACCACATATAAGCCTTCAAAGAAGACTCAACCACAGCATAGTTCAAACCAATACATTCTTAAGCGAGCTTCCTTTGCTTCACCAGTGTGCATTCCATATATGCCTAATCCCTGATTTTAGTGTTTTCCCTGATTTGTTTATAGTTCCTACAGTTTTGGTCTCAAAACTGTTAAGCCTTTCATTTTATGTTCACATAGAAGTCAATCTCAATTATGGAACCTATTTTTAAATTTAAAATGTAGAATTATACATATAAATTATTTCAAACATTAATTATATGATATTCTCTCTCTGAAATATTTTAGCTAGATGGAAAAAAATTATATTCACTTATATGTCAAGGTGTAATAGAAGCTCCAAATCAATTTATTAAAAGAATGGGCATATCTGAATTGATGAGCAAAACTTAAATATGTACTATCAAAAAAAAGAAAGAAGGAGGGAAGGAAGGAAAGAAGGAAGGAATTTGCATACTCAAATACATGTGAAATTTTGGAAAAAACAATTTATTTAATTAAATATAAGTTCATTCGTTATACTCATAAACTTAACTGTATGTATCCGGGTAAGAAAGAGTGCAGGTACCAGAACAAGTTGCCTGGAACTGAACCAGTTCTGCCACTTAAACTATGATCTTGGGAAATTTATTTCATGTAGGTCTCCACCTGAAAATTTGAGATAATAGTAATACCTACTACAGAGGGCTGTTCAGAAGACTAAAGTTTTGTTCCAAATAGAGGAATTAATGTAAGACTTGAGTCAATAGTAGCCCAAGCCTCTAAAACCTAGGGAAGAACATTCTAAGATGTATGAATTTAATTATTTGAAAGTTAATCAGATGAAGGAATTACTATTAATTTTTAGTTGTCATAATCATATTGAGTATACATTTTTGTTTAGAGTATTTGTCTTTTAGAGACAAAGTATGTATGGATGAAATAATACAGTGTCATATTTGCACAAAAATAACCTGGAAAGAAGCAATAGATGAAACACATATTGACGAAATTAGAATATATGTACATGGGTTTCATTTTACTATTCCATTTGCTTTTGCAAAATGTGAAAAAATCCATAATAAAAATAATAAGAGTAATGAATGAAATACACTTCCTGTACTTTAATTCTTTTTGTTAGTCTCTGAGAAACTTGACTCTCAAGTAGACAGCTGCCTTGCCTGTGTGCCCATGGCCTCAGTGACTGCCAAAATATACAAAGGCCCCTGAAAGGGTATAGAATTCGCTCTTTCCTAATAGCAAATAGGCACGTTCCCCCTCATTCACATAAAGGGTATTGTTATGCAAATAGAGCATGTTATATACGAGTGAAGTAATCTTTCCAGTAAATATAAGTAAGAACAATCCCTTTCTGTGGCTCAAAGATCTAGGAACTTAGTAGTTTTAGAAAACTGCAGTTTGGTGAGGCATATTTATATATTGATAAGACAGCAAGGAATAAGGTAATTTCAGTATAAAGTTAGATCTGAGTAATGAAAAAATGCCAAGTGGTGGCCATATGACAAATTTACCATGACTATTACAAAAGTGAATACTCTTCCAAACTTTGGTAAATCTAGCCTGGTGGAAAAGCTTTCTAAGTAACAGATAACAGTCGTTGAGAATCCAAAGATTCATGCATAACACTGAAGGTCATTTAACCTAACCAAATCCCACATAACTGACAGAAGGCAGCTCTCAAATCATCTCAAAGCAAATAATGTATCTCTTGATATATGTACACTAGTTCCATTTAGGCCTGATTTTTGGTAATCTCTTTTATTGATTAGATTCCCATTATATTTTTCAGAGTAAGATTTTTCTTGATCTTAATAAAGGTTTCATGTAATTCACTGTTAAATCATTGTGGTAAATGCTTGTCCAAAGAAATTTTATGAAAAGTATTATACTTCAAAATCACTTTTTAAAGGGACTTTAGTAACTGATGTATTTTAATTAGACTTAGTCTTACAAATGTCCTAAGGGAGCCTAAAATTTTTGGTTATATCTTTTACAAATATATGACTTTCTGACAACCAGATACTGGTAATTAAATATAGATCCAGTATATACATAAGAAACCATAAATCATAATATCTCTTAAATTAAGTTAATGCACTATGTATGTATTTCAGAGAACCTGGAGCATCTTGAGGTTGCTTGATCAAAACAAAGCAAACAAAACCTCCTCTATTGCACTTGAGGTCTATTATTGTTGTTGTTTAGTGATTAAGAGAAGCAACAGAGGCAAACTTCTAAGTCACGAAAGCTGAAAATTTCTTTAACAATTCTCTCTGGTTAACCCCAGAACTTGTTTTGACCTATCATCTAATCCTGAAAATAAGACTGTTGAAAAGCAGGTCATCTTCTATTAAAAAAGAAAAGATTATTTGGACAATATTATTTTTATAAATAAGATTATTGAGCATATCCTTTAAGCCGAATTTATTGATGCTCATGGACAGAATTCATGGCATTTTCTACTTAAATGATTATTTGCATAGTTTGATATATATGCAAAGAATACATCAAGAAACCACAGAGGATTTTTTTTTAATCTTACATTCTTAGTTTCTGGCCGTTTAACATCCATAGTTATTTTCCTCTAATTTTAAGTGAATGCTAATGATTTATGAAAGGAAATAAAATATGTCCAGATTAGGTCTGCAGAAAAATGCTTGGAGTCTTACAGTTTTGGAATACATTTTCTTTTTTCATACGCAACAAAAGCCCCTCCTTGGCCCACATGGAATTATTGTAGGATGTTACTCACCATTAGTGATAACCCTTGACTTTTGTCATGCTGTCAAGTAGTAGGCTGAAAAAACAAGTAGCTTTATATTGCGATATGATGACATACTCTTTTCAGCTGGGTTTAGACAGTATTAATATTAAGTTACATTACATTCATCATGGTGCCATGAATACAAATGATGCAGTGTAGGAACAGACACCTGACCCAAACTTCTGAACTCAGAGGCACTCGCCTTTGCATGGGTACTTCTTGATCTGTACTTTGAATAACAGAACAACTCATTCAGTTTGTCTGACAGGCTAATAAAACCTAAGCATAGTAGAAATCCATCAGATGTTCTCAAACTGCACTCCGAACTTTTTGTATTTTATTTTTTGTATTGTACTTTATTGTGTATTTCAGTAAGCTTCATGTTATTTGAATTTGTTTTTCTTTGTGCACAAATCTCCCAATATGTACTGCACTTTGGAGTAGTCCTTGAAATCAAAGCATGCCCTTCTAATAGAAGGAATTGGCAAAGGAAAAAAAAATGTGTCCTGTATTTGTCACATGCATATTTTAAAGGAAATGAAGTTTAAATATCTTTGCTCTGTTAGACATGAACCATCAAAATTTTGGAGAACCAGCCCAAGAAGTGTTTATTTGCCATTTGGAAATAGACAATGTTAGCACATGTACACCAATCTAAGCATCATATATTCTATTTATGAACTCTGAGAACAGGGATTTAACGAACAGACCACATTTTCTCACTTGTATTCCTTTGTGTCCCTCAAATCATACACACACACATGCACACACACACGCACAGAGCAGACTTTCTCAGTGTATTGGCTCTTCTATACTTTCTATGCTGCAAAGACATTTAGGTCCATGTGGGTCTTGCATAAAACATTGTTATCACAGATGGGAGAACAAACGTTGTTACCTCCTGTTTTTCTTCTAGAATAGGTGGAATATGTTTTCTAAATTTTATGCTTCTCTCAACACAGGAAGAAATTATGAATACATTCTTCATTTTTTAATCAAATTTAGGAATAATACTTTCAGGAAATTTTGCAAAGAAATTGAACAGAAATACCATAAGGACTACATAGGCCTATGATTACTAGATTACATGAGCAGATAGAAGTTTTAAGGTGTGTGTTGAAGTTAAACAACTGTCATCCACTGTAGCCCAAAGGATTATTGCACAGTTCTACAAAATAATTAGCATTAGTATTTTGTTTTGTCTTCTAAATTACTGTAATGGAAGACTATGTTTAATAGATATTAACAATATGAGTTTACTAATGGCATGGTTACTAATCAAGGGTGGTTTATCTTCTACATTTTTAATCCTATAATTATTTTCACTATCCCTCTAACGTATGAATAATTTTTCAGTTTTGATACTTAGTATGGGTTCTAAAAGCAATAGGTATACCAAACAGTCTTTATAATAAAGTCCATAATTCTTCTCCCACCTACAAGGTGGACATTTGTTAAGCCCCATCCCCAGACGATATGTCTTATAGTCGAACCCCTGGTGGAGAATGACTCTCTAGAATGACAAATTTTTTATTAGGAATCACAAAGATAACTATGAACCAAATTGAAAATAAAGCAAGGAACTGTTTCCTTGCTTTAAACATTTGAAATTGTACTGGAGAAAATTTCCCACTTGTTACTTAGGTATTTTTAATTACAAAGTAGAATAAGAGGTCATGTAATCCTCTTGATAATAATAGCATTGTCACCACATCTATGTGTCAATTCTAGATTAGTATTGTGGTGGGTTAAATGGTGGCACTCTATAAGATATATCTGCATCCTAACCCCAGGACAAGTGACTTTCATCTTATTTGAAAAGAAAAAATGTCTTTGCAAATGGAACTGAACTAAGGATCTCAACATGAGATGATCGTGGATCATCAGAATGGGTCCTAAATCCAGTGGCAAGTGTCCATATGAGAGACACACAAAAGAAAGACATAGCAGGGAAGAGGAGATGCCACAGGAAGACAGAGGCAGGTCCCAGCGTTGTGCAGCGACAGCCAGGGACTGCTTGGAGCACCTAGAGGTCGGAAGAGGCAGGTGCTCTAGAGCCTCTGGACGGAACCTGGCTCTGCTGACTCCTTCATTTCAGACTTTTGGTTTCCCAAACTGTGAGAAATAAATGCTGTTGTTCTAAGGTACCTGCTTTATGGTAATTTATTATAGCAGCCCTAGGAAACTAATAGTGTCCCACTGAATAAATTAAAGAAAAAACACCATCCAGCCGTGATTATAGACCATTAGATGATCATCAGCAGGAAGGAGCTTCACTTCCTTTGGTCACCACCGAATGCAGGAAGCCAGGCACGTAGTAGATGCTTGATAAACATGTGTGATAAATGGCATCTGTCTTTTAACACCACAATTTACATAAAGTGAAAAATGTAAAGGACAGAAAGTACAGCAAAGATTTCATAGCCTGTGGGTTTTTTTAATTTTATTGAGTATGATCGGGAAACAAATTTTCAGTCTTTCTAATGTTAACGTGGAATAGACAGGGATCAACAAGCCTGAAACCTTACCTCCCAGCTGCCCTTTGTGAAAATGTCCTTTTCATTAAAGGGAAGTTTCATTTGAGAAGATCAACAATCTACTAGAACCTGCTTTTGCCACAGAACTGTGGATCAAACAGCAAAGCATTTTAAACTGTTTTCATGTAATGAAACACATACAAGAGAAAAGAGTATAATATATTTTATGTGTGTTATGAAGCACAGTAAAAGAGGAAGAATGAACTCCGTTCCCACATCTCCTAAGAATTGGATTATTAGGAATAAGACTGGCTTTCTGGTGCTTCTCCCTGGTTCCCTTGGTTTCACGCCCCTCTTCTACCGCCCGCACAAACCTGTGTTTGTTTTCTTTTGCTGCCCAAAAAAATCTGACAAACCTAATGATTAAAACAACACTGATTTATTATCTCAGAGTTTGAGTTATCTGACTCACAAAAATATTATAGAATCATGGAGCTGTGTTTATTGAATATGCCATTGTATTAGTAAAAAGCCTCTGTCTTCCATAACTGGGCCCCAAATGCTAGGTTTGTTTCTAAGCTTTCCGGCCCAGCCTGCCCACTGTATTCCGAAGCAATTGAGAAATAGATCCAAGGATTGGTGGAACTCAGAATTTCCTGTTTATTTCCAACATAGCTTGATTAGAGAATGAAGGTTGATTACCAGAATAAATTCAGATGTTATACAGTTCCTTCTGCAGTTGAGTTTACCCACCCATCCAGAAGGAGTGAGAGAGAAACAGAAGAGCCTCCCAACATCAAGTTCACCATGGGGAAGAGAAAGCAGAGAAGAAAGCAAACACTATGTGAAAGGCAAGTTTTTGATTTATAGAGGACCAGAATCTTTTAACTTATTAACTCTTCTAAATAGCAGGCAGGTTCTTGAAAGTCCCAGGCTCCATTACCCTGCCCATCAAGACGCTGGTGTCTGCCTGGATGGCTGTCTCCCCTCAGCCCCCCGAGTCTCCAACCAAGTGTATTGCAATGTCATCTTCTCCTGTACCTCAGGTCCTGTCCCTCAGAAGATCATTGTAAAGTTCAGCTGGAATATTTAGATTCTCAGAGCATGGTTGGACACTGGGAACCAGGTTGAAATGTGGAGAAAAAATATAATGGTTGCAAATGAGGAAGCACTTTCAAAAGTCCTTTTAATGAGCGAAGAAATATTGAAGAATTCATTAATTTAACATATTCCTACGTATTTTATTGTTTTTATCCCTTAATAGATTATTCATGCTTTGTTCAAATTACCGCTGTAGCAATCACATTGTATTATGCATCTGCTTATATATCTATCGTTCTGATGGGACTATGTGCATCTCAGAGAAGGACATCCCTCTACTCATGTTTCTCTTTACAGTGCTCAGTGTTACTGCTGGCTCCGTAGGAACTCAAAATGTTTGAGAAATGAAGATGTGTTCTCAGCTACTGAATTTTATAAGTGAACTTAAAGAAGGAAGGAACAAATCTTAGAGTGGTTAAGAAAATATGCTGCCAGTTTCAGTGGAACTTTGTATCAAACAAAGACCTGACCTAGAGAACCTCACTGATCAAGGCAGATGGCCAGAGGACCCAAACTATGATTCAGAGGAATCAACATAGATTTGATTTTGATTGATTCATGTACTGAAGGTAGCACAATGCAGTGAAGGCAAACCCAAGGCTTAGAATCATCAGGGAATCACATTACATTGGATGGGGGGGAAATATCATTGATCATGATATTAGTTAATTTTAAAATAGCATCCCAGTCAGCAGAGGAAAGCACAGACTGTGGAGAGCCTGGGATTCATCCCTACAAAGCAAGAATTTAGTTCTATTGTCAAGGCAGGGTGCGCTCTGAGCGCAGTGTTAACCCTAACAATGTGTTGCAGGGCTAATTAGGAACTGAATAAGCTTAGTTGTAGGCAATGACTAAGAGGGTAAGAGAAAACTTTGGCTTGGTGGGTTTTCTAGGATCCAGAGCTCAATGATAGACACCTCCGTACATTAGTTTCACGATCAGGTACATAAGTATTTTTATATGAAGCCAGCCTTGGCATGGAGGCTTTGCTTTCAGGTTAAAAGCAGATGTGTATCAATTTGAAAGATATCTTAAATGATGAGAGCTGAATATAAGGATAAAAGCTTTGGAAGAACCAAAAAATGTCAGTAACTTGCAGCAATGGAACATTTAGTTCTCTTAAGAGACAGTGATATGAAATTACACTAATCAGTCATCATTTTATAGACTTATCCTGTATTACTAAAAGAGAGGTGTTTTTTTTTCTACTACCTTTGTTTTCCTTCCAACAAAGCAGGATTCAAAATTAGATACATTTGGTGACATAAAATGGCAGGGTCATAAGACAGAAGAGCCTGAGCATTTGAAGCACCATTTGCCCAACCCGTTATCTTTTTTATGAAATTAGCAAGAAATAAAGCTTTATTGTGTTAAGCCATTGAATTGGGGTGGCTTTATATTACAAACACTAGCATTAGTTAATTTTACTAACACTTCTAGCTTGAGTTAAATTAAATGTCTTCCCTGTTGCTATAGGGACACCATATTTACATGTCTCATGACTTTTAGTAACTTTTTTAGTTTACCTCTCTCTTCCTCTCTGTCTCTTCATTGAAATATAAACACTAGCTAAACTCGCTAAAAGCACCATGAAATAATAAATATTATGTATATTTTTATTTTCATAGCAGAAGGAAATTTGAAGCTTCATTTTGCTCCAGAAATGAAGAAGGAATGTAAAGGCAAGTGGAAACTTCACTAGTTCGTGTTTGGGGAGGAGGACTTAGGCCTTAATACATAATCTGGCATCTAGGGAGGTGGAGTGTTAATAATCAACAGAAGAGGAAACATAGTATTGGATCTGAATTCAGTGTAGAGTTGGAAATAAGACTTGTAAATACAGCAGGGACTCACAAGATTTTTCCACTCAAGACAAACAAAGAAGAAGATCAAAAAAAACAAAAATAAAAAAACTCCCTGTTTCCCACTGTAATGATAGGGAAGTCTTGCCAATGTCAGGGCTTTGGTGGCAAAAAAAACATCTTCCATGAGAGGTAATAATTCCAGGCTTTCACCTAGTTCTGCATGCAGTTCTCTTCAGTGGGGGGCAGGGCATGGGTGCGAGGAGACCCTCACAAGTAAAATTAGGAAACATCTGCCATAAAAAGAACCAATAAACAGGAGTTCTGTCGAAAGGACTTCATTAGACCCTTAGACCAGTCTGTCAGAGCAGACATGCAAGACATTTATTCTGCTATGACCATAAGAAAAAGATTTCTCCTCACTAGTATTGAAATACATACAACTTATAGAGCCTATATCGTGATAGACTTTTTTTGTTATTGTATTAGTTTCCTACAGCTGCTGTAACAAATTACCACAAACTGAGTAGCTTACAACAACAGAAATTTATTCTCTCACAGTCCTGGAGGTGAGAAGTCCAAAATCAAGTTGTCTTCAGGAGTATGTTTCACTGAATGTCTCTAGGGGAGAATCCTTTCCGGCCTCTTCTAGCTTTCGGTGGCTCTCAGCCACCGCTAGAATTTCCTGATGGTGCAGCATAGCTCCACTCGCTGCCTCCGTCTTTATAGGGTCTTATTCCCAGTGCGTCCTCTGTGCCCCTGTGTCCCCAAAGTTCCCTCTCCTTGTTAAGACACCAGTCATTGGATTTAGGGCCCACACTAATCCATTATGACCTTATTTTAAATTGATTAAATCTGCAAAGACCCTATTTCCAAATAAGGCCGCCTCACAGATACCGGTGATTAGGACTTTAACATATCTTTTTGGGAGACAATTCAACCCATGATAGATACATATATTCTTATGATGATTCAAAGAATAGACATTTTCATAATTTGCTGTCAGAGATTTGGCAAATTTTCTGGAGGAAATAAATATCAAGAGACATAAAATGTTCATATTCTTTGACATGATGATTTCACTTGGAGAAATGCCTCCTTTAGAAATATGTAAAACATTAGGTACAAAGGTCTAAAAGCTTCATTGACAATAAAAAAACTTTTTTAAAATAAATATTATTTATACAACTTAAAACCTTTAAATTATATATCAAGTAATTTTTAATATACAGCAAAATGCTGCTGAAATAATTTAAAATAAAAACAATTCTGTACTACTGTGTTTTGAGGTGTGATAGTCATATGTTAAAAGATATTTTTGTAGGTGCCATTGTTTTGTTTTGTTTTTTCTTTTTATATATTTATTTTTTCAAATATTCTCCAGTGAGCATACGCATGTGTTACTTTTATAAATCAGGAAAAAAAATAAAACAATGTTATGTAAAAACCCACCTACTCTTGCAGTCACCCCAGCTGCAGTGACCTCTGCAGTTATAATAGGCTGTATCTGTTCATCTGCTTTTTTGTCTTTGTTTTCCTGAATTGTAATCACGTCTTTCCTCAGGCTCTTTTGATCAATGCTGTTACTGTTTTTCATGTCCTTCTGAAATAATAATGTACTGTGTGTGATTACAGACCTGCTGAGGTAAATAGAAAATGATTCTGAAAAACAGCTACTTAAAAAAAAGCAGAATGCTACAAAACTTCTCAGCCACACGTTTAGTTAAGTTATATAACACTCTAAAAACATACTGAGAAGTTATGCTATTTCACAAATGTGGCAGAGAGCCAGCCATTAGTGAAAGAGTAGCAAAGTAGCCACAGCAAGAAGGGAAAAGATCAAGGATGATCATAATAATCCACGAATTGGGAACTGAGGGTCTGAGTAGCTGAGACACACCCAGAATGTTTGGATTATTTCAGTATAATGGGATTTCCAAGCTTTTTGTGTTATCCGTGTTTCAGTAAATGGCATAGCCTAAGGAGCAGACTCTCTAGAACTCAGAGATGAGCACATGCTGATAATATTTTAATGCCCAATGTGTGCTGAGCACTATGGAAACCTATCTGGGCGATCTCTATTAGCCTGCCATGTAGGAATTTACAACATCATTGGGAACAACAGCCTGACATTTAGAACATTAAGAAAAATAGTTAGATAATTTTTTTTTTTTTAATTACCAGAGTATTTGCTGGAGACAAAGCCATGCATCTGGCCTATGTGCCTATAAGGCTTCCTGCTGGAGAGTGAGCCCGCCTCACCTGGACATGCACAGGGAGCTGATAGGGTGATACAGTTTGACTGAGGGAAGGGTAGAGGCACCTGCTTTGAGGGACCAGGTGGAACTGGAAACCACATGTTGAAATATCAGTTCACTGGTTCCCAGTGAATGTGCAACGTGTCCTGGCTCTGGAAGACACAGGAGCTGAGCAGTTTCCTGGGATCCCCACTGTTATAGATGGATATGGGGGGAGGCTATCAGAGTAAAACAAGCCCAAATCCTGTTGGGAATAAGGTGCTTACCCCCAAAGGAGTATAGTGTGTATCTCTCTCCCATCTCCAAATATATCTTGAGGATAGATATCCTTGCAGACCACTGCATGTGAGTTCAGACTGAGGATATATGTTGTGAAGACAGTTCTAAGAGGACATGCAAAGCACCTGCCTGCATGCAGTTTTGCCTGTCAGTAGGTGGCTAATACAAGGCAATACAAATTGCCTGGAAGGCATAAAGAAATTGGGGAAACCCTCCAGGAACTGGAGAAGGTGGGTATTATAAAGCCCACCCATAGCCCTTTTAGCTCCCTGGTGTGGCTGCTAAAAAAAGCCAGATGGCTCCTGGCATATAACCATGGATTACAGAGAACTGAATAAAGTCACACCTCCTCTGCATGCTGCCGTCCCCTCTACTGCAGACCTGATGGACACCCTCAGCCATGAACTAGGAACATACATACCATCATGTGGTAGATCTTGCTAATGCCTTCTCTTCCATTGACATTGAGCAGGAAAGTCAGGAATAGTTTGCCTTCGTGTGGAAAGGATGACAATAGATTTTCACCGTCCTTCCACAGGGATACCTCCACAGTCCCACCATCTCTCGTGGACTTGTAGCCCAGGACTTGACTACTTGGGAGAAACCGCCAACGGTGCGGCTGTACTATTATATTGATGATGTCATGTTCAAGTCCAATTCTCTTTCAGACCTAGAAGGTGCAGCACCTAGACTGCTGCAACATTTACAGGAGAAGGATGGGCTATGAATAGTACCAAGGTTCAGGGACCTGGTTTGTCTGTTAAATTCTTGTGGATGGTCTGGTCAGGTAAGACCAAAGTTATACTAGAAGCACTTATAAAGTCCAGGCCTTTCCTACCCCTACAACTGTGACATTGTTAGAGGAGTTTTAGGATCCTCTAGGCTACTGGAGAGTGCTTATCCCACACTAAGCACAAAATCTGAAGCCCTTATACCATTTGGTACAAAAGGGTGTCAGGTGGGACTGGGATGAGGCATGTGTATCTGTCTTTACTACAGCAAAACGGGCAGTCAAGGCCATGCACGTCTTGAGTGTGATAGACCCATCCAGGCCCTGTGAGCTGGATGTTCATGTGACTGAAGATGGTTATGGCTGGGGTCTCTGGCAGAGGCTTGAGCAAACTCACCAACCTACTGGATTCTGGTCACAACTCTGGAAAGGGGCAGAGGTATGATCCATCTTGATAAACAATTGGGCATGTACCACACCTTGATGGTTTCAGAGTCATTACCAGAGTGACCCCAATACAGGTTAGAACCACCCATCCCACCGCAGGGTGGGTATGAGACTGGACCCAAAAGCCTTGGAGTGGCATGGCACAGACGCCTACACTGGCCAAGTGGGGTGTGTACCTACTGCAGTGTAGTGCCCTGTCTACTAGGCCCTGAGTGAAAAACTCCAGTGTTCATTGGGGCCAGTCACATATACCAGTGAAAGGCAGGAGGAATTTCCTTTAGAGCCATTAGTAGCAGAGAATCCTTATCAGGAGGGAAATATGCTTGGCATGTTTCCCAAAGATGCTTCGTACACAGATGGCTCCACCCATGGGAAGCCCCTGAAATGGAGGCTGTAGCTTTCCATCCTAAAACTGAGACAATATGGGTGAGGATGAAGAGGGGCAGAGTAGTGAATGGGCAGTTACGGGCAATGTTGCTTGTGATCAGCCAGGAGCCTTCCTCTACAGTTGTCTGCACTGACAACTGGGCCGTCTATCTGGGCTTGACCATGTGGCTACAGACATGGTACCATGCCAACTGATTTGTTTGTCACAAACCACTCTGGGGACAAGAGTTGTGGCAAAACTTATGGGCCTGTGGTCAGACCAAAACAGTTACAGTATATCATGTGACAGGCCATTTGCTGCTGGCATTCCCAGGACATGATGAAGCAGATGAATTGGCC
The DNA here is from genome assembly GCA_032199065.1 of Smutsia gigantea. Lineage (NCBI taxonomy): Eukaryota > Metazoa > Chordata > Mammalia > Pholidota > Manidae > Smutsia > Smutsia gigantea. The sequence continues at coordinate 171,471 of JAVSCE010002893.1, forward strand.
CAGGTGCACTGGCTAGAAGGAAAGCCTGCTTCTGATGTGGCCCAAAGATTACATCATCATTTGTTGCACGTGGGGCAAAAGGCAAGGTGGGCTGTAGCGCACCGGTGGGGCTTGCCTTTGGTCTTTGAAGAAGCCAGCAGAGCCTGGAGGGAGTGCCCTGTGTGCTCTAAGGGGGGCTTACACCGAGTCCCACAGCAACCTGGGATGGTAACTAAGGGGCCAATACCCCTTGTCAGGTCTCAGATAGACTGTATTGGGCCTCTGCCCATATCAGAAGGATATTGATATGCCATGACTTGTATGGACCTAGCTACTGGCCTGTTGGTTGCTTTTCCTGAGTGTTGTGCGAACCAGCAAATGACCAAAAGAGGCCTAGAGAGTCTCATTTCAGCCTATGGCCGACCACAGGTAACTGAAAGTGATCAAGACACATTTCACTGGATATGCACTCCAAGAATGGGTGCAGCACTTAGGGATAAAGTGGAAGTGTCATGTACCATACAACCCTACTGGGGCAGGAATGATTGAAAGGTATGATGGTTTGTTAAATTCTGGACCAAAATCAGATACTAATAGTCTATGGGAATGATCAGTCCACTTATAGACAGTGCTATGGCTTTTGAACAAGCAGCCCCAGAAAGGGGTATTGAGCTCACACTCATGTTAACACACAACTTCAAGTACAAATAAAGGAGGAATTGTTGAAGCCCAGGTTTGGCCACCAGAATAATATCTTGCTGCCAGCACTCACTGCACTAAACTCTGGAGACTCCATCAGTGGATGTGGCCTTGGATGTTTTGACACATGGACCAGCAATGGCTGGCCTTCCTGGCACCTTGGGGACAAGGCCTGGAGGCTGGCCACCTGTGTATTCCTGGAGTAATGGCAGGGTGGCCTCCATCTATCATGGTAGTGTACCCTAAATGGCTGGGTAAGAGCATCTTACCAGGGAGTTTTATTTTATCTTTTTGAACAGTTCATGCACCTCCAGTAGCACTATAGACAGACCCTCAGTAGCCCCCACAGGGAGAGGGTAAAGGTATGGTATACTAGACCTGGATGGGACCCCCTTCCTGCCACAGTCCTATCTCAGGACCGCTCTCTTGCATGCATCCTATCTGATAGACAAGATTTGCCTATGTTGGTGTCACTAAAAGGTGTCTTATTATCCTTAAGGCTAATCTCCTCTAATGCGTTTGTGGATTGGGCACACCCCTAGCAAACACTGCCAACAGGTCTGCCTACTGGGTGTGCACACAGCTCCCTGCCAGCTACACTACTGGCCTTCTGTGGAAAGTGTGAGTTGTGAATTTATCTGAGTGGAACTGGTTTGAACACGGCTGGAATGACCACTTGGTGGCAATCACCTCAGGCTTGGGGACCACTATTACCATCATAATTTCTGTTTTGTTATCTGTATCCTAGAATGTTGTTGTAGCCTCTAACACTGTCGTGGAATCTGGTTACAGTGTTCCAGCTTCTTGCACAGGGACCGTTGCTGAAAACTGAGGGTGCATAAATTGTGAGGCAAGAATCCTGGAGGGGTGGAGTGTAGGGAACATGGAAGTTCCCATGGCCAGGATGATCACCTGACCCTAATCTGCTTGCCCACTGTGGATGTGCAGTGCTTGCAGGCCCATTGGCAATGAGCCATTATCGTCTGTGTCACTGTATAAAGACCTCTGCGCAGTGCTCTTCATGGAAGCGGATGGTAGATTGTGGGCTTGCTGGATGCAGAGGTGATTCTAGCACTTGAACTGCCACCACAGAATAAAGCTTGGTATAAGACCTTTTACCAACAATGTTCTGCTGCTGTTATTCAGTCTTATTGAATCCAGAGTAAACTTGTCTGGAGCAACACTGAATAAATGGGACACTGCTAATTTGTGGCTTGCATCAGCATGAGGATTATTCAGTTTATCAGTGGCAGCACAGGCTGGAATGCTGCTGGAGGTAAGGTGTTTGCAAATCTTGTGGTAGTGGAGCCTTTAGTCACTATGGTGATGATGGTGATTATAAAAATGGAGGTATGAACTAGCTTTTTCTGAATAACCTAAAAGCATGAAAAAAGAGAGACACACTGAAAGTTTTGAATTTAAAACTCAAAACATGGGTGGAAAATCAACTGGCTTTCAGGCAATTATAAAAGAATTATCTCATTTATCACAGGGAAGACCTGGCTGAGAATCCAGCCAACACCTGATTGCCAGGGTTGCAGTATGTCAGGTCCAAATAAGTATGCAACACCTTCAGTCTCTTCTCCTGAGAGGGGTATACAGGCTTAGTAGGAATAAGACCCTAAGATTTGGTATGAAGACATTCAGGAAGACACAGATAAGATAGAAAGCTTTGAACACTCAAATACTCAGTATTCCCTGGAAGAGAAAAATTCCTCTTCCTCCACCCTTTTCCCCCAGAGAACAAGCCTCCCCTTCTATAGTAATTTCATCAATAATGAGGAGTTACAGGTGCTCTTAGTTTTCATGCACACCAATTTCCCTTATCTCCACAACCTAGATATAAAAATAAAAATCTCTTACAAGGATAACGCATTAAACAAACGTTCTTGCATATTTGCATAGTCAGGAGTTTAGGCCACATAAGTCAAAAGTATTTACAATAATGTAAGACCAAAAAGGACAAAATACAATTATCAATTTTAGCTGAATTTAGGGAAACTCGCCTGGGATGAATTTAATGTCAGCTCAAGCACTTGGGAGTAGAGTTAACGGTTGCATGGTTCATTAACCAAGTGAAAACTGAATTCCATGGTGAAATACACTCAGTGAAGCTGAAATGGCACTTCCGGGCATCCTAAAGGAGGGAGGGCAAGCAGTGGATCTACCTTGTGCAAGTTGCTCTGCCACCGTCTACTATCTTCCTGGAAGCCAGAGGGTACTCTTCTTGAAAGAAATAATGAAAGCTCTGGGATGACTTCTGTAGGCCAAAGATAATGGTAGGAGATAATGGATTAGAGCTAAAGGCTTTGAGTTTAATTTTAGTTAACAAACTCCTGGCCTTAGGTGGCAGAATCAGGCCTAAACCATAAGAGACAGTGTGGCCACAAATACTTGGAAAAGGGCTCTGCAGTGTGGTCACTAGTTATACCATGAATCTTTCTCTAAGTCCCTCACATGGGACAACTCTACATGAGAGATGAAAACACAGACTTTTTAGAAAGTTATTAGACCTACACAGAGGCTCTTCACTGAGGTTAATCCGTGGAAATCCAAAATGCCACTAATAGCCACAGATTAGAGTAGAGGTTTACCGAACTGTTATGATATATGGAGTCTTGGTCTGAGTCTGTCTCAGAGTGGAACCAGTGATCCACCCTGTGGTTACTTACACAGCCAAAGCACACACAGTAAGAATGTACATGCTTAGTAACTGGCAAATCCCTCACATTAAGTACCTGACCATGGGGTAAGAGCTATTATGTTAGAAAAACTTTAGTAGAAGCCCCTGTAAATTCTGCCATCCATCCAAAATAGTACATTCAAGGCAACTGCATCTTCAGGAGAATTACAGAGATTAGCACTGTCCTTTATGTCTTGACAAATGCAGGGTTTGTAATTCCTCTGACATCCCTGTTTAACTTGTCCCTTTGGCCATTACAAAACCAAATGAGTCTTGAATAATGATGGGATTTTCTTACAATGATCGGTAGCTGGAGCTAATCCCAGCTGTTTTTCTTGGTATAATTGCACGAAATCAGTCCTTGGTACCCGATACAGAGCTTTTGAATAAGACATCACTTTCTTTTCAATTCACGTCAACAAAGATAAGTAGAAGTAGTTGTCCTGCACCTGGAAAGGTGGAAGAATTTTGTTTTCTTGATACAGAAATAACCAAGCATATCAGATAATTGTAATTCTTTGATACCATGTCCTTGGAATGGACCAGCAAGATGGTCGTGGCTCCTCCGGACTGTGATGTAACAGAGAAGCCCTGGTGCAGCCCTGAGGTAAGCCAAGGAACATACATTGCTGACTTTTTGAGATGCAAGTTGATTACTTCTATTTATCTTTGCTGATGGAAACTGACCTTCAAAGTGGTCCATTTTGTGGCATGTAAAATATTATCTTGTTATAGCTGTTATATAAAAAAGAGTGGATCCCAGGAGTGGGAATGGATGGACAATGGTGGTTATTTTCCATTTCACCCTCATCTGTCCTCTGACTTGCTCCGCTTCACTACACGCTCTCAGAGGCTTTCCTCTACAGTGTGTGTCTCCCAGGCTCCCGCACTCTTTGGCCTCCATTCAAGTGCAGCCAACAGTGAGGCCTCCGTAGTCAATCGTAGGATGAAAAGAGGGCCATATCAGGGTACTTATTCCCCTTACTCTCTCCTGGTGAGTTATAGTTCGTCAGTGCTGCTGCTTCTGCATCTATAGCCACAAGCCTCCGCCAGGTGACTTTGAATATTACAACTCTCAGTATGTTCAAATGACAGCTTCTCTCCCTTGTGTTTCATGCTAGGGATGGTAATAGTTTCCAGCTGTTGCTAATCTTTGGGCACTTCACCATCCCTTGGTAGTTTCCTTAAATCTCTTCAGCCTTTGTAAATAGTTCCTAATTATTCCTTAAATAACTTGCTTGAGCTATCATCTCCTTCCTGCCAGAACTCCAGCCAACATGGAAGGCCTGACTCAGGTGTGAGAAGGTAAGATACTCAAAAATATTTCAAAGGGACCAAATAATACGGTATGTTGGAAAGGAATGCTGTATACTGGGGCAACAGCAGACGCTATGGCCTTAAGGCAAGAGGTGTAACCAACTACCTTGCATAAGAAGCAGCAAAGAGGCGGATTTTACTGAAGTGGAATATAAACTAGAGGAAGAGTTGTAGAAAATTAGGTTAGAAAGAGGTCATGTAGGAACTGAAATGTTGTAGGGAATTTGGGCTTTACTCCATAAAACGGGAAGCCACTGGGAGGTTTAAATGCAAAAATTTAATTATTTAACAGGGTCACTGGCCGGCTATGCTGTGAATAGACTGTGGGGACAAGTGTGGCTGAGATAGTTGCAATAATCTTGCAGTAATTCAGACGAGTTGATGGTGGCTTAGATCAAAGTGATAGCTGGGGAGGTGGTGTGAAGTAGTCATAATCTTCATGTGCATATGAATTGGATAAAAAGTGTGAGAGAAATAAGAGTCAAGAACAACTACAACTCTTTTGGCCTGAGCAATGGGAACAATAAATTCACCATGAATTGAGATGAACTTTGAATTGTTTCAAAGGAAAACCAAACACTTTTTATATAATCAATATGTGCCTTAAGTCTTCTAAAGAAACCCAGTATTTTGTCTGCTGTATCTTGAAAAATATAAGAATATGTTACATATTGTTTTATTGTTATTTTATTAAGAGTCTCTAAATAGTGAACCCGTTGATATTTTCAAAATTTATTTCAAAAATACTCAGGACTTTTATACTTTATTTTCATAACACACTGTAAGAGGATGTATAAACCAAAAAGAATTGTTTGATGATGGCTACTCAATCTTTAGAGTCATTCATCTATTTCCCATGTAAACAAACTTTGTATTACTAAAAAAAAAATGATAAATGCATTTCTTGGGAATAGCTAGGACTCTGAAAATCATGAAACATCCATTGAGAGTATTTTCTTTAAAAAATTCAAGAAAAACTCAGCATATGTGGTTCTGTCACTGACGTCAAAGCAATGATGTGTCTCACATGAACAGATGTAGCTTTTCAAAAATTTCAAAAATTAAACACATTGTTTTCCTAGAAGTGTTTCAGCTTCTGATGTCTATTTAAAAGCACCTGAAGTTGCTGTAAATGGTCCTAAATTTGCATAAAAAATGAACAGTATCAACAAATTAAGATATTTAAGGCTCAGTATTTTCTTTAAAGGGTTTATTGGAACTCACAAAGAGAATTTGATCAAATATTTATACAAAGTTAATTTAAGTCAGTTAAGTGTGGTTAAACAGTCTCCATACATGGGTTCAACAAAGCAAAATCATGAAGTATGAGAATGTTGCCTGTAATTCCTTTTAATATAAGATTTGTTGCATTCGTTTTCCTCTGGTTATCCCTTTAGAGAACTGTTTAAATGATAGGCAAATGAAGGACTAACTCCCTCTTATAAATCTTTAAAATTTCAAAGATAAGCCTGACAAAGGCAAAGAATATAGAAACCATCATATTTGAGTGTCTGAACTATAAGAAGAGTAAAAATTGCCACTCCAGTGATCACAATAATGTGGTATTTTATTAGGGTTTTAGAATTTCAATACCTTTTCATCGACAGTATTAATTTGTGTAATTCTTACAATGACCCCATGTGAGCCCATCTAATTAATTTGTGCATATGGCACCTCATGACGCAGATTATGAAAATGCAATCAGTTAAAAAAATCAGTCTTTGTACTGCATGCTCACGTGTCTCTAGCTATGAGCCAATAGACCAGGTTTGGATGGATCTTCTAAACAGTACTATCTCACCTAGGACTGAATGTCTTATGGTAATTGCTTATTGCTCCTTAACTAATATCTATTTTTAAGTGAAATGCTAAATCTACCCAATGTATAGCCATCAATGCCTTTCAAAATAGCATCTGCACATATATTTTCATGAAGGATAATAGAATAAAACATACAATGAAATCTTCCTAACCCAGAAAAATATAGAAGTTAGATGTGAATGCATAAACAAGTTAAACTACCTTTATTTATTTATTTTTAATTTTGGTATCATTAATCTACAATTACATGAGCAACATTATGTTTATTAGACTCTCCCCAGCATCAAGTCCCCACCACATACCCCATTACAGTCACTGTCCATCAGCATAGCAGGATGTTATAGAATCATTACTTGTCTTCTCTGTGTTATACTGCCTTCCCTGTGCTCCTCATCCCCTGCTATATTATGTGTGCTAATCATAATGCTCCCTTTTCCCCTTACCCTTCCCTCCCACCCATCCTCCCCAGTCCTTTTCCCTTTGGTAACTGTTAGTCCATCCTTGGGTTCTGTGAGTCTGCTGCTGTTTTGTTCCTTCAGTTTTTTCTTTGTTCTTCTACTCCACAGATGAGTGAAATCATTTGATACTTATCTTTTTCCACCTGGCTTATTTCACTGAGCATAATATCCTCTGGCTCCATCCATGTTGTTGCAAATGGTAAGATTTATTTTCTTCTTATGGCTGAATAATATTGCATGGCTTATATGTACCACATCTTCTTTATCCATCTACTGATGGACACTTAGGTTGCTTCCATTTTTTGGCTATTGTAAATAGTGCTGCAATAAACATAGGGGTGCATATGTCTTTTTCAAACTGGGCTCCTGCATTCTTAGAGAAATTGCTAGGAGTGGAATTCCTGGGTCAAATGGTATTTCTATTTTTAGCTTTTTGAGGAACCTCCACACAGCTTTCCACAATGGTTGAACTAATTTGCATTCCTAACAGCAGTGTAGGAGGGTTCCCTTTTCTCCACATCCTCGCCAACATTTGTTGTTGTTTGTGTTTAGGATGTTGGCCATCCTAACTGGTGTGAGGTGATATCTCATTGTGGTTTCAATATGCATTTCTCTGATGATTAGCAATGCGGAGCATCTTTTCATGTGCCTGTTGGCCATCTAAATTTCTTTGGAGAAGTATCTGTTCATCTCCTCTGCCCATTTTTTAATTGGCTTATTTGCTTTTTGTTTGTTGAGGTGTGTGAGCTCTTTATATACTTTTGATGTCAACCCTTTATTGGATATGTCATTTATGAATATATTTGCCCATAGTGTAGGATGCGTTTTTGTTCTATTGATGGTGTCCTTTGCCATTCAGAAGCTTTTCAACTTGATATAGTCCCACTTGTTCATTTTTGCTTTTGTTTCCCTTGCCAGGGAAGATAATGTTCATGAAGAAGTCGCTCATGTTTATGTCCAAGAGATTTTTGCCTATGTTTTTTTTCTAAGAGCTTTACGGTTTCATGACATACATTCAGGTCTTTGATCCATTTCAAATTTACTTTTGTGTATGGGGTTAGACAATGATCCAGTTTCATTCTTGTACATTTAGCAGTCCAGTTTTGCCAACACTAGCTGTTGAAGAGGCTGTTATTTCCCCATTGTATATCCATGGCTCCTTTATTGTATATTAATTGACCATATATATTTGGGTTAATATCTGGACTTTCTGTTCTGTTCCACTGGTCTGTGGGTCTGTTTTTGTGCAAATACCAAATTGTCTTGATTACTGTGGCTTTGTAGTAGAGCTTGAAGTTGTGAAGCGAGATCCCTCCTGCTTTATTCTTCCTTCTCAGGATTGCTTTGCCTTTTGGGGTCTTTTGTGTTTCCATATAAATTTTAGAACTATTTGTTCCGGTTTGTTGAAGAATGCTGTTGGTATTTTGATAGGGATTGCATTGAATCTGTAATTGCTTTAGGCAGGATGGCCATTTTGGCAATATTAATTCTTCCTAGCCAAGAGCATGGGTTGAGTTTCCATTTGTTAGTGTCCTCTTTAATTTCTCTTAGGAGTGTCTTGTAGTTTTCAGGGTATAGGTCTTTCACTTCCTTGGTTAGGTTTATTCCTAGGTATTTTATTCTTTTTGCTGCAGTTGTGAATGGAATTGTTTTCCTGATTTTTCTTTCTGCTGGTTCATCATTAGTGTATAGGAAAGGAACAGATTTCTGTGTATTAATTTTGTATCCTGCAACTTTGCTGAATTCACATATTAGTTCTAGCAGTTTTAGAGTGGATTATTTGGGGGTTTTTATGTACAAAATCATGTCATCTGCAAACAGGGACAGTTTAACTTCTTCCTTGCCAATCTGGATGCTTTTTATTTCTTTGTGCTGTGTGATTGCCATGGTAGGACATCCAGTACTATGTTGAATAGAGTGGGGAGAGTGGGCATCCTTGTCTTGTTCCCGATCTTAAAGGAAAAGCTTTCAGCTTCTCACTGTATAATGTTGGCTGTGGGTTTGTCATATACAGCCTTTATTATGTTGAGGTACTTGCCGTCTATACCCATTTTGTTGCGAGTTTTAATCATGAATGGATGCTGAATTTTGTCAAATGCTTTTTCAGCATCTATGGAGATGATCATGTGGTTTCTGTTCTTCTTTTTGTTGATATGATGGATGATGTTGACGGATTTTCGAATGTACCATTCTTGCATCCCTGGGATGAATCCCACTTGATCATGATGGAAGATCCTTTTGATGTATTTTTGAATTCAGTTTGCTAATATTTTGTTGAGTATTTTTGCATCTATGTTCATCAGGGATATTGGTCTGTAATTTTCTTTTTGTGTGGTCTTTGCCTGGGTTTGGTATTAGAGTGATGCTGGCTTCATAGAATGAGTTTGGAAGTATTCCGTCCTCCTCTATTTTTTGGAAAACTCTAAGGAGAATGGGTGTTATGTCTTCTCCATGTGTCTGGTAAAATTCAGCGGTCAATCCATTTGGCCCGGTGGTTTTGTTCTTGGGTAGTTTTTTGATTACTGATTCAGTTTTGTTGCTGGTAATTGGTCTGTTTAGATTTTCTGTTTCTTCCTTGGTCAGTCTTGGAAAGTGGTATTTTTCTAGGAAGTTGCCCATTTCTTCTAGGTTATCGAGTTTGTTAGCCTATAGATTTTCATAGTATCTCTAATAATTGTTTGTATTTCTGTGGGGTCTGTCGTGATTTTTCCTTTCTCATTTCTGATTCTGTTTATGTGTGTAGATTCTCTTTTTCTCTTTACAAATCTGCCTAGTGGTTTATCTATTCTGTTTATTTCTCAAAGAACCAGCTCTTGGTTTCATTGATTTTTTCTATTGTTTTATTCTTCTCAATTTTATTTATTTCTCCTCTGATCTTTATTATGTCCCTCCTTCTGGTGACTTTGGGCCTCATTTGTTCTTCTTTTTCCAGTTTCAATAATTGTGACTTTAGACTATTCATTTGGGATTGTTCTTCCTTCTTTAAAAAGGGCCTGGATTGCAATATACTTTCCTCTTAGAACTGCCTTTTCTGCGTCCCACAGAAGTTGGGGCTTTGTGCTGTTGTTGTCATTTGTCTCCGTGTATTGCTTGAACTCTGTTTTAATTTTGTCATTGATCCATTGATTATTTAGGAGCATGTTGGTAAGCCTCCATGTGTTTGTGAGCCTTTTTGTTTTCATTGTGCAATTTATTTCTAGTTTTATACCTTTGTGATCTGAGAAGGTGGTTAGTAGGATTTCAAGCTTTTTGAATTTACTGAGGCTCTTTTTGTGGCCTAGTATGTGGTCTGTTCTGGAAAATGTTCCATGTGCACTTGAGAAGAATATGTATGTTGCTGCTTTTGGGTGTAGAGTTCTGTAGATGTCTGTTAGGTCCATGTGTTCTAGTGTGTTGTTCAGTGCTTCTGTGTCCTTACTTATTTTCTGTCTGGTTGATCTGTCCTTTGGAGTGAGTGGTGTTAAAGTCTCCTAAAATGAATGCACTGCATTGTATTTCCTCCTTTAATTCTGTCAGTATTTGTTTCACATATGTAGGTGATTCTGCGTTGGGTGCATAGATATTTATAATGGTTATATCCTCTTTTTGGACTGACCCCTTTATCATTATGTAATGTCCTTCTTTATCTCTTGTTACTTTCTTTGTTTTGAAGTCTATTTTGTCCGATACAAGTACTGCAACACCTGATTTTTTCTCCCTATTGTTTGCATGAAATAACTTTTTCCATGCCTTCACTTTTAGTCTGTGTATGTCTTTGGGTTGGAAGTGAGTCTGTTGTAAGCAGTATATAGATGGGTCTTGCTTTTTTATCCATTCTATTATTCTGAGTCTTTTGATTCGTGCATTCAGTCCTTTTACATTTAGGGTGATTATTGAAAGATATGTAGTTATTGCCATTGCAGGCTTTGGTTTCATGGTTCCCAAAGGTTCATGGGTAGCTTCTTTACTATCTAACAATCTAACTTAACTCTCTTGTTAAGCTATTATAAACACAGTCTGATGGTTCTTTATATCTCTCTCTTCTTCTTCTTCTTCCTCCTCCATTCTTTATATACTAGGTGATTTATTCTGTACTCTTTTACATTTCTTTTGACTGTTTTTGTGGGTAGTTGATTTTAGTTTTTGCCTTTAGTGAGCATTTGGTTGGTCTGCTTTCTTTGCTATGATTTTATTTTCTCTGGTGACATCTATTTAGCCTTAGGAGTACTTCCATCTAGAGCAGTCCCTTTAAAATATCCTGTAGAGGTGGTTTGTGGGAGGCAAATTCCCTCAACTTTTGCTTGTCTGAGAATTGTTTAATCCCTCCTTCAAATTTAAATGATAATCGTGCTGGATATAGTATTCTTGGATCAAGGTCCTTCTGTCTCATTGCATTAAATATATCATGCCATTCTCTTCTGGCCTGTAAAGTTTCTGTTGGGAAGTCTGATAATGGCCTGATGGGTTTTTCTTTGTAGATGATCTTTTTTCTCTCTCTGGCTGCCTTTAATACCCTGTCCTTCTCTTTGATCTTTGCCATTTTAATTATTATATGTCTTGGTGTTGTCCTCCTTGGATCCCTTGTGTTAGGAGATCTGTGGGCTTCCATGGTCTGAGAGACTATTTCCTTCCCCAGCTTGGGGAAGTTTTCAGCAATTATTTCTTCAAAGACAGTTTCTATCCCTTTTTCTCTCTCTTCTTCTTCTGATACCCCTATAATGTGAATATTTTTCTGTTTGGATTGGTCACACAGTTCTCTTAATATTCTTTCATTCCTAGAGACCCTTTTATCTCTCTCTGCCTCAGCTTCTCTGTCTTATTGTTCTCTGATTTCTATTCCATTAACAGTCTCTTGCACCTCGTCCAGTCTGCTCTTAAGACCTTCTATTGGTTGTTTCATTTCTGTTATTTCCTTCCAGACTTCATCCCTTAGCTCTTGCATATTTCTCTGCAGGTCCATCAGCATGGTTATGACTTTTATTTTGAATTCTTTTTCAGGATGATTGGTTATATCTATTTTACCAGGCCTTTTCTCTGGGGTTGTCTGAGTGATTTTTGACTGGACCAGATTCTTCTACCTCTTCGTGGTGATAGAGGTGATTGCCGGCACATGGGTGTGTGTCAGCTGGGAGAACAAAGTCCCTTTCTGCTTGCTGGTCTCCTTGCCCTTCTCTACTGCCTACGTTGTCGGTTACCCACACAGCTAGAGCACTCTCTAGGATAATCTCCTAAGCTTCTGTGGGTTGGGCAGCCCTCAGGATAGCCTAGAGCCCTGCCAGGGGTCACAGACACGCTGGGTGTGTTCTGTGAGATCTGTGCCCCTTCGTGCCTTCCGGACCTTGCTCCAGTTCCTCTCTCTGTGCTGGGCAGCTGCACGCTGGATGAAGACTCTGTGTGGTGGCTGTGGGCGGGGCTGTTCCCTGGCAGCTCCACAGCTGTGGCCTGTCAGCCAGTTTGCTTGCAGTGCTGGCTGGAAGAAATGAATGGCAGGCTGCTTATTGCCATGAGGGGCTTCAGGGCTGTGTTACCCCCCAGGGGGTTAGGGCACCTGAAGTTCCTTAAGATTCCCAGCCTGCTGGGCTGAGTGTGCCAGGACGATTTTGTCCAGCTGTTAAGCCCTTGTCCCTTTAAGACTTAAAAACCATCCGCTTTTCTTTTGTCCCTGGGGAGCTGGCTGTGGGGATCCATTCACAGTCTCCATCTCAGATTTTACTTTTCTGTTTCTCTAATATTCAGTACACCACGCAATGTGTCTGTGCTCCCAGTACAGATTACTAGGGCTGGTTATTTAGCAGTCCTGTGCTTCCACTCCCTCCCCACTCTGATTCTTTTCCTCCCACCGGTGAGCTGGGGTGGGGAGAGTGCTCAGGTCCCACTGGGTCACGGTTTTGTATCTTACCCCCTTCGTGAGGAGCTGAGTTCTCACAGATGTAGACGTAGCCTGGCTGTTGTACTGTATCTTCTGGTCTCTCTTTTAGGAGTAGTTGTATTTGTTGTATTTTCAAAAATATATATGGTTTTGGGAGGAAATTTTCACTGCCCTACTCACACCGCCATCTTGAGCCTCTCATTAAACTACCTTTTAACATAAATGTATTAATCTTCACAAATAGCATTTAAAAACTACATTAATGGGTTCTTTGATTAGGTTTATTACTAAAAAATATACTTTTAATAGTTTTTTTGCATATAAGTAGCACTTCTGTTTTTTAAACTTCTCTGTCCTATGATTTTGGCACCATTAATTTGCATTGAGAAATATTTTTAAAAACCTATGGAACGTGAATTTAAATCTGGCTACTGATCAAATGTTCAGAATCTAAATTGGTGGAAACTAAATTAATGCCAGAAACTGAGTATTCTCCTTAACTCCTCTTAACTCCACTCTTAACCATCCAGTCCCATTCAATTATGGCTTTTAAATATCTCTTTGGTGTATACACTTCTTTCCATATTTATTATCATTTGTGTTAAACATGTATAGGATTCCCTAAGGAACCTGTATCTAGCCTTTACCCCAGTCTTTTTATATCCAGTCTTAAATTGCTCTGAGTGGTTTGCTATGAGAAAGATAACAAAGATGTCTCAGAAATACAAATCTGATCCATTCATTTTTTTAAAGCCCTCAGGCCTTCCCACTGTTGTAAAGATCATATCCAAAATCTTTAGTAAGGCTAAAAGGTACTTTTTTAAAATATAATTATTATTACACAATAATTATTAAGAAATAATTATTACACAAGTATGATTTCAAAAAGATGAACAGCCACATCAAAGCTCACCCCAAATGCTTCTTTATAAATTAAATAATGCTCCCTGTTTGTTTCATAATAGGAGTTTAAGCCTCTACTTATGTTAACTTCAGGTGTGAATCTGTTCCTGGCAGTGTCAGAAGTTTCTCTGGTATTGGATATCACTCTCTTATGTGTCCACCCTCCTTCGTCGGGATGGACTGCACACACTTCTGCAGGCAGGCACTAAGAGTAATGGTGGGGTTTTGAGGACACAGGACCTTTTCCATCTTCTGCTGTTGATGGTCTTTATTTAGAGTAACCAGTTCGATGGCCTTGCCTGATGACAAAACTGATTGGGTATCAGCTATAATTCTTTATTCAGGTCTCCCTCACTGACTATACTTACCTTTGCTCCCTAACTCTGCCTCCTAGACCACAAACCTCAATGAACAAACAAATAAACCAAAACCAACATAAACCTCTCTGCCTTTGCTCAGCCATACTGACTTCCTGAACAGTTCCTGAATTTACCACGCACACACTCCCTTGTCTCTAGTCTTTGTATACTTGCTTTTCTCTCCATCAGTTTTTAAGTTAAAATTTATGTTTTAAAAAGTTTTTAAAAGTTATATCCTTTAAAAAGACTGCTTCATGTGTACCTTCTGTCATGCCGCAGCATCCCAAAGGGTTCAACACTTTGTTTATTTGCCAGTCACCCCCATCTAATTGGAAGTTTCTTAACTGTCTTCTTTATTGCTTTATTCCCCCATCTAAAAAAGAAAATTGTTTTAATGCAATGAAATTTAAGTTTCTTTCACATCATTTTTTAATTTGAAATCACCAAATAGAATAAAAGTTGCTAGCACAATGCAGGTGAGGCAAAAATTAACGTATTAATAATTGCTATTATGGAAGTCCCTCCATTCAATCTACAGACATGTTCTTGCAACACAACAGACACCTAGCAGCCATAGAGATGATTTTAAAAAAAACCAGATTGTATCAGTCCTTCCATAGTCTAAAGCTTTACATAATCCAACCCCATCTCCTACCACTCTTCAGGTCTCAAGCCTCCCTAGATACCTTGCAGTTTTCTGACAGTTGGATCCATCCCTCAGGTTCTCTATACTTGTAATTCTCTCTGTGCTATTACTTATATCACCCCCTGTCCCCCTTATTTAGATATTAAACAACAACATTTAAGGAAAAGCAGCTGCCCTGGGAACTCTATCTAAAATATCAACTCCTTGTATGCCATTACTCTCTTACCTTACTCTAATCTGTGTTTTCTCAATAGCTCTTTACAATACTTGATATTAGTTTGCATATATATGTATTTATTGACTCCCCTAATTGGCATAAAGCTCAATGATAACAGGGATTTGTCTTATAAACAGCTGTATTTTCAGCACCTGGACCAGGGCCTCATACTTAGTATATGTTCAATGAATATTTCTAGAAAGAAGGAAGGATGGATTAAAGTTTTTAATCTGTTCAGTTTTTTTAAAGTTTAATGTTTTACACCAGTTGAATAGCTGACTTGGTCATATACTCAGTAAAGTGGGCATGCAGTCACCTGCCTTTTAATTAATCTCAAATAACAGATGGATTAAGTGGTGGATTTGGTGATTATGTGTGAATAATCTGGATTACATTTTATTTGTGGACACAGTGAGGATTTATACATTATGTTGCAACCTTACAATAATAATTACAGGTTACAGACACAGGATGTTTATTCAGGACTGGGACTCTTTTTTTTTTTCAGTGTTCGTGTCTTAACAAAATTGTCTTTGGGATATTAATTCCATACCTATTTGTTGAAGACTCACCCTTGCAGGGCACTGGGGACATAGCAGAGACCCCCGCTGGGTCAATAATGATATTTTATTACCCCAGCCATCACAATTCAAGTGTTAGCCAGTGAATCCGGCCTTTCTGAAAGGCAAAATCTTCTGAAAGTTTTTTTTCTTTCTTTCTTAAATAGTAGAGGAATACCTTTTCTCTTTAGCCTCAGAAGTGGGAGTTTTTGAGTCAGAGGTGCAGCTGACTATTTCCCGCATTTTGTCGAGAAGCCCAGATACGGTTAAAGATCATAAAGATGCCTCAGAGAGAGAACTAGGAACCAATGATAAGACAAAATCTTGCAGGCCTTTCTTGTGTGATGTGAACTGGTATGACTTCAGAGGTGTCTTTTCTGGGGTTTGGGTGTTTAGCTTTGCCTTCAGTTCTCTGTGTGACCACAATATACATCCAAAACTTCACTTGTTATTGATTAAGCTATTACTAATTGATTTCTGTCTTTGGAGAGTTCTGACAAACATAAAGATTATTCATAACAGAATATCTTTTTTAAAAAATGAGTAGGCTTGGACCCTATGAAATTGTGTGATGCTGATAAACAGAATGGAGATAAGTCAGTACTGGAAGTTGCCTCAGTACATTATATGAACAAATTAAAAATACTATATATCATGAGACACTATTGGGCTATGTGCTGATAATATGCAGGGGGGATTTTCATACATTATATACTGTGATTTTTTTTTTGTTTACATTAAATACTCATGTTTTTATTTGTTTTTGCACAAGTATAAAATTATTTACAATTTAAAAATAAAGCAGACAATGGGGTTGGGGGGGGGACCTGATGAAGGGGGTAGTGTAATCACCATAATATTACTCATTTGATTGTAGATTGGTGATATCAAAATAAACTAATAAAAAATAAATAAAATAAATAAAAATAAAGCAGACAATTTAGCCTAGACTGAGAATACTGTGTCTACACCACTAAGCTATCTCAGGTATATTTGCCAGCTAAAATTTTGTCTTTAGATGGAGTAGAGGGGCGATCTCATCTTGACCATTTTTGGATTGCTGCAAGCCTTTACCAGTAATGAGGCAACTTCACAGACATAAGAAATGCTTCTAAGATCAAATCACAAGCTCTATGCAAGTTGTTTTATGTATTACTAGACTGTAGGAATTTAACAATAAGAAACAAGGCATGTAGCAAAGGAAAAGATTCTATACACAGTTGGGAAAGGAAACACAGACCTAGGATTACATACAGATTATTTTTGTAGAGTCAAATTTTAGATTAATATGCTTTAAACTAAAAGGCAGAGAGTGAGGCTATTAGGCCTGTGGCTCACCTGCTCTGTGGTTTCATAACAACTGACACAAATGCAAGAATGGGTCCCGCACTTTGGGTCTAGAGTCTCACAGAAATACGATGTGACTTTACAGCTGTTACAGTGAATTAACTTCCCATCGAAAATATGTGATACTTCTCATATCAGGCACTAATGCTACATATTACATGAACTAACTTCTGATCCCACATTGCCTGGATCCTTTTCATCAAGTAAAGATAGTGTATCCTACTAGAAAAGAGCAACTTTTGAGTCATTCCGATCTCTGTTTGAAATCCTGATTCTGTTACCTATAAGCTTTGGGATTTAGGGCCAATTACTTGCTTTATGCATTTTCCTAATATGAGCAATGGTTGCTACTGTGGAGCATACAGCAATGTTGTTCATTTTAATTGTAAAGGGTTTGGCCCATAGTACCTCAATTATTGATAGTCATTATTACTATTACTCTATTCAACATACAGTTTAGTCACAATGGAAGAGCATTGTTGAATAAAAGCTTCATAATGAATAGTGACAGAACTGGGGCAGAGTCTCTTTTAATAATTTTCTATGAGCAGTTAATTTAACCTTCACCAAATAGGCAAAAGTTTCACTGTGGCTTTATTATTTTTAAGAACATAGTCTGCTCATACTATTCAGTGTCCTGTCAACTCTAGTAGAGATATGATGACTCATCATGACTACAGGAAAAATTAGCCTAAATCCTAAGCTCTTAGAGATGATATCTATTGTGAAATTATCTGCAACGGTACACCTAAAAATGTTCATGCTTTCTGGAATGGATCTAAAATGAACTGCCCTGGTTTTGCTTATAAGAATTTGTGAAAAGTTTATTCCAATGCATAATTTCCCTTACAGCGGTAATTAACCTCCAAGAATTTACAGGTTCAAGTATTCTTTTGAGAATATAGCTTTTAAGAATAGATGACTTAATTGATTAAACAGCAAGACGATAAAAGAACTTGTTTCTTGGAGAATCAGGAAACTGTAACCCAGATCTCTCTGGTGTGTTTGCTATAATGTAATCCTAATTACATGGGTTATGTGATTTTTCAACAACTTCTGCATTTGCAGACAAGACCACCGAGCATGATTTTCTTTAAGGTCCAGATCAGGGTGTAGTTCAGCTTTATGAGTGACAGTTGATACTAGAAGACAGGAGAACAGATGACAGGCCAGTAATGGGAAAATAAAAGGGGGTAAATAGAGGCTCTTTATCTCCATGGACTCAACTTCTGATCCTTTAAACTCAAATATTTCAGTAAATGTCCTCTATTTTTATAAATCTTAAGAAGAACATTAATGGTAATCCATAAAATATCTTAGGATAGCTTTGGACTCATAAGTGTTATATAGTATCCAAAAGTTCAACAAAAAATTATTTACAGACTCTAACAAATATTTATTCAATTCTGTACTAGGCCTTGGCATCCCTGAAAAGATTTTCCATAAAAGAATTTGCCCTTTTGCTTCCTCTAATAAATTGAGAGAATTACTTGTACAAGAGATTTTTTCAGATACTAGATATCAGAAAAAATATACATAGAAACTAATGACTCTTCAGAATCCTAATATTTTGTGGCTATGATACATTAATATCTTAAAGAGCATATATTTAAAATGAATTGTACTATATGATAATTTAGTAAAACATAAGTCAGATTTTCATCTCCTACAGAAAAAATAACAAAATCTAGGTTTGTTCAAGATTTAGGTATAAAAGAAATTATGAAAACAAGCTAGAAGGAAAAACAATTACAGCAACTGGACACGCAGAAACTGTATCAAAAGCCTTAACAATGATCAGATTTTTTAAATCCTGCAATTTTGTTTCCAGGAATTTATTGTAAGTGAATTAACAATGGTATATGTGTATGCAATCTTATATAGAGAGATATTTGTTGCAAATAGATTTATTTGCAAAAATAAAAACCTAGAGCCCTATGTCTAATAATAGAAAAATGACTTAATTTCACTTGTTAGAAATAGAAAATGGATAACACATTTTCAAAGAAGTTTTAGGAGATGGGATAATGATAATTACATAAAGTTAAATGAAAATATGACACATACACAGTGTAGTTCCTTTGATGAAAAATAAAATAAAATGTTAATGATTATTTTGGAATGGTGGAATTAGGATGATTATTCTCTTCTGTAGATTTTTTAATATTTTCATTTTTAAAAGGTCTCATGTTTAATTTCAGATTAAAATCAAAATGAACATTATAAAACTAAGTAATAAACATGTGGCATATATAAGAATACGACTTTGTGTCTAGCTTCCATTTATTTGAGGCAGACATCCCATATTTTTGTCTTTTTCAGTTCATATTAGCTTTTCAAATCTAATCTATCAAAACAGAGCTTATTCATAGTAAAACAAATCCAAACAAAAACAACTGAGATGCTTATTATAAATGTCCATTAAATGAATAATATTAATAAGATTAATAAAGTTTGGTCAATGCAGATTTTGCTGAGGAAACTGGTAGGTACAGCACACATTTTTCTTTTGATGCTCAACATTACTGTTTTCTGAAAAAAATTAGTGTGATATTTTATGTTGTTAATGGTAGTGTATGTGGGATGGTTTTCACATAGGTAGGCCGAATAATATTCCCTTTCATGGAGATGGCACAGAGGAATTTATGTACTTTCTCAAGAACATCCGGTTGCCTTCCTGGTTAACATGATGTATGTTCTTCCAGTCTGAAGCGAGTTAGCATGATAAGATTTGACAGTACAAGACTATTGGAATATAGGTACAAAAATATTTATGTTTAAAATATTTTCCCTTGCTCAGAGTGTACAGTCTATCCAGCTGTATACATACCAATCAGACCTATTCTCAATATAATGACTGATTCCTGTTTGTTCATTTACAGACACATTATAGTATAGTATATTTAAACCATATTTAAAAGGAACTTCAAGATTAATGCCATTGTTTGATAGTTTTACATATGTCAACATACATGATACAATGGATGTGATAGATATGATAAAAGTTTTACCAGTTAGTGCACATTAGGTTATTTCCAGCTGTGTGTGTGTGTCCATCCTACTTCCAAAACAGACATCAGTTTCTAACATTAGTATATAATTTCCCTTAAACTTCTGAGTTAATGAAGAATGTAACATCTATAAATGTGGGTTTTATGATTAAAATAAGTAATGAATTTTTTGTGGGGTTGCAATCATACAGAAAAGTGAGAAAAAAGGATTAGCATCAGAGATGAGAATAAAGTGGGAGAGGTAAAGGTGATTCACCCATTAGGAGAATACCAAGATAATACCTTTGGCTTTCAGAAATTCAAACATGGCATAGTAGGAAAAAGAGTACAACTCGGTTCCAGCTTACATCCCATCCCTTCCTAACAGGGATGTGGGGAGAATAATAGCTACCCTTCAGTGAGGGGTTACCTTCTCAGGTGCTGTAAATATATTTTTCCTCATCATCAAAATAGTTGAAAGAAATTATCAGTGCCTGGCATATAACAAGTGCTTAATAAGTATTTATCATTCTGATTCATTTTAAATATTTGCATAATATAGAACAGAAAGTCTCATGTGACACATAATGATATCAGCTGCACCTGCCAAGTCAAACATGACCAAATGTGTTTTAAACAAGTATGTTTAAAATAAGCAATAACAGTTTTAAATGTCCTTTCAGCTCTAAAAATTGTCTTTCTTGTGGAATTTTTTTGGCCTCGAACAGCTCTAGGAACATTATTATGGCCTGTCCTCATTCCACTTTCTCCCAGGTTGAGAAGAAATCACCCGCCTCCCAGCCACAGGTATTCCCTTTGCCTTTGGTCACTTCATGAATTCTCCACCTTCACAACTTTCACAACTGTTTTTGACGATCTATTTCTGACACCACAGCTTAAAAACAGGAAAACATGATCAAGTGCAGAGTGAACATTGAAACAGTTTTCATTATTGAAAACCCAATATTTGTTGGAAGTCATCAATGTTACCAAGGATGATAAAGATGATACTCATACTGGCTGCAGCGTTTTCAAAGACTACTTCTGCAGACTCCCATATCCATGACCCACAGAAGCAGAAAACTCCGTATTTTATCTATGAACCTACAGATAAGTGTTTTCAACTCTTCAATTTCAATGGCACCATTCTGTTTCACATGCCCTAAACTGTTCACAGGAAAAGCTCCCACTGTAACACTTGTTATCCTGGTACTGGTTTACCTACCAAGTTTGCTCACTCAAAGATACCAATTTGTTGTTCTTAAGAAAGTATTGGTTTTCCAGCAGAAAATATAGTCTCCCAGGTCTCCAATAGGGTTAATATGGCCATGCTTCCTCCAACCTTATTTTGCGGGACTCTCTACAGAGTTGACTTTTATGACACGGCTCTTTGGATTTCTTCTATGCAGTGTTTATGGTCATGTAAAGTGGTATTCCTCAGGTTTTCCTTCCAAAGGACTTGTTCAGCATTCTTCATTTTCTTGGTATGGGTGGTCACCCCAAGTTTTTCACAGCTTCCCTTGCAGTGCCTTTTTCACTATCATAGTCATGAGCTACCAAAGCCAGCCTGGAAAGAAGGGGAGCCAATATGAAACAGAGCATCATTGCTTCTGAAAAGTAAATCCAAGACTGCAGAGAAGGTCCTGGTTGGATCAATAAATATTTTCCCAATAAATAATTTATTCCTTCTTGATCAATAAGGAAATTGTGGTGCAGAAATGTTAGGAAATGAGTCTACATTACTCAGAAACAGGAGTAGTTCTATGATCCACTGCCAGATCTTACTGACTTTAAAGGCTCTGCTCTTCCCAGTCAGCAACTAGTACCATCAGCTGCCACAGACATTCTTTGCTTGCTTATGCCGGATCCTGAGTCTGGGGCAGATGATAATTGATCATAGCATGCTTTCCAGCTGAATCTGAACTTAACCTCTCAATCTTACTCAAAAGAACTTTGCACACAAGCACACAGTTAGAGTTGGCATTCAAGCAGACCGCCATTTTCTATCACAAAGTTAGAACACATTCTCTCCCTCAAATAATTTAAGTCTTTGCTTATCTGCAGAATGGGAGCATTGGACTAGAAAATCTCTGAATACTTTGGTGATCTTCATAAAAATGTTAGTGTGGCAATCAACATATTCCCAGAGAATACATAATTAAGGAATTCTTAAGCATTTTCTATTGAAAATGTATTTGAATTACAGTATTTTTACAACATAAAAGTAGTGTTACCCATGAACTTACATTCATTTTTCAACCTTTACATATTTTCCTGAGGGTCGAAATTTCTCATGCTTGATCACAGCCCAAAGATAATTTGGTCCTGGAAAATACACATACCATATCTTTATTCATCTAGAAGTCCTATCCTGTATGTGTAGAAAAAGGAAAAAAAGTGAAGAAGAGACACACACAGTTGAAATATTCCATGTGGTATCTGGTCTTTACTGAGGCATACTCTCCTGAGAATAACCATTTGAAATATGTTTTACAAATTGAATTTTTAATGGAATATATGTAATATGAGGTCAGGAGAAATTCTTTAGTTATTTCTTTGAAGTTTAAGGTTTTAAAAATGATGCCAATACAGATTTAGGAATCTTTCAAAATTACATAACTGTGGTTTAGTCTTGCTTTTTAACCTAGAGGTATTTCCCTTTTGAAAAGGTTTTTCTCCTTTGAAAGACACCAGCAAAGCACTGCTCTGAGAAATCTCTCCCTTTCCCATTCCCTTGCCTTTGGGCCAAAATTATGCTCACATCTGTCCAGAGCAGAGGAAGTCCCAGCGACCACGTGCAGTCTTTGTACTTTCAGCCTGCAGCCCAGGAAATTACTACCTGTGTGGGCAGATCCTCAGCACATAACTGTTAGGACCCACCAGACCGTGGACTTCGCAAAAAGAGGGAGGGAAGAGAAGGGAGGGGAGGGAGGGAGAAAGGGAAAGAAAGAAATCTCTGCCTCTTCTAACAAAATACTGACCATCTTTTAGGGTTTCCTAGCCAGGGTTACAAACAAAGAAGAGTAGAGAGTTGGGGATGTGTGTTCCCTCACATATGGAAACAAAACATATAGAATACCCTTCCTGGCACTTAAGAATATTTTTACAATAATAAAAATAATACATTTACCAAGTGAAAACTCTCTGCCAGAGTTTACTCGTTTACTCATCACTTCAGCCTCTCTTTAGTACAGATTATTGTCTCTACTTTATAGATGAAGAAACTGAAGCAGAAAGGAGTTGCATAAATTGCCCGAAGTTACTCGCATATATAGTGGTGCTGGGATTTGACTCATGGGCCCCTGACTCTGACCCACAAACTTAGCCCCTAGACTGTGTTGTCTCATTGCTGGAAGAGATGTACGCATAAGACCTCTGCATTTCTTACAGCCCTCATAGCACCAAAGAGAGTAAAGTGTTGCATTTTGTAATTCTGATTACTTTGTAGTTCTAATAGGTAGAGAGTATGGGGAAAAAA
>JAVSCE010002895.1:0-116612 GCA_032199065.1 Smutsia gigantea
AAACATAATACCCCTCAATCCCCTTCTCCCACCATCCCACACCCCTTCCCTTTGGTAACCACTAGTTCCTTCTTGGAGTGTCTGAGTCTGCTGCTATTTTGTTCCTTCAGTGTTCCTTCAGTTTTGCTTCGTTGTTATACTCCACAAATGAGGGAAATCATTTGGCACTTGTCTTTCTCTACCTGGCTTATTTCACTGAGCATAATATATCCTCCAGCTCCATCCATGTTGTTGCAAATGGTAGGATTTGTTTCTTTCTTATGGCTGAAGAGTATTCCACTGTGTATATGTACCACCTCTTCATTATCCATTCATCTACTGGTGAACACTTAGGTTGCTTCCTTATCTTGGGTATTGTAAAAAGTACTGTGATAAACATAGGGGTGCATATGTCTTTTTGAATCTGAGAAGTTGTATTCTTTGGGTAAGTTCCAAGGAGTGGAATTCCTGGGTCAAATGGTATTTCTATTTTTAGTTTCTGAGTAACCTCCATATTGCTTTCCACAATGGTTGAACTAACTTACATTCCCACCAGCAGTGTAGGAGGGTTCCCCTTTCTCCACATCCTTGCCAGCATTTGTTGTTCTTAGTCTTTTCAAAGCTGGCCATCCTTACTGGTGTGAAGTAATATCTCATTGTGATTTTAATTTGCATTTCCCTGATGATTAGTGATGTGGAGCATCTTTTCATGTCTGTTGGCCATCTGAATTTCTTCTTTGGAGAACTGTCTCTTCATATCCTCTGCCCATTTTTTAACTGGGTTATTTGCTTTTTGGGTGTTGAGCCATGTGAGTTCTTTATATATATTGGATGTTAACCCCTTGTTGGATATTTAAGTTACAAATATATTCTCCATACTGTAGGATGCCTTTTTGTTCTGTTGATGATGTCCTTTGCCATACAGAAAGTTTTTAGTTTGATGAAGTCTCATGAGTTCATTTTTGCTTTTGTTTCCCTTGTTCCAGGAGATGTGTTCAGGAAGAAGTTACTCATGCTTATATTGAGAAGATTTTTCCCTATGTTGTCTTCTAAGAGTTTTGTGGTTTCATGACTTACATTCAATTCAGGTCTTTGATCCATTTCGAGTTTACTTTTGTGTATGGGGTTAAACAATAATCCAGTTTCATTCTCTTGCATGTAGCTGTCCAGTTTTGCCAACACGAGCTGTTGAAGAGGCTGTCATTTCCCCATTGTATGTCCATGGCTCCTTTATCATATATTAGTTGACCATATATGGTTATACTATATCAGGGCTCTCTAGTCTTTTACATTGGTCTATGGGTCTGTTCTTGTGCCAGTACCAAACTGTCTTGATTACTGTGGCTTTGTAGTAGAGCTTGAAGTTGGGGTGTATAGCCCCATGAAATGTAGGTTTGTGCTCCCAGAACAGATCTCCAGAGTTAGGTATTAAGCAGTCCCAGGCCTCCACTCCCTCCCCACTCCATTTCTCTTCCTCCTGCTGGTGAGCTGGGGAGGGGCAAGGGCTTGGGTCCTGCCGGGCCACAGCTTTGGTACATTACCCTGTTCTGTGAGGTCTGCTCTTTTCTCCAGGTGTATGCAGTCTGGCGCAGTCCTCTTTCCTGTTGCTCTTTCAGGAGTAGTTGTATTAGTTATATTTTCGTATTTTATGCAGTTTTAGGAGGAAGCCTCTGTATCACCTCTCATGCCACCATCTTTAATCCTCTCCCCCTGGACTTCATCAAAATTTAAAACTTCAGTTCTGTTAAAGACACTTGGTCAAGAGAATGAAAAAAAAGGCCACAGATTGAAGAAAATATTTGCAAAAGGCATGCTGATAAACAACCATTATCCAAAATACACAAAGAACACTTAAAGCAAATATATAAAACAAAAAACATATACAAAAAAACTCTCAACAATAAGAAAATAAACCACCTCATCAAAAATGTATGAAACACCTGAACAGACACCTCACTAAGATATAGTGATGGCAAATAAGGATAAGAAAAGATGGTCTATATCATGTATTATTAGGGAATTGCAAATTAAAACAATAATGAGATAACACTATATACCTATTAACATGGCTAAAATACAAAACACTGATATTAAATGCTGGTGAGGATGTGGAGCAACAGGAACTGTCATAATTACATTATCTAGCAATCATGCTCTTGGTATTTACCTACATGAATGCAAAGCTTATATCCATAAAAAAATATGCACAAAGATATTTATAGTAGCTTTATTGCTAATTGCCAAAACTTAGAAGCAACCAAGAAGTCCTTCAGAAGGTAAATGGATAAATAAATTTGGTATATCCAGGCATTGGAATATTACTCAGTACCAAAAAGAAATGAGCTATCAAACCATGGAAAGACATGAAAGAAACTTAAATGCTTATTACTATGTGAATGAAATCAGTTAGAAAAGACTACATATCATATGATTCTTACTATATATTTTTCTGGAAAAATAGGTATGAAGACAGTATAAAGATCAAGGGTCACCAGGACTTAGGGAAGAAGGAGGGATGAATAGGCAAAGCCCAGAGGATATTTTAGGACAGTGAAACTACTTTGTGCTCTATAAAGGTAGATAAATACCTGTCACTATGTATTGTCCAAACTCACAGAATATACACCAAGGGTGAACAATAATGTAAAATATGGAAATTTTGTGATAATGATGTGTCCATGTAGGTTCATCAATTGTAATAAACTTCCTACTCTGGCATGTGACATTGATAGAGAGGCTGTGTGTGTGTGTGTGCATGTGCACATTCAGGGGGTACATGGGAGCTCTGTGTACCTTATGCTCAATTTTGCTGTGAACCATAAACTACCCTAAAAAATAAAGAATATTTGAAAGGAAAAATTGTATTGGGTAGAATTTGCTTTAAAAAGGCACCACAATTCTGCAGTACTGCCAGAACACAGGTACCTGGACACATATTTATTTGACACTTCAGCAAGGTGAAAGTAGGAAAGGTATTTTTACACTTAACACATTTTCCACAAATACAACTTAATTGAAGTGGGTGCTTTACCTATACAGAAAAGCTTAAGCCTGTACCGTACTTTACTTACCCTAGTATTAAGGAAACTAGTTGAAAATGTGGATTTTTGATCTCTGAGCCCAAAGTAGATGCTAAAGCATTACAAACTTTCCTAAAACAGAGAGTCTCAAGTTCATCAGCAATGGAGTTCTGGATGTTTATCTTCTGTAGGATACCTCACTGTGCTGCCTTCACAGACATGGCACTTTCAGTGCAAAGCCTTCTCTGTGTGACTGCAGGGCAGGGCAGTTGGATAAGTACTTGCCTAGAAGCCTCCACCTCTCATTCCAGTCATCAAAAAATGGTCAGAGAAGACATAAAACTATAAAGTACAAACAAAAGTATTCAAGTGGCAGGCCACTTTAAGAGAACATTTCAAGGCTGATTTGTGTGCTAGACCATGAAACTCATTATAAACTTACTTCCATTTGGGAATGTCTGAACTACAGGATAAATGGCAGATCTCCATTGCCAAGATGAAACTATACAATACTAAGGAAAATGAGGACTCTCTATCCATATGAACATGATACCAGGCACTGTCACGACCTAGTAGGTTATACTTTAGAGCAAAACAAACAATAACTTCCAAAATTCAGTGACTTCAAACAAAAAAGATTATTTTTTCACCCACATTTCATATCCGTGTGCAAAACTATTGGCAGGAGGGACTTTGGTAGCCCTAGTCACTCTGTATCCCGACTGCAGGAGGATCTGTCATGACACAGGCTTCCACATCTGTGTGGCAGGAATGGTGAAGGTGTGTAAAGGTTTGCTTTTTTTTGCTCTTCCTACCCAATAGTGAGCATATCTTTTGTGCTCACATTTCCTTGACTAAAGCAGACCACCTGGGCATGCATAACGTCAAAGTCGATGGGCAATTGCAATGCTGGGAAATACCCAGAAGGCAAGGGACTGAAATGTTTGATAAACAGCATGAATGACTGCCACAGACACCGTCAGTGTGGAGTGACTTTTGAAAAAGAAGCTGACTAAACTCATAATTCATCTCTTCCTTGATCAGCACCCACATTCAGGCCATTTCCATGACATTCTGTACCATCTATGCTCGACCTTACATTCTTTCTTATCCTGTCTCTACCATTCTTCCAAACATTCCCCTCTGACATTCTGATTATATGATTAATACACTCCTTTACAACTTCAGCATATCAGCCTTGGCAGCATTAAGTTTCCTTCCCTTCCTCCTTCTCCTTTCCTCTCTCATCCTGATCTGAAACTTTGCTCTGCTCTGCAGACACACCTTCCTTGAAGGCCACATCAAGGTGCCTAAGGGAGAGTTGGTAAGGGTGCAGTAGTGGTTCTTGCCGTGGATTAAAGATGGCCATGAAAGGTTGGTCACTTGCTACCGAAGAGGTATAGTTATATTTCCCTTCCTTTAAATGTGAGCTGTGCTTGGTACTTATTTTGACCAATATAATGTGACAGAAAACATTTTCTGGAACTTCTAAGGCCAGGTCTTAAGAGAACTACCTCCTTCCTCTCTGGGGTGAGAGCTTTATGGCTATCATCCTATAAAGAAGCATGGCTAGGGCTCATAAATGATGAGGACCTCATGGAGATGCAGAAGCTGTGTAGGGAGTCAAAGGCC
The DNA here is from genome assembly GCA_032199065.1 of Smutsia gigantea. Lineage (NCBI taxonomy): Eukaryota > Metazoa > Chordata > Mammalia > Pholidota > Manidae > Smutsia > Smutsia gigantea. Next base: position 4,632 of record JAVSCE010002895.1, read on the forward strand.
CAGCTCTGTGGGTGAAGCTTGGACCTTTCATCCATGTCTATTATGCCTGCAAAGCTAACTTGTGGGGGAACCTCAGCCAATAACATACAGAGCATAACAGTGCAGAAGAGCTTACTCAATTTCATAAAGAATTGGTGGGAAGTAATAAATAAGTTGCTTTAAGTCAATGAATTTGTAGTTTTCTTTTTTCTTTTTTCTTTTTCTTTTTTTTTTTTAGTGGTTCCATACAAATGTGAAATAGTTCTCTGCTCTGGCTGAACATTTGAATCAACTGGATTGTTATAGAAGTTTCAGATTATCTGGGGCCACACCAGTCAAATGAACATTTCTAAGAGTGGAGCCCCAGAATCTTATTTTAAAAGTCCCCAGAGGATTCTCATACTCTCAGTCAGCACTGAGAACTGTGATGCTAGGTTTGCTTATTGTCTGGTTCTGCTTCTAACTCATCTCTCCTGTGAGTGAAAAACTCTTCTCCTAGTTTAGCCTTACAGCCATCTAGCTCTACTGTTTTTTGCTCTTTAGTCTGAAAGTCTTATCCTTCAGGAGCACTTAGTCTAGTCCCAAGCCCACTGAAAAAGATGTTTGTGTTTGACATGGAATGTCATTAATAGATCATTGATTCAATGAATTGGTTTTTTGTTTGTTTGCCTGCTTTATTTATTTATTTATTTTAACAATCCCTTTTGTGTGTCTGGATGTAGCTCGAGAAAGGCCTCGAGATGTGAATACTTAAGTCCTTTCTGACATATGAGTTGCTGACCATGTATCTGAATCTTTGGAGATCAACTTTTTACCATCTTTTCAGGTGCTCTGGTATCTTACCTTGCTAATCTGAGCAAAGATATAAAGTTAGATTCAATTAATAGATGCGTAAAATAGCTTATATATTCAATAGAGCTGTAGTAAATATCAACTATACATTACATTTGTTGATATTTCACTCTTTTAATCAAAATATACCTTCTTTGAAAATTGATCACATTTTCTTTGAAGACTAATGAATGATATTGGGTTCCTAAAAATATTGACAATGAAAACCATCTTGCCAGGTCTAGTTTATAATTGATGACTGAACTGCTTACATTCAAGTACATTGGAAATGGGCAAAGAATCATTTGAATTCAGGTTGCACTAATTACTGCTTGTGTGAACTTAATGAATCCACTTAGATCCTCTAAACTCAGTTCTTCATTTATAGAAATAATAGTCTTTGGAAGCTAAAATAAGATAATGTTTCATTAGCGCTCTCAGAAGGAAGTAGGCACTAGTAAATACTATCAATTTTAACTGTGTCTCGGTATTATGATAACAAACTTGTTAAAACCAACAAAGGAGCACCTCCTACATCTCTCGCTCATCCTCCACTGTACAGGGTCTTAAAAGAGGCAGGAAATGTTTGAGAAGGGATTTAAGGATGGCAATCTAGATTGACAGCCCACCCCTTAAAATGCATAACAAAATATATAAAGATACAAAAAGTGAATGGTACCCCTCAGTAACAGAGACCATTGTCAGGTCTTAATCAATTACATATAAGACTGGCTCAGAATGTTTTTGGGGTCACCAAGAACTCCTGCTGAATGCTTTTGGCTTACAGAGTCATTTCAGTTGTGATCACCTCATTTATACTAGCTTAGTATCTGAGAATCTAATTTTGTTTCTAACTATTTAGGCATAGAACTGTGTATAGAATCCAAGACTCCTGAGTTCCAGCGAGGTGCACTTTCCATTACATCTTGCAGCTGTAGGAATAAAAGAGAACAGTATATGCTACTTGAATTCATGATTTCAAATATCCAGTAAAGATGAATTCACTCACTGAGCCTGCTTGTTGTTTCATCATTCCATTTCCTATTTCCCTTGTAAATTGGCCCACAGAACAACACCTATTTAAAATGATTGGATCTTGAAAAAAATGTAAACTGGTATTACATACCCCATAGGTTCTTCTGCAATGGTAATATCTGTGGTATATGCACGTTGCAAATTAAATCATTTTTTAAACTAGCACAGCGTCTGTCTAATAAAAACCCTTATGAAATCCCACTGTGGTCGCTCAGTAGCAGCTTTTTACAGTGAGCCATTTGAGCTTTTAAGAAGCAACTGAACAAATGTGATTGATTATCAGTTCACTTGCCAGATTCTACATTGAAATTAAAGGAAGTAAAAGCCCCTTATGAAAGTGATATAACCACCTTCAATATTAAACCAATAAAATATGTGTCTGGCTATTTGTGAACTGTCTTGACCCAGGTGTAGAAAGCAGTCTTCTAGAATGTAAGAGCCTTATATAGTAACTGATCAATCTTTCCTAACTGTGGCAAAGCGGTAAAAAGCATTCCAAATTGACTAAAAGGTCAAAACACTCGGAGAGAATTCCATCATCGAAGCGAATATGAAGTTAACCACACTTGTGATAAGCAGAACAAATGAAAAAAAATGCAGTCTATTAGTATGTACTTGGGAGGCATTCTAAGAATTATTAACTCATTAAAAACAAGTTCTCACTGCCTGACATATAACAAAACTAGATCTGTTAGAGCATTAATTTGTTTTTCTGCCTATCTAAATATTAATCAATACCTTGATGAGTTTGAATGAGCTCATATACTTCTCTGCAAATAGCTGTTGTCTATAAATATCCCACTTTTACTTAAAGTCTCCATAGCATCCATTTTAAATGGCTACAGATAACATTTGTGAATACTCCTTTGTTTAAGGAAGGGAAACACAACCAACTAAAAGCAGGATTCTCTAATAACAGTTACCTTGGGATTCAGTTTACAAAGAAGAAGTCTGACCTTGGATGGACCTGTTCAACAGATCTGTTCTCTTTGGCAGGGAAGATTTCAGCAGCAGCAATACAAGGTAGTTTAAAGTAACCTGCTATCAACATCAGTCTTCTATCTGTAGATTACCAGGAATTTTCTGGGATGTTGAAATTTATTGAAATAGATCATGTGTCTGTAGGTTGCTAAAACCTGTTGTATGAATGGGTGATAATTAGAGGACATGACTTCACTCAGCAGGAGGACCATGTTTTAAAAAGACAACTTCATCCTAGAAAGAGCAGTTGGAATAGGGACAAGATGGACTAACTGAAATGTGGGAAGAAGCCAACAAAAGGTTATTAAGATCATGGGTGTAACTCAGGAGAGTTGGTTGCAGGGAATGAAGATATTTCTTATTGTATATGCACATCAGGAATCAGGGAACACGTTTCCATCTGTGGCAAGAACAGCAGACAAACCAATCAATTGATTTACTTGATCCCCAGGGTGGGGTTAAGGTTTGGACCTTTGATGTGGCTCATATGGCCTCATGGAAGTGGATAGAGATGGCAGCAGGCAGCAAGGTAAGCCTCTAGCATAGAGGAATTGTATTTATTCCATTTATGGTGGAATTCTTCACCTTTGTGTGTGTGTGCACATTGTCTCTTGTACTTGCTTTATGAAATCACTACTCATTGATTCTTTGAGCATCCTAAATTAGGGCAACACTTTATTCCTATAAATAAATTTAATTTTTGAAACAAAATTTCCACCAACAATGTAAATAAAGTCAAGTACATTTCTTTGTAAGTATAAAACAAAAATATTTTAGAGAGGGAGGTGGAGCAATATAAAGAAAGGTAATTAAAAAATGGTAAGCCTGATTTCTGGGAATATTCCTGAATTTTTGTATAGGGAAATTCCAGAAAAAAGTTCAAAAAAAGTTTAATCAATGACAATAGGATTATAAATTATAGAGGAAGTCATTAAGATGGCAAATTTGCTTGACAACAAATTCTGGCAATCATGATAAAATACTTCTATGCTATATGATCCCACCATAAGATTCATGATTCTATGCAGAATTTGTAGCAAATATGCAACAATTTTGTTCTGTATCTCAAAACTTGGTATGATAGAAATGTAGGCATGCCATTAAGTACTCTCAACAAAAATACGGAAAAAATGAATTTAAAAAATTGAAGATGTCTTTCTTCAAGAATTATCTATTTATATATGGAATAAATATACATGAATCAATGCAAAATATTGATTCTTTTGGTGGGGATATTTTCAGCCACAGGTTCCGAACTTTTCTTCAAATGTGTATGTGTTCAAAGAATTGGTACTCCTGGTGTGTCCTTTCTCCAGTCAGATGATGTCTGTGACAGTAGTACTGTTGCCTGATACGTGAGCACCCCCTACTGACACATATTTCTATTATCATAAACAATTGATTTGAAATCTGCCCTACCGTATTTTAGGAATATACTTGCTTATGTGATACGTTCTGACACAGTACATGTATTTACAGACAGCTGCACCATCTTAAGAACTCAGCTCAAGGTACTTTTGATATATGTCTCGTCTTTTAGAATAGCCAGCCTATTCTCAAAAACTAAGTATTTCTCCATGTTTAACCTAAAAGAGCAGATTAATTTATAACTGTATCAGTTTCCTATTGCTATTGTAACAAATTACCAGAATTTTAGTGGATTAAAAGACCACAATTTATTATCTTATAGTTTTTTAGGTCAGAAGTTTGGCAAGACACACTGGCTAAAACCAAGGTGTTGATAAGGCCACTCTCCTTTCTGGTGGTTTTGAAGAAGACTCTGTTACTTTGCTATTTCCAACTTCTAGAAGATGCCCACATATTTGGCTCATAGTTTCCTTCCTCCTTCTTCAAAATGAGCAAAACTGCATTTCTCTCTACTTTCTGCCATAGTCACCTCTGCTTGGGACCCTCTCTTCCACTTTCCCTACCATGTTTAAAGACCTTTGTGATTACTGTGGGTAAAATTGCAATATTTTCAGAATCTATCACCTGGTCCTAGTTCATCTCCATATCAATAGGTGTTTCAAAGGGGTGGAGAGAAGTAGCCATCTCCATATCAATAGGTGATTACATGGGGTCTGGGGAATAAGGCCTCACCTGGACTGGAGAGGTTTGATGGGGTCTTTTCTGCAGGCAGGTCACCAGAAACACAGATGAGCAGGAGTAGACAGATGACTGCTTGTAAGCAATAAATGGTTTTCACCCACTTTATTTCTCTCTTTAACTGATTTTGGCTTCAAAGATTTATTTGCCAAGGGGCTGGGAACATATTTTTCTCCTGGAGTTAGATTACATTATTCATTCCCAGATAATCCAGGATAATCTTCCTGTTTTAAGGTCAGCTAACTACCAACCTTAGTTTCTCTTTGTTATATACCCTAACATATTTACAAGTTCTGTGATTTAGGATGTATACATCTTTTTGGGGGGCTTCAGATTGGTATTATATTTATCACAGCAACCAATAATATCTTCTTAGATATAAAAATTGTATCTGCTTATAAATTTAGAAAAATACATATCCTTACAGTAATGTCTGAAAAAAATTGCTGTATATATATATTTTTTCTTTCTTTACTTTGAAATGTGCAGAAATGAAATGTGAGGAGGAGTAGTGAATCCTTAAAGAAATAAAAGTGGGATTAGAAACTACCTTATTACAGCTAAGATGTTCAAGATTTCTAAGATAAAATATAGTTTGGAAATATTACTTCACACATAATACATACAAAACACACTTCAAATTATTACACAGAAGTAAATTAATAACTTTGTTTCCTTAGCTTTTATTGCTGTTTGAAATTTTGTGTTGGGGTAATATGGAAGCCTGGTAAGAAATAAACATTTAAATAACTTCTTTTAAATCCTGCTTTCCAGTTTACCAGGGTGTTATTTTATGCAAGTCCTTAACCTTTTTTGGTGCTCATATATTGCATCTATATGATGGAGACAATAACAGGAATTCCCATTTCAAAGGATAGATGTAAGAATTAAATAAAAGATTCCATTAAAATTAATTACTTCTGGGTGGAGCACTTAGTAGGAAATTAGTGATAAAAAAGATTACCTTTAACCCTCAACAATCTCTAGATATCAGAGAACAAAAGTAGCTCTCCTTTTTAACAATGTACCAGTTTAAAGAGCATAAATTCTTCCAATTGTTTCAAAGAAAGAACTCATAGTTTCTAACACATCAGTTGTGTTGGTAGACATCTACCAACCAATTTCATTAAACTTTCATGGCTGTTAGCCTTTTTCTTTCCTAAACCACCAAAGTGAAAAAAGTAAAAATATTATGTGGATCAAAACCAATTAATTATACCCTGCAATGCACAAAGTTAAGAACAGAATTGTTTTAGCTGAGTAGTCACACCTAGAAAGTTTAATGTGAATTATTTCTATCCCCAAATATGTATATCTTAAATGCAAATCCATTTAGGAAACAATAGAAAAACTATAAGATAGTAATTGATTCATTTTCTTAAATGTTATGTTCTTCCTAACAGGTCTGCTTTCAAGAGAAATTATTTTAAGAAAGCCTAACCCATTGAGGTTTTATCAGAGCCTAACTGACCTTGGGGAAAGGAAATAACCAATTCCAGCCCACTCTAATCTTTCATGCAGAAGAAGGGACATAGCCAACTCTAACTCCTTCTAGGCATCCTACAAGGGGGTGAAAAAAAGAAAAATACTGAGAGGCACTTATGAAATTCATAATCCAGGAACATAGGCTCACAAAAACACTAAGACCCAATCATAGAACTATAGAATCCTTCCCCTACTTCCACACCCCACACCACATTACTAAACACCTATTTACAGCAGTTCTGTTTACCTAGTACATTATGTCCACTTTTCAACAGAAAATTATAAGGCAACCTAAAAGACAAAAAAAGTTTGAAGAGATAAATAAAACACTAGAACCAGCTCCAGAAATGGCACAGATGTTGAAATTATCAGACCATGAATTTAAAACAATTTACTAAGAGCTTGAATGCATCACAGTTTTCCAGAGAAACAAAATAAAACCATATATATAGATATATAGAGATGAAATTTCATATGTAATATATATATGAAATTAAGAGACAGAGAAATATTGTAAGAATTGGCTCAAATAATGATAGAGGCCAAGAAGTCCCAAGATCTACTTTAGCATGTTAGAGCTAGACAAACAGGCACCCCAGTGGTAAAATTAAGTCCAAGTATGAAGGCCTGAGAACCAGGAAAATCAAATATAAGTCCTAGTTTGAGTCCAAAGGCCTGAGAATTAGGAGGCCAATGGTGTAAATGTTGGTCTAAGTCTAAAGGCCCAAGAACCAATGTTGAAGTCCAAGGACAGGAGATGTCAATGTCCAAAGGAGAAGACAGGTGTTTCAGCTCAAGCATAAAGCAAATTCCCCCTTCCTCTCTTTTCTATTCATGTCTTCAACTGACTGGATGGTTCCCACCAGCATTGGTGAGGTTGATTTTCTCTAGTCATCTACCAATTCAAAAGCTAATCTCTTTCTAAAATATCTTCACAGATGCACACTAAAATAATGTATTATTAGTTAACTAGGCATTCCTAGACCAGTCAATTTGAAAATTAATCACCACAGATATCTAATAGATGTGGATAACATGAAAACAATATAGCAGAATAATGTAAGCAGGGAGATGGAAATTTTAAGAAGAATCAAAAAGAAATGCTACAGAAAAAGCACTGTAACAGAAATGGAGAATGCCTTTCATGGGCTCATTAGTAGACTGATTGCAAATGTGAAACGACTCTCTGTCTTTTGGAATACATCAATATAAATTTTTAAAACTGAAAAGCAAAAAGAAAAATGTCTAAAAAAAATGGAGCAGAATATTCAGGAACTGTGAGTTAACTACAAACACATAACAACTACATACACATAACAATTATGCCAGAATGAAAAGAAAGAGAGGAAGAAACAGAAGAATTCTTTGAAACAATAATGATTGTGCTTCCCAAAACTAATTTCAGACACCAAACCACAGATCCAGGAAGCTCGGAGATCACCAAGATAGATTAAAAAACAACAGCAACAAAAACAACAACATATAGGCATATTATATTCAAATTGCAGAAATTAAAAAAAAAATCTTAAATGGTACCAGAGAAATTACATACAGAGGAGCAAAGATAAAGAGTTATATCTGACTTCTCTTCAGAAACCGTGCAAGCAAGAAAGAGTGGAGTGCAATCTTTAAAGAATGGAGAAAGGAAACCACCACCTAGAAATTGCCTTGCAAAATTATCCTTCAAAAGTGAAGGGAAATAAAGACATTCTCAGATGAAAAAATATTGAGGGAATTTGTTGCTAGTGGATCTATCTGGCAAGAAATATTAAGAGAATATATTCAGAGAGAAGGAAAAATGTAGGTCAGGAACTCAGATACAATAAATAAAGGACAGATTTTACAGAAGGAATAAGTGAAGGTAAAATAAAAACATTTTTTTACTTATAACTGGTGACAGATAACAGTTTGTGAAAAAATAATAACAGTAATTCATACAGTGATTATAGTTTATGTATGAGTAAAATGAATGACAACAATGATGCACACAATCGGAGAGAACAATTAGGAATATTTTGTTACTATAAGGTACCTGCACTATTTGTGAGGTGGTATAGCATTATTTGAAAGTAGACTCAGATTATTCGTAAATATATATTGCAAACTCTAGGGAAACTAACACTCTTTAGAAGCATAATTGAAACATGAAGAAACTATGAAGGGCAGAAAGAGTATGGATGACAAAAATAAGAACAGAGAACAAGAGAAAAATATAAAACAGTAAAAAATACGGTAGATAATAATCCAGCTGTACAAATGAGTACTATAAACACCAATGGTCTAAACATACCAATTAAAAGTGAGAGATTGTCAGACTGTCAAAAAAACAAGACCTAACTATATGTTATCTCTGCCCACAAAAAGCACTCTGAATAGAAAGATACATATAGATTAAAAGTAAGGGGATGGAGAAAGATATATCATGCTAACACTAATCAAAAGAAAGCAGGAGTAGCTATATTAATTTCAGACAGAGCAGGCTTCAGAGAAAGGAGATTTATCAAGGATAAAGAGGGGCAGTTCTATCAAATAACATGATATGTTAATTGATAGAACTGCAAGGAAAAATAGATGAATCCACTATTATAGGTGGAAACTTCAACACTCTATCAGAAATGGACAAATTGAGCAGGCATAAAATCTACAAGGACACAGCTGAACTCAAAAGCACCATCACCACCTAGACATAATTGACATCTATAGATTACTCTATCATATAACAACATAATACACTTTCTTTTCAAGCTCACAGGGAAAATTAACCAAGATAAATCACATTCTGGACTATAAAATATATCTTAAAGTTTAGAAGAATAGAAATTATTCAATATCTATTCTCAAATCACAATGATATGAAACTAGAAATCAATAACAGAAAAATAAGTGAAAAATCCCAAATACCTGAAGGTAAAACAAGACAATTCATGTAACACATGAATCAAAGAGGAAATATCAAGAGACATTTAAAAAATGTTCTGAAAAAATGAAAATTAAAAAACAACTTAGAGTTTCTGGGATGCAGCCAAGGCAGTACTTAGAGGGAAATTTACAACATTAAATGAATATATTATAAAAGAAAAAATATCTAAAATCGATAATCAAAACCCCCAACTTAGAAAACTAGAAAAAGAACAAATTAAACTCAAAGTAAACAGAAGAAAAGAAATAATGAAAGAGCAGAAATCAATTAATTGAAAACATGATTTTTCTAATAGAGAAATCAACAAAATCACAACCTAGTTGTTTAAAAGATCAATAAAATTGATAAGCCTCTAACAAGGCTAGCTAAGAAAAAGAAGACACAAATTATTAATAATGGAATTGAACAAGGGGCCATACTCTACCACCCAGGGACAATAAAATGATAATAAAAGAATATCCTGAACAACTCTATGCCATAAAATCAAAAACCTAGATGAAATGAACAATTCCTTGAAATACATTATCTGCCAAAACTTACGCAAGTAGATACAAACAATCTGAATAGGCCTGTATCTATTAATGATACTGAATCAATAATTAATAATGTTCCAAAAGGAAAGCACCAGGCCCAGATGCTTTTACTGGTGAATTTTGAACAACATTTAACAAAGAAGTTAAACAAATTGTCTGGACATTATTAAAATTGAAACTTGTGCTCTGTTAAAGACACCATAAAGAGTTATAAGAAGGCAAGCCACAGATTAAGATAAAATATTTACAAAAGATATATCTGAAAATAACAGTTGTTCAAAATATGAGAAGAACTCTTAAAACTCAACAATAAGAAAACAAAGTAAAAAATGGACAAAAGACCCGAATAGACACCTCACCAAAGAAGACATACAGATAGCAAGTAAGCATATGAAAACATGCTCAACATAATGTGTCATCAGGGAATTGCAAATTAAAACAACAATTAAATATCACTACATCCCTGTTAAAATAGCCAAAATGATATAGTAACTTTGAAAACAGTTTAGGTGTGTCGTACCAAACTAAACATATTCCTACCATACGGTCCAACCAGTTGCATTTCTTGGTATTTACCCAAAGGAGTTGAAAACTTATGTTTACATAAAACCCCGTGAAACTGCCCATGGATATCTATATTAGCTTTATTCATAATTGTCAAAACTTGGAAGCAAGGAAGATGTCCTTTATTAGGTGAATAAATAAATAAACTGTCTTACATCTAGACAATGAAATGTGAATTAGTATTATAAAGAAATTAGCTGTCAACCCATGAAAAGACATGGGGGAACCTTAAATGCATATTATTAAGTGAACAGGTCAATCTGAATAGGCTACATTCTGCAGTTGCAACTACATGACATTTTGGAAAAATATTCAGTGGTCACCAAGGGACAGGGTAGAGGGAGGAGCGGGAAGCAGGTATAGAAGATGAAGAACAAGGAGTTTTAGGGCAGTGAAACTCTTCTACATGGTACTAAAATTGTGAATACCTGTCATAATTTTGTGAAAGCCTGTAGAATGTAGAACATTAAGAGTGAACCCTAATCTATGGACTTTGATTGATAATGAATGTGTCAAAGTAGCTTTGGTGATTGTGATAAACACACCACTCTGGTGCATGGTGTTGATAGTTGGGGAACTTGTGCATACCTGGGAATAGGGGTATATGGTTGCTTTCCATACTTCCACTCAGTTGTGCTATGAATTTAAAGTACTCTAAAAAATGTATTCTATCTTTAAAAAATTGTAGGTCAAAGTGCATGTTTAATGTTCATATTTGACAATTAGAAATCATTATTACCTGTTTGTATCTAAAGAGCATGGATTCCTCCAAATCTGTTGCAAAGAAAGAACATGTATTTTTAAAATTATAACACACTAATTGATTGGGAGCCTCCTGCAGACAAATCTCATAAGACTTCCTGTTTATTTGCCTTTCTAACATTATAATATTATGGTATTACAATACAAACATCCTTTTAAGAAGAACAGTGTCTTACCATACCTGTGATTTATCTAATTTTTTAGACCTATTAATCTTGCCTTATTTCTTGGTCACAGATTACAGTGCCATCTAAGGCCATTATTTAGATTAGTAGATTAGTTGATAGGAGAGCATCATAATAATTGAGACCATTAACTATTATCTCCAGAAAACAGAGAAAATATTCGCATCTTCTTTTGCTAAGTTTTGTCACTTTTAATGCTAAAAGTAGGATTTTCTCCTTGTTACTCTTGCTAGTTTTTGCTCTACGTTTTGGCTAAGAGAGATTTGACTAAGTAATAAACTTAATTTTTCTGCTGCATTGAATCTTAATTTTTAATGGAAAGAATATTTATCATCAATTATATGAACTCTCTTTAAAAAATGCTATATCTTCAAACAGAAAATATCTTCTTTCATTTAAGCCTTAAACGCTGTTAGCAGCAAGGATTAAGAACAGCACATTTCAACTCTTACAGAAATTTCAAGACAAATACATGTGTCAGTATTACTTGTTAAATCATAGGTGATGAGATGATACTCAACTAATCAAAACAAATTTTGGCCAACATGATACATAGTTCTTACCATAAGGAGTTTATAGTGCAAAGGAAAGAGAAAGAAATAAATGGATATAATACAAATCAAAACCTTGAAATGTTCAAATGATGGCATGTATAAAAATAAGCAGGCAGCAGAGAAGGCACTTAGAAAATATTCAGAGAAAAAGCAGCACTTCAGCTAAAGTTTAAAGAAAAAAGAAAACATACTTTAAGAAAATGTAACATAACATTTAACCACTGGTAGTGTTTATATATTGACAGACATAAACTTCTATGTATACCCTGAAAATTGTTGTTCATTGTGTTGTATTTTTATAAAATGCACACACACAAAGACAAAACAGTGAAGAAATATACTGGCCTGTTAGAAATGAATTAAGAACCAAAGTAATGCCCTTCACCAATTCAGGTTCAATATTTTAACAGTTTTAAAATCTTAGTTTCAAGGAAATGAAATCATTTATACACATAAAAAGAATATATTCTTATAATAAATATATTGATCAGGATTGATTAACTCATGCTCCCATGTTTGACACAATGAAATTTTTTATTTAATTCACTCAAAATCTGCTCTAACCCTGAGGGACTATCAGAACGACTCAGTATCCAGTTGACATCTATCATGTAGTGCCATCATTTCAGTGTTTGTTATAGGGACGTGGTGACAGGAAGAGAGCTGGAGAGCTGTACAGGGCTTTTAATTGCCCTGGTCCTGAGGGGACACAGTCCACATAACACTCATAATCCATTGGTCAGAATTGTGACAACTAGTAACATCATAATTGACCATGACTTCCATGACCTGATGCATGCCTTGAAGGAGAGGGAAACCAGATATTGGTGATTACTATCAACTCCTACCACAGAAACACATTTATCACATCTACTTTGACAAGTGAACATGGAGAATGAGCCAAATATGTGGAAGATTCAAGAGTTCATTGTTTAAGCCATTTACAGAAATGCATGTACTCTCCTAAATTTCCCTGTATGAGATTATAAGTGTGTTTACACAGCGATGGAGTTCCTCAGTGGTTTTCCTGACCATGCAAGGATATAAGCCCTTTAAGTGACACTTGAAGTTTAGAGCCTTTCGGCATAAAGTAGAGTCATATAGAGGATATATTTACCATATTGTGAGGAGCTTTTTGGCCCTGCTACTTGGTCTTTTTATGATTCTGAAAAACAATTACTTAAGTTTTCTAGGTCAGATTTTTTAGTCTAAAGAACCCTCAATAAAGGAATTATCAAAGTTTTTATATCTCAAACTTACTAACTTTGCATGACATGATGTATTTCATATTGCTTTATTTAATTTCTACTTAAGACAATATGTCAAATGAAAGTGGCAATTAAAAGAATAAGTTAAAATTGACACATATTAAAAATGATTCTTCAAACTTTCCTTCTGATCTTTTTATGTGACTTTTTTTTAATAGTGAAAACACTTTATAAGGAGATCCTTTTTACAGTATGAAAATTAGGTCAAGCCAGAGTTGGATCCTAGATGGAACCACTTTGTCAAAAATGATTTGTTTGGTTAAAAAATTGTAACACCACAGGTGTTTCAATATTATTATTGGGTATTTATATAGATGGAGAAATCAGTGGTAATCTTTAGAAAGCGTTTCTTTCAAATAAGCATGCCACTTTATTGTGCAGTTTGTTGTAAGTTCATAAAATATTTAAAAATCTTCATAAGAAAAATTTTGTTTTTTACAAATGCTAAATATAATGTGTTGTTACTAATGCATCACCTACCAAAACATTTTTTAATACAGCATTTCAGGATTGGGTAGCTCATTTAATTATCAATTTTTTTTTCAGATTAAGTGTAGGGAAAAAAAAAGACATACTAAGAGATACCAACCTTTCTCTCTTTAGGGAGAGAAACAAGCCTGTGAACCTAAAATGATACCTAAGAAAGCATATTATTTATAGAAGCCAGAATATGAAAGGAAATGGCAGGAGATGTCAAAATTGATTGAGACACTCAACCTTGACAGCTCCAAAATTTGAAGGTTGAATACCTGCCACAAATTGTGAATGATCCTTTATATTCTTAAACTGCTTGGTTTAGCTAGCATCATGATGGAAATAGATGAGAGAAGCCAAGAACTATAAACCATATGCTAGCTCCATTTCATTCCTAAGATTTGCCCTAATAAATGTCATTCTAATTAAAAAATGGCTGGAAAAGTACATATTGATATTGATCAGAATGTTCACCTCTAATGACTATTCTTCATGTTACATATAAAGAATTGCAAAATATAAACACTTTCAATGGAAATTTTTTGTACTTAGGTGCTCACTTCTAACATAAGTGATTTGTACATGTATATATATTCTTTCATTAAATATAGTTACCTGCATTTATTTGTATATTGTGTGTAACAGTTGAATATTCACTCAATGTATGGTAATGAAGAATTTATTGCAGCTTTATTAAATAAGATTGGTTGAATTGCAGAGTGCTGTAACTAAATGAGCAAGAAAATAATAAATGAATATTGCCAGAAGAAAATGAACAGAAGATAGTTAGGCTCTGTTGGCCAATAAAGGGTAACATAGGCTAGTTAAAGCAGGCTGATGGGGATGTTTGCAAGAGTCAGAATAAAACTACAACAGAAATGAAACTACTTGATTTTAGTTGAATCAAAACAAGATAAACGGCAAACCAGGGAGACTCTTCCACTGATGCTGAAAGATTCTTTTTAGCCTAGCAAAATACAAATCACTCACACCCCCACTCAACAATTTATGTTCTTTAAACACACACACACAAGCACACACAGTCAACTATAGAAAGATTGAACTATAGTTGTTTTAGTTAAAATACTGTTCTAGAATATACAACTACGCTAATATTAGAATCATTCAAATTTAATTTGTATGTTCTTATAAGGTATTGCCAAAAGTATATATTTTAGGAGACTGAACATCTTAACTATGTTCTTTCTTCACTGTACATATTAAGACCACAATGATGAATTTGTAACAACACCACATCTTGTTGAAGAAAATTGATACAAGGCCCCAAACAATACATACTTCCAAAAGAACAGTAACCTAAGAAAATGTACAAAAAACTTAGCATTTAACTATGAATGATGACAAATAATAACATTCTCTATATTTCTTCACAGATATTTTCCAGAATGGGGACAAAGTGGACTGTTGACTTAAAAAAAAATACATGAAAAATACAGTGACTTTCTTATAACACTGAGAGAAAAAAATCTGGTTCAGATACAAACATTTAATTGTTAAAAATAAATATTAGTAACTGGGCCAATGTCACTTAAACACCAAGTTCAATAATTTTGAGAAATAGGTTTTAATTCTCCCACTACAACCACCATCAAAAAAAAAAAAAAAGCACTGATCTAATCACTCTCCAAGAATATAGTTCGCCAGCTATACTTGAACATGAAACAGGGGAGAAGCCTGATAAGAAGATAAATACTTCATCTCTTTCCTTTTGGGATAACGGACTCTTATTTACTTGGAATACACATCCTTACTTTGGCACCTGTTCATTATTCCATCTTCTGTAATCACAGTACTGCTATCCAATCACTCCCAATGACCCCCCCCCCCCTGCCACCACCATTTGGGTGCTAGCCTTCCTTGATTGTGACTTTATCATTCTATCTATCCCTTATCACATGTCAAGGTCTCCCTCCACCTTGCATAAAGCAGCACAGGGTCCTTATAACACAATGATTGCAACTTCAGAGCCAGTTTCAATATTTAGCAAATACCAAACTCTCAAAAGTCTTTGAATAAATGGGAAAAGTAATGTATGAATGTGATATCTTTAGATTTTGTGGCGTTTATTGGAAACAATTTATGACTAAAATGGACTATTTGCAAATTATATTCAAATAATGTAGTTTAAAATATAGTCAAATTGCTGGTATAATCTGTCAAAGAAGTAAAAATATTACATGAGAGGAAGTTATCCAAAGCTAAACATGCAGAATATATCTAGAAATATCTTTGTGATAAGAGAAATATTGGTTATTGTTTTACATAAGAGTTAAGCTTCTGTTTATTTTTTAAAACAAATTGACTTAAATACAAAATAGTGGTGTAATAGAGCATGTTATTTGTAACCAGTTGACCTGATTTTGAATCTCAGGTTTTTGATGCTGTGTGACCATGGAAAAGTTACATATACTCTCAGGCTCAATTACCTTGGTACTCAAACTGGTATATAATTAGTAATATTTTAAATGAGCAAATGTCTTAACAGAAGTGCTCACATTTAGAAGACAGTTGGCAATAGACGGTCTCCCTATTAAGTTTTCAATTTTTGCTTTCCCTCAGAAGATAATACATTTATTTAATTCCTTAAGTCAAATGTGAGATAAATTCAAAAGCCAAGGGAGGACTGAGGGAATATAAGGGAATTTAGTAACACCCCTTCACTTGATAGGTGTGAATTTTTTATTGAGAAAATATTTTACAACTCCAGCCTCAGTTTCGTGTAAATTAAGGACAAAAATATGCAACCTACTTACCTCACAAGGATGTCGTGAGGATCAACTGAGAGAAGAGAGGTGAGTGACTTTGTAAATTATAATAGTGTTAAATATAAATTAGGTGAAAATGGAAAGTATGATCCAATATCAGACTAAATAAAGGTGGAAGAAAAATGGAAGTCTATTTCACTGGGTGATCTTTCTGTTAAAATTTTTCATATTACTAATTTATCAAACTAATGTTTATTTGAAATAACAAGCATTTTTTTAAACCTACAAAAATCATATAGAGTATTCAATAAGACAATAATAAGTTGAACAGGCAGATTGTTCTGTAATTAGAGGAGTGGAGATATAAATGTAGGAATTTGAGCCTTAAGGTTTCTACATTAGCAAAGGACAAAGCTTAGCCCTTGAATATGAAGACAAAGACCTAAGATAAGATAGAGGAATAAGTTGGAGTGAGGTGCAGAAACGAGAAACCTTCAAACCGCTTCAGACACATAATGAGCAATTGACTTGTAAGTCTGTGACAGAGTTATCAAGGTTTGTATCAACACAGGAAATATTCTCAAAATCAATGACCCTGGGGGACGGGGTGTGAGAGCAGTCATAGGTGGCACATAGCACTGGTGATGGCCAGTATCTCCTGAGACAGGCATGAGTTGGTGAGCAATGTCTTTCTGTGGAAGGCCCTTCATTTATGGAGAGGAATAAGAGAAGCAGAATATAGCTGCCAAGAATGGTGGGAGGCATCATCTTTTGTGAACTTCAGGGAAACTGAGGAGGAGGTACAGATATAGATAGTTATATATATATATATGACAGACAGAGACAGATTTTTACAGGAAGGGAGCACTGGATTTCACATGCATGGGTTTTTTAATATATAAAAAGGAAAAGTAATCACTAAGTCTATAGGAGGAATATGTCATTTTTGTTAAAAGCTATTAAAGTACGGAATGATCAAGAAAACCATCATAATCATTTTCATCATGAATCATGGCAATTCTAACAGGCTTCTGTAGAGTTTGCTCATTATCTTGTTTTGTTGTACTTGTTCTTCTTTCATTGTAAAATTGTATTAGAGCAAATTATTCAGAAAACAGCAACTTTATTACATATGTATTAGGGAAATTATCCATATATCTGAGATGAATTGTTCTGAAATAAAAGCTCTCTTAATCTCTAAACATATAAAATATTTCACTTATTTAGTTCTCTTACTAATTACTAAGTTATTACTTATTGATTCATTTTATTAAAGACACTGAAACTTTAAAATTACTCAAGACTTTAAGACCATTAAAATCCCAACTTATCAAAAACAGTAGAAGGAATAAAGAAGATTTGGTCACTTTCTCCAAAAATATTAATTTTGTGACATCATTCTTTTATTTTCTGTAAATGAAACTTGAAGAACTTGGAGTACTCTTGATCATAAAGTTTTCACTCAACCTTTAAATCCAGATGTTTTCATTTGATATTAGAAAAAGTATCTACAAATTACTTATTGTCACACACGAACAACTAGAATGCCTACAATTTTTTTTATGAAAGTGATTTTAAGGTATTAATGACTTTAAAAATAAAGTATAGGTGCTTACATAAAAAGATACCCCTCTGAGAAAATCAACAGCCCTTTGAACCAAAATAAAAACAAAAACTGATAGTTTGTGATTTAATGAATAGATTTTTTTATCTCTGTTGTTTTAGGTAAGATATATCAGAATGATAACAGGTATCAAAAATAATCTGTACACATAGCAATAGTCAATTCTAAATTACTTTTATTGTTCTTTATAAATGCTAAATGTCTCCATAGACTAGTAAAGTGGTACTGCAAATGAGTGATGTTGAATATTGTATTATTTTATACAATCCTTGAAAAGATACATTTTATTGAATTATTTTAAATCATACTAACCAAAAGACTAAAATTAATAATCTACTATGTTATTTCTTAGCCTCAAAGTCAAACACAAAAAGAAACCTTGTTATTTTGGAAAAATAAAGGACAAATGTCTTTCATCTTAAAGCCTTCCAAATCTGATGGCAAGTTGAAAATTCAGTTTTCTAGTCCATGTTCCTAAGATTATGCATTCATTTATTGTTTGAGGAGTATATTCCATTTTATATTTGACTGCTGACAGATTTAGCTTCACCTCTCCCTCATCCTCTTTTGTCCTACAGATGATCAAACGGATAAGAAGGCTAGTCAATCCCTTCATAGGTGCAAGAGGGAGACTCAAGCATGTAAGCTCCTTTTCATAGGAAGCCTTGTCCTGGCCCCATCCTCTAAATAACAACAAAAATTCAGACCATTGTCCTTTTCTTGATTTCTTTAACCATTTTGGACCTGCTTGAGAGACTTGCTCTGTTCTTCCAGTGACCTCAGTGGTATTTATCATGTTAATTTGGTTTTAGGACATGAATTGTAGAAACTGGGGATTAAAAAGGTAGATAAGAATGGTCTTAACTTTCAAGGAGTCAACAGTTTGTTGAGGTCAGTGGTGGGTAAACATATAGTTAAAATAAAGATGTACATTCTGTAGTAGGAGGAAGCACTAAGGAAGCTCATAAATGAGAGAGAAAAGTAGAAAGTAATTAAATAAGACTTTCAGAGCAGAGAAGACTTCCTGAATGAATGACTTAAGTTTTAAGGGATGAACAGGATTCAGCTACATGAAGAATATTGTAGCATTATTCAGGAAAATGGGATATTTAGGAAAAGAATATGGAGGCTTTGTTTAGAGAAGCAAATTATGGATTCTGTTAATTGCAAGTAATTTATAATGGCTAGAAAGTCTATTTTAATAAAAAAATGGTGAAACTATTTAAGAAGGTCCAGATTGAAAATCCCTTAAGGCCATCTTTTGAGTTTAGATACGGCTATTCTTGTTTTCAGCATTATTCCGTAAACTACACAAAGACTCCATCATACTCTATATGTTGTCTGCATTACCCAAAGCATAGTTGTGTTCCCTATATTTCAGAACAACATATATGACTAGCTCATTTCTTCCTTGTATCACAACTAAAAAAAATGATTGGGCAGCCAATTAGACCAATTTAGATATAATTTAAGGTTGTACCCATTAAAATATCTTTTACTGCTATTTACAACCTCTATCTTAATCTATACAATGGATCCAGTATTATATTCCCCATTTCCTAGTCAAAAGAAGAAAAATACTACAGTATAAATTAATTTGCCTCCCCTTGTAGGGTTGTCTCTCCTTCTGGTTAACACACCCCTTTACAGCCAATCACAGCCACATCACTGACTGTGCTCAAAGATATGGAGGCAGGAGTGCTATGAACCTTCTTCAATATGTTTTTTTTTCTGATAAGCTGATCTAGGAGGTTATAAATTCCAGATGGTGTGCGTTATGGATGGTGTAGCCTGCCTCAGGCTAATTACTGAAATGCTGCAATATGGATGATTGACCAGAAGATCCACAGAAGTCTTATAATGAGTTAGAAATACATTTCACTCATTAAGCTATTGAGATTTTAGTGGTAAACTGCTGGAGTTTCAATTTGTTATAATAGCATCACATGCAACTATTCATCAATATAATTGGTAAAATTGTCTAAGTAATTAGACTAAATTTAGTAAATAGCAATAAGAAAACAAATAAGTATGAATATGACAATAATACTGATAATATCTTCTGAAATTTATGCAGATGACCACTCCTTCATTCATTCATACTTTAAAGAACATTTAGTTCATTTCTACTATATGTAAGCACTGTAGTCAGAAACATCACTTGTTGAGTTTTCTGTGGTAAATAACAAAGAAAAACTTTGCCCTCTGGGTTGTTACAGTCTATCTAATGAAGGAACAATACAAGAGATTTAAATGTAGCTGCAGGATTTTAAATAATAAGAAACATTTATATTCGACCCTATCAGGTTAAAGTTCATGAGTAGAATGACATTTGGTCTTTGCCAGGTTTTTAATATTATCTACATATACCAAACTTCTGAACCTATTCCTTTAGAAATGAGTGACCATTTAACTATTGGATATCTCTCTCTCTGATCATCCTCTTAATCATCCTCCCATTTGAATATAAACTTTAGGTGTCAGTTAAATGTCACTTCTCCACAAAGGCCTACTTTTAGACCTGTATTTTTCTTCTTCAAACTAGTAACTGACATGATATTACATTGGATTTTTAAGTATATGTTCATTGTCTATCTCTTCCCATTGAATGCAAACTCTATGAAGGTAGGTTGTTTGCTTCATGTGGTATCATATCTGCAGCTCTAGTTCAGTCCTTGGCATGTAATATTTATTGAGTGAATTAATAAAGGAAATAATTATAAATATCTGTAATGAATATATTCTGAGCCATTCTTTTGGAGGTCAAAATCACTTCATTCCTTATCCTCAGTAACTAATACTATAAACCCACAGAGTGTATTTTCCTTCCTTTTCAAACATAGGAGTAAATAAGAAGTAAAATATATGAATATCTTGATGGCTAACATGTCTCAATGAATATCACAAAGTTTCTTTTCAATATCCTTCTATACTTCATGTGAGTGGCAAGATATAAATGGATAAATACGGCTTTTTTTTCCCCCAGTAGGGAATTTACAACCCCCTAAATCAAATAAAAGCAGTATCTGTGTAGTTTAAAAACACAGCTGGAACTGTTTACTTTCTAGCCAAGGTTTGATTACAAACAGTAGGCTTTGCTTCTCTTTTCCAATATCCTAAATAAAGCAAAGGACTGACATCTATGAAGTAAGTTATGGAAGTGAGTAGGAATACAGCAGAAATAACAGCACTGATGTTATTTATACTGTTTAACTTGTTTTGAGTCTAAATACAAATTAGTAGGATGAACTTGAATGAGATAACTGAATATTTAATAATTTCTTCTGCTTCTTCAATTTGTATTAGTTGCATATATAAATATGACTTCAGAGAATAAATAAGTTCCCTATAATTTCAGCCCTTTGGTCTGAATGCAATAGTGACGTACTTAGGTTACCTAATATTTAATATGTCCACTTTAAGATACTTGAGGAATTAAGGAAAATATATAACTCAGCAGGTTTCATGAAGAATTAGGAAATGCAGATACAAGGTAACTCTGGTAGATCAACAGTACCTCTAGTATACCAATTGGAATACTCAATCATTTCTTCATCAGGTATTCTTTTTGCCTAATGAATCATGATCTCTATTTAGCTTGATATTTATTTTCTTCCTATTCCATTAATCATTAATTATATTTTTTTCTTCTATTCAAAACTTACTCAAGGCTTCTACTTTTATGGGTCCTTGATTTCCTACTTTCTGTGTTTCTCTCTGTTTTGAAGCATTGCTTCCCAACATAAAGGTAATAATTAGGTTGGCAGGTTGGCTGGCCAGCTAGCAACAAGGTTGCTCTTCGTGTATAGATTGGTAAGGCGTATTCTGCTCCATTTATGGCTGCTGACCTACATGACTTTTTTTTGGAGGTGTGCTGGTCCCTGACACTACCTCTAAAGACAGCGTAGGAAGTTGGTTAAATAATACAAAGTAGAGTAACTTACATAGAAGTTACCCTACTGAAAACAACTCAGTGGTTTAAAATTAACAACTGTTTTCATGCTTAGAATGTTAATGAGGCCATAAATAACTGAAATTAATAAAATCAGAAAACCAACCCCAGATTTTAGCTTGAAGATATCTTCCCTAAACCCCATCCCTTAAACCACTTTTGGTAACTTTTTGGGTGTCTGAGTTTAGCCAGGAAAGTACAGCCACTACAAGTAATTTGAGAATCATAGTCACACAGAAAGTGGAATTTAAAGAAATATGGAATGGGCTAGGAGAGTCAATGTCTGGAAAGTTTAGCTGCCTGTTTGAAGAAACATTTACTAAGGACTTCATCCAGAAAGACATGAGTGAAGAAGAGATCATGAAGCCATCAGAGGAAGCACTGCATCTGGCTGCTGGGACCACAAGTCTGGGAATCCTGGAGAAGTCTAAGAAGCCACCAATCTAATTGCCATCACAATCTTTATCTCCTTCTCCTTTGCAAATTTCATACTGACTGGCCTCATTGGCCAATTGTAGTGAGTAGCTTTATAGGAAAAGTCTCTGGAAATCTTTGGAAGCAACCAGTGGTAGTACAGAGTTACCCACAGATGGTCCAGCACAGAGAGCTATGTGGTTCTGTGGCGGTACAGTCTTTCTTCCGGGTTAGAGGAAATTAATTTTCTAAAATAAGCAGTGACTTCCTACCCTGAAGTCTTGAAGCCCTCAAAGTTATCCATGAGGGTTTGAATCACGTTCTTCAGAACTCTTATTAATGTTGATTTTTTGATCTCTTTCCATAAGTCATAAATGTTCTTTCTGAATGGTATCTAGAATAGTGTATCCTTTCAAAATGTCTTCAATAACTGCCTACACCCATCAGAGGAATCATAATGTATGGCAGCTGTTACAGACTTATGAAATGTATTTCTTAAATAAGGAGACATGAAAGTTAAAATTACTCCTTGATCCGTGGGCTGCAGAATAGATGCTATGTTGGAAGTTATGAAAACAACATTAATCTCATTGTAAATCTCCATCAGACCTCTTGGGAGGCGAGGTACATTGTCATGAGCAGTGATATTTTGAAAGGTATCTTTTTTTCTGAGAAGTAGCTTTCAACAGTGAGCTTAATATATTTAGTAAACCCTGTTGTAAACAGATGTGCTGTCAACCAGGCTTTGTTTCATTTATAGAGCACAGGAGAGTAGATTTAGCATAATTCTTAAGAACCATAGGATTTTCAGTATAGTAAATGAGCAGTGGCTTCACCTTAACCAGCTGCATTAGACCCCAGTAGGAGAGTCAGCCTATCTTTCGAAGTTTTGAAACCAGGTATTGACTTCTCTCTAGCCGTGAAATCCTAGATGGCATCTTCTTCCAGTAGAAGGTTGTTTCATCTACATCAAAATCTCCTGTTAGTTGCAGCCACTTTCATTCATTATCTTACCTAGATCTTCTGGATAACTTGTTGCAGCTTCTATATCAGCACTTGCTGCTTCGTCTTGTTCTTTGATGCTACAGAGCTGGCTTCTCTCCTTAAACCTCATGGACCACCCCCTGCTAGCTTCCAACTTCTGCAGCTTCTTCACCTCTCTCAGCTTTCATAGGACTGAAGGGAGTGAGGGCCTTGCTCTGCTTTAGGTTTTGACTTAAGAGAATATTGCGGCTGGTGTAATCTTCTGTACAGACCACTAAACTTTTTCCATATTAGCAGTAAAGCTGTTTGGGTTTCTTACTGTCCGTGTGTTCCGTGGAGTAACCCTTTTCATTTCCTTCAAGAACTTTAGTCACAACTTGGCCAACTGTTTTGCACAAGAGGTTTGGCTTTCGGCCTCTTGTCTTTTGACATGCCTTCCTCACTTAGCTTAATTGTTTCTAGGTTCTGATTTGAACTGAGAAATGTGCAACTCTTCCTTTCACTCTAACACTTTGAGACTATTGTAGAACTCTTCGTTGTCTTAATTTCAATATTGTTGTGTCTCAGGAAATAGGAAGTACTGAGGAGAGAGAGAGATGGGAACTGGCCAGTGAGTGGAGCAGTCAGAACACACACAACATTTATCAAGGTAAGTTTTTTGTCTTACATGGTCGGAATTCATGGTGTGCCAAATCAGTTACAATGGTAACATAAAAGGTGACTGATCCCAAATAATAATAATAATAATAAAAATGTTTAAAATAATGTGAGAATTATCAAAATGTTAAACAAAAACACGAAGTGAGCAAATATTCCTGGAATAATGTCACTGACAGATTTGCTTAACTCAGGGTTGCTACAATGTTCAGTTTGTAAAATACATATCTACAAATCACATTAAAGTAAAGCTCAATAAAACAAGGGAAGCCCATATAGGTTCATCGATGGCATAAAATACATCCTCTAATGAGGGACATTGCTAATGTGGGAGTCTGCATGTATAGGTATAGGGGTTGTGTATGGGTCATTGCTGTAACTGCCTCTCAATTTTGCTGCGAATCTAAAACTGTTCTAAAAAATAAACCATCTAGAATAATGTAAATAAAATAATTTTTTTGAATGTTTATATATCAGGAGGTAAACATGAATAGAGACAATCTTTATTTTGCAAAATTACAACAGAGTTCATTACATTTTTCTCTTGTGGATAGCATTTTCACAGCTAAAACAAGTCTCAAGCAGATGTTTGCTTTGAGATACCTTGAATTTTAGAGGCTATATATTCTTGTATTAGAAATAAATGTGCATATTGTAAAGTGCGTGAAGGAGAATTTACTTGGAAAATGGCACACTAAGAAAATTTTTAAGTTCAAATATCATGAGTTTTTGGGTTTTAAGAAAGTGATATAAAATTTTAGATAAATGGACATCATTAGAATGAAAATCTATGTAAAAAATAAAGTTTTTTTCTATGTAGATGTCATTTGTCTTAATTGCTTTCTTTTCCTTTTCTGTACACATCATACATTTTACTTCATCACTTACTCTCAGTGTGATTATGAGCAAGTAACAAAAACTATCCCTGCCTTGATTTCTCATCCAAGTGCCAGGTATATATTTTGGTCTTAATCAATGCTATTATTATTAATGCAAAATTATTGCTTTTATTTTGCTCCTTTTATCTGGATCATGATAAAACTAGAATTTATATTAAGGAATATCTACATCACACAAATAAAATACCTCAAATTCAAGTAAATCATGAAGAGGCCTATATCTAGGCCTAAAGAGTCAAAGGAAAAAATAGTTCCCAGATTTCAGGGATAGAGATTGCTGTGTAGAGAGGCTACTTGACAGAAACTGTAGTATTACTCACACAGAGAGTAAATGAAGTCCACAGTGAACCCAAAAAAAAGGAACATGGAATAAATAATCAGAATAATTTACATCCCTCCCTCTGATTTCTTGCTATTATTCTTTCTTGACTGAATCCAAATTTCACCCAAAAGACAAAGGAACTCTTAACACAATAAATACAGCTCAGTTTCCTGGAACCTACAATATGAGGAGGAAAGTTTTGAGCTGACTTTGAGGGACCAGTAAATACTACCTGGTACATAACTTTTAAAGTGATTATCTGATTAATTATATTGTTAACAGGTCTTCAATGGCATCCCTTCATTACTCAATAAATAAGATTTATTTTTCAAAAATTAATTCAATATTCAGTAGATAACAATATCACTGTAATTACTGAAATTGTATGTAACTAGCATTTCAGGAGTTATTCATCAACTTTATTGTACACAGTTCTTTAGAATTCAATGGCTATTATTCTGTTTAAAATTAGTATTTTGCTTTCTGAACATTTCTAATTAATATTAATTAAAATACCAAATTTTAAAATTTATATCCAGTTCTTTAAACAATGATACTTCTTGAAATAAAAGTTCTACCTGCAAAGAACTGTAAACTTACCATATTAAATGGTATTAATGAAAGTGATCAAATTATCAGTACATGTAAATAATGTACAGATAATACAATTATAGTGAATTGATTGAATTATTTTCACTTCCTCATCTCTTTCTGCCACACCCATCATGTACAATATCAGTAACTGATTGTCTTAAAAGGTGTATTCTTTCTTTGTTAAGAGTTGTGGCTGAAAACTATAAGAAAAAAAATAGAGCTGGTTTTTCCACAGATCATTAGTTTCAAAATTACTTTCAACCAGGCATATGGTTGGCAATTTATTTACTTGTTTTTCTGCTTCTAACTCATGGTTATTGAGCATCCACACCAAACTAGCATTCATAATCCACTTCTTAATTTTGGTAGATAACTTTGTTCATTTCTAAATTTAACTTAATTTTTCTTATTGAAATATAATTGATATGCAGTATTATATCAGTTTCAGGTGTACAACATAGTTTTTTGTTGTACTAAATGCTCTTCACAATAAGTGTAGTTACCATATGTCAACATACAAAGATATTACAATGTTATCAACTATATTCCTTATGCTGTACTTCTATCCTTGTGCTGTACTGGCTAATTTAATTTGTGATTGGAAGTTTACACCTCTTTATCTCCTTCACCTATTTTGGCCTTTTGACACCCACACTCCCTGATGGCAGCCATCAATCTGGGGTAAAGTTGAGTTGTAAAAATGGATGACAGAAAAAAAAATTGTGTGGTCATTCATATTCTACATTAATTGATTTGTTATTTATTTTAAAAAAACTGTTATTGAGGACCTATCATGTACTTGGCACTATTCTACTTGGTGGACATAAGAACCACAAAACAAAATCCTGTCTCCATTAAGTTTATATTCTAATGGAGCAAGACAGGCAATAAGCACACAAACAGGAGACTTAGTATATCAGATGGCATAAAGCTGTGGAGAAAGTTCAACAAGGAAATGGGAATGAAGTTTGCCTTAGTCTGTTCAGATTGCTATAACAAAACACCATGCACAGTTTGCTTATAAACAACAGAAATGTATTTTTCACAGTTCTGGAGGCTGAAAGTCTGAGATCAGGTTGACAACATAGTCAGGTGAATACCCTTTTCTGGTGTGCAGGTTTCTCATTGTATCCACATATGGTGACATGGGCGAGGGATATTTCTGGAACCTCTTTGAGGCACTAATACCACTCATGAGGGCTCCACCTTCATGACTTAAGCATCTCCTAAAGTTTCCACCCCTAATGCCAACCTATTTAGGAGTTAAGATTTCAACATATGAATTTTGCAGGGGAAGGTGCACATTCAGATCATAGCAAGGTTTGATATGGTGGATGAAGAGCCACAGTTGCAAATCTCACTATTAATGACATTTAGCTAGAGTCTTGGGGGAAGGGAAGGGGTAGTTATTTGACAAGGTATGGAATGAATGTTCAAGGCACAGGAAATAGCAAAGGAGAGAACCTTGAGGAAATACCCTGTTCAAGGAAAACCAAGGTGACCAAGTGTGACTAGTGCTCAATGAGAGAGAGGGAGATGGTCAGAGAGGCTGCCGGGAACCTATATCACGGGGGGTCGTGATCCTATTTTATGATAAGCCATGCTGGGATGATTATTGGGTGGCTTCAGAAACAAGTTCATGTTTGATATGAATTGTGAATAGAATGTTATTAGCCAATGAAATGGAAAAGTCTATTTTCAACAGAAGAAACAGTGTGCATATGGCAGGCAGGTTAGTACAGTGAACCGCTTAGCATGGTTGGAATAGACAATTCATTTCAGAGAATAGTGGGGGATAGGTAAGAAAAGTAAATTGATTTGATATTGTGAGGTGCTTTTTATTTCACAATGAAAAGATTGAGATTTTCCTACTGGCTTTAAAAAGCCAGTACAGAGTTTCAGAGAGAGAAATGACAAGATCAGTATCACTCAGTTATAGTAAGATATGGATATAGTTGCATTAGTTGGAAAAGATAGGCTGGGCAAAAGAGACCCTAAGGCTATTACCATCATCCAAGCAAGCATTGAGGAAAAGTGCCCTAAGGAAGAACAATGGTGACAGACAGGGTGCAACAGTTTTGAGAGACGCTTTGGAGCTGATGAGGGTACCCCTGGATGAAGAACCAAGGGCATAGAGGGAGTAGAGCAATCCAGTCATTTTCTGCAAAGCCCTTTCTCATGTCAGGTGTTGTTTATAAAAAGTCATCGCTGTTTATAATAACTTCAGCAAATGAATAGAGGACATCAACATCAGAGGTCTCTAGAGAGAAAGTCAACACTGTTTCATTTCTACTTTGACTAAATTAGATGATGAGGGGCTGAAGAAATTCTAATATACTTTAATTCCAGTGGAGTATTATATTAGTGTCTCACAAAATAACAATTGAGTAATAAATTAAAATAGGGTTGCTTATAAATACCATTATAAAGAATATAATTGTGGTGAGAGGACCACATATCAAACATAACTGATGAATGCTACATCTCTAGTTCCAGGAGAGCATCATTTTAGGTAAAAGTCAATTGAAAAGAAGGAAATGATTTATATAAATTAATCCTTAGAAAATCCCAAATTAATAGCAATATATTGTTTTCCAAAGGTGACAAAAACAATGAAAAGAATAATGCATGCCTTAGAATGTTAATGATAAAAAATATATTCAACTTGTTTTAAGCATCAAAACTTGTAACACTTAGAAATGTCTTATTAAATGGATAATATGCATTCCTTTTGCATCAGACATACTTGCTACATAGTATTCCCTCAGTCCCATTTCTAAAAAAATATTCCACTTTTTAAAGAGTGTTCAAAGAAGGATTGCAATACAAATTTATGAAACACCTTTCATAACCCCCAAAATTTTTAAATTCAAAATTTGGGAATTTTTAAAAAGAAAAGATTAACTTAGAAATAATGGGCACCAAATTGAGAAATGGATGTAGTATCAGAATTCCAAGTTCAAGGAGATTCCTGGTGACTGGCAGAGAAAAAAAAATGCTCTGAAAAAGGGCAAAGCGCAGTTATAAGATCCAGGCAACATCTTTATTGATTTTTTTTTTAGTAGCTCAGAAAGCATGAAACCAGATGAATGATTCCAGATATTTTGATATTGCTGTGACCAATCCCAGAGGGTGCTAAGGTGAGAACAGAAAAGAAGAAAAAGAGAAAAAGATACTTTCTGAGTTGAAGGTTTCCCCCTTTACCAAATAACAAAATACAATTTTTAACCCAATTTAAAAAATTATCACCCTTATCTTCAAGGACTTGAAAAGGTTAGGCCCTCACCACTTTAGCATCTGTATAACTATCTATGTTTGCACCCTTATACTCTGATCCACTGACTCATACTGTCTATCCCAAGGTTGTTATGAAAGAACTGAATAAAGAAAATTTCCTTATTGTAGTGTTGAATGATTCAAATTTTCTTTCATTAGTATTCTTCTCAACCTCATCTATATTTTCTCAGAGTACTTCCCTAAATCATCATTTGTTCATCATCTCAACATTTAAAAAAAATCTCCTATAAGGATCAAAGCCATAGACTAGAGATTGAAGATAAAGAGATCAGTAGGAATCAAGTGTTGCCTCCAGTGGTAGAAACATACCAACATTAATAAAATGAACCATGATGGGATCACTGTTTCATAGTATGATATATCACCCATGTTTTATTATAGATTATTCTGAAATGGTAGTTTGAAGCAATGATTAGAAGGTTCAAAGACTGATAACAAAGCTGTTGATTAATTTTAGCCATGTCATGCATTAATTTGGATCCTCTGGAAAGAAGATGCCAAATTTGATTAAACATGCAAAATATTTGTATAAGTTTTAGGTAGCATTAATATTTTAATATATATAGGAAGGCACATCTAGTAGAAAGAAAGTATGAAAATGTTGGGGGATATAAAGAAAAAGTACATTCAATACACGTTAAAACAAAACCATAAGATGATGTATCAAAACACCCTAAAAAACACTGAATTTGAAACTAATATGCATGTGTTATATAAATAGGGCCTGAAAATGGTGAATAACAGATCTCATTGCAAAACACAGTTGCAGCAATGCTCATAAGACCAAAATGGTGGAGAAAAATAATAGCGAAAGTTAGAAAATTACTCCCAAGTCATGCTTACTTATCATTGCTTATTTCCAGTTTTACCTATTAATATAACCAAATTGTCCCACTAATTTACATTCCAAGATTTGGTGGAATTACACAGAATGACTGAAGATGACATAGGTATAGAAAAATATTAACTATTCTGGGTGACGGAAATATTTTTATAAATATTGAGAGGTATATGATGCATTATGGCCATTAGAATCTATTTCTCCAAACTCTTGATTGCACGGAACATAACTGAACAAAGGCCCAGCCATACAGTGGTGAAATCCATCAGATTTCCTATGAAATCTTTCTCACAAGCTATTCCCATCCAGGGACTAAGCATGGCAGGCTCACCCATTCCTAGAAAACACTGGAATCCTCCGATGCTGGGTGATTTTGGCTCAAGGTTTCCCCGAAGACCTGGCTGCATGGTCTGCATCAGGACTGCACTGCAATCCAGTATTGTTAACTAAAAGCTCACCATGATTCTCATTAGCGTACTTGAAATTTGCTAAGAGTTTTGGTCTTTAAAGTGTTCACCACATGCACACACACACACACACACACACACACAAACACAGTAAATACGTGAGGGGATGGATGTAAGCAGATAAGCTTATTGTGGTAATAATTAAAAAATATATACATATATCAAATCATCACATTATACTCTTTAAACCTGTGCAATATTACATGTCAACTGTATCTCAGTAAAGCTCAGGGTGGGAAAAGAACTGGATTGCTTCTGAAATTCTTCTACCCAAACTTCCTTCCTCTGTTTTCACCATCTTTCCTTTAAATCAAGTCAAAAATACATCAAGGCTGGATAGATCTCTTGCCCTCCCCTGATTCCTTCATGTTCCTAGCTAGTCATTGTCCCCAGGAAATCTCTCTTACAGGGTTAATTTTGTTTGGGATTCTGCTTTTCAGAAGACCCAGGCAAACTCCTGAGGTGGCTGAACCTAATCAAAATATTGTTTGTTTTTCATATTTCCAAATTTCACATCGCTACAGTGAATTACCATTTCAGAAAATCAATTTGTGGAGAAGGAGCCACCGCATGTCATCCTTGTGACATTGTTACAAGGAAATTTGTTAGCTTTGTGTCACTATTGCTGTTTTGTACTTATTTGTGGTTCCTTGTGTCCTTGTCTTTGTGTGCAGAACAAAAAACGAAAGTTAAGAAAATGAGTGACCACTTAGTTTATAGGTGCTGAGAGGGAAGAAAAATAGAATAAAATAAAAAAGCTCTGGAAGGAGAGCCCAGCAGGATGAAGCTCTGCAGAAGGGAGAAAGGAGAACACAGGGAGTCCATCAGGGTGTGAGAAGGAGCCCAAGACTTAGCATCTGAGAGGCCCCCAAAGATTTTGCCAGCACTCCTTACCAAACAGAATATCATATACACATTTTGTTCCAACACAGTGTACTGATTATCACATACATATTTGCCCAAAAGTTCTTACTAAAACAATTTCAGTGAATGTCAGCAAAATTGAGTTTCACCTAAGAAACTTAAATAGTAACATTTCACAGTTTTCTCTTACAAATCATTGCAAAGTAACATCAACTAAATTTAAGTCACCTTGTTATAGGTAAAAGTTGCTATATATATATATACATAATCTTCATAGCCCCTTTAGAATGCTCTTATTATAATAATAGTATATTTTCATTTCTCTTTATGAGGGAGCAAAATATTATCCATTAAAATAGTATTATAAATATTTAAATAATTAATGTAGAAACTATTAATTACTGAAAATAAACTAGAGACAGTTACTTATCAATTATCTCATTAAAACATAATAGGTGAAAAGATAAGCAGAAAATTCAATCATACTATATAAACATGAAACAGGCAAAATAAAAAAGAAACTACCATAACTTTTTATGTTGTCATTTCTGAAGAGAAATAGTTAACGTCATACTGTTGACATAAAATAAATCATGTAAGAAGGAAAATTGAGGCAGTTTAGAGCAGATATACATGATTTTGTTCCACTCAATATATTCTGGTGAATTTCTCCTCAGTGTTGTTCTCAGTCAAGTTACTTTTGCTAACATAGTATTTGTCCTTCACTGGAGACATGCATAACCACTGACACAGAAAATCCTTCCATACTGGTACACACAAAAACATACTCACATGTATGTTTGAACCTGTTAAACTTGTTTTTTTTAACTCATTGCTCATAAATTCGTTTGCCCAAAGAGCCTTTTTTTTTAATGTGACACTTAAAAATACACTATAAAAGAAGGCCCCACTTTCCTGTACTCATTTATAAATATCCTTTTATCAGTTATAATGACAAAGGATTCTATATGTAACCATAGATTGTTTAATGTCAGTGAAATTAGACCTATTTCTTTATATCTTAGAATATATGTCTAATTATATTTTAGGTTGATAAGCTGAAAATCTATAATAAAAATGATATAGATTAAAATGCTCTACACCTGGTAAATATACACAAAGGAAAGGAGAACAGGGAGAGGGAGGGGTTTGCTGAAAAATGGTGAGAAAAGCAAGGAAAAAAGTAAGTAATTCTGATTCAAAGATTGAATATTTACAAGTGGCAGTTCTGGAGGAGTCTGTGAATGAGATGCTCCCAGACACATGGGGCCCAGTCGCCTCTTAGGAGTTGCCATGACCTCGTCAAGCCTGATGTACTGGCCCTGAGTGAGCACATACATTCAGATGCTCTTCTCTGGGAAAAAGGAGGCATTTGGGGACCGCATTTACTCACAGAGCCCTCATCCTTTATTCTTTGAATTATCCATTTACTGCCCTGTTAGAAAAGGCAATAAAAACATCCTTGAACCCTGTGGGGAAAATGGAAGTTCCTATGGCCAGGATCCTCACCTGACCCTAAACTACTTGATGATGTAACTGGCCTACAGCTAGGCTACTGCTTCCACACCCATAGGCGATTAGCTATTTTTAGCTAGGTCACTACATAAAGAGTTCTGCCCAGTGCTCTGGGCCGAGGCAGAAAGGAAGGAGGATTACACAGCTGCAGACTGTTGGATACAGACATAATTCTAGTGCTCAACCTATCACTGGAGAACAAGCTGGGTAATAAGCCCTTTTACCCCAAGAACATTCCATTGTCATTCCTCCATCTCACTAAAGCCATAGTGAACTTGCCAGGGGCTGAAACCATTGGCAAGACAAACCTTCTCAAAGTCATCATTCCTGTCAGTCTTTAATTGGACTGTGTGGCACGGCCTGGCTCCTGTGGAAGAGTTAGCAGGACCACTCAGAATGGGTTTGTTGGGTATAACATCTTACCACCTATTTTCTGGGTTGATGGATGAGACCTCATGCTAATTTGTGCATTTGGTAAGGGAGAGAGTATGATGGGGGCACACAGCCCTTTTCGAGGCTTAGGCTACCTCTATGAGGTCTGAAGAGAATTGTATTG
This sequence comes from Smutsia gigantea, assembly GCA_032199065.1. Classification (NCBI taxonomy): domain Eukaryota; kingdom Metazoa; phylum Chordata; class Mammalia; order Pholidota; family Manidae; genus Smutsia; species Smutsia gigantea. Next base: position 38,021 of record JAVSCE010002895.1, read on the forward strand.
ACAACAGCTGAGTTTGGGATCTGAGAGTCTCACAGAAACCCAATCTTGAGACATGGTGCCAGTTTCATATCTCTGTGGGAAGTTTGCCAGCAGGTAATGGGCCAGTACTGATTAAAACTTACTGAAGCACCTGTCTTTGGGTGGCCACACTGACCACAAAGCATCACTGAAAACTGTAACTCCAAGGCCTGGTAAGAGGTTGTTGTATGTAATATTACAACAGAGAAAGTACCAGTGGTATTACATCACTCCAGTGTGGTAGGAAGAATAATGTCCCCCGCCCAAAATGTCCGCATCCTAATTCCCCAAATCTGTGAATGTTAGGTTACACGGCAAAGGGGATTAAGTTGACAGTTGCAGAACTGAAGTATCTAATTAGCTAACTTTAAGAGAGAGAGAAATAGAAGAACCTGGTTTATATAGGTGGGACCGATTTAGTCACATCTTTTTTAAATGTGGAAGAGGGAGGAAGAAGGGTCAGAGTCAGAGTGAGAAAGAAGTTGGGAGGGTTGGAGCACTGAAGGATGTGATCCAGCCTTTAGAAGATGGAAAAAGCAAGAAAATGGATTTTCCTTTACAGCCACAGGTAGAAAACATGTTCCTGCCAGCACTTTGATCTTAGCCCAGGAAACTCATTGGAATTTCTTAACTACAGAAATGTAAGTAAATAATTTTGTTTTTTAAGCCACTGGGTTTGTAGTGATTTGTTACAGAGACAGTAGAAAATTAATATTTCCTGTAGAGCAGGCCTGGGGACACCAACCAGATTATCCACTTCCTATACACATAACAAAAGCCTTTATAATTAACAGCATTTCCAACTTCTTCAAAATGAGCCTAGACATCAAAGTATATGTAGTCTCTAAATGCTTATTTATTTATTTTTTAATTCTAAAGGCAAATAGTAGAGGCCTTGTCTGTAGGAATGGCTGAGTGAGCATACTACAAGCACCCTGTAAATTCAAGTCACTTTACTCTTTTTTGAATGGTTTAAAGAAATTTCATTTTCTAGTCCTGCCAGGAGAGAAAAGTGGCTCTGGGGAAAATGATGCAGCTGGAATATGGGGGAAGGATATGCAGAGCTTCTTAAGGTTTTTCTAAGAATAACTTGAGCTTCTAGGAAGTTTATCAAGGGAAAAACCTCTGGTTGATTCATGGTGCTTCATTGAATGGGTTGCCACTCTACAGAATGTCACTCACTATAGCCCTAAATACAGCACGTATTGAAACCCGCCAGTAACCGCATGTTCTAAATAAGGACGACTGAGTGAGCCCACTACCTCCACCCTCCTCCTTGGGTTATAACTTCTTCAAGGCAATTGACTACATCTATTCCTTTGAACAACTGTATACCTATCTAATTTAATTGCCCGCACACTGAAAATGTTCTGCAGTGATGTAATGACTTGCTAAATGCTTAACATCCAGGAGGATCACTGAAAAGGTGTGTTCTAAAGTCTAAAAGTTTAAATTTAAACATGGAAAGGCATAATGTTGTTTCTTGTAGGGTTTCTCATATCCTCATGCTGAATTTGTGGATGAGAATTGTTCTTCATATCAAGGAAAGATTTTTTGAAGTATACATGGCAACATGATAGACAGAGCTGAGATCTGCTGGGATTCTAAGTCTTGCAGAGACTAATAATAGGTGACAGATTAAGAATAACTGAGAGTGTCATGAGAAAGTGTTTATAACGAAAGCAGAAGGGGCTTTGACTGACAGCTTGGGGAGAAAGCAAGGGGCTATCAGAGGGAAATAATGACTTCACGGACATTAATATGCTTCCAATTCTTGTGGTAAGTGGAAAATAGGGGTGTTCATACCTTCCTCTTCCCCTTTTCTCTCATCACTAGTTACATGATATACTTTAATAAAATTCAGGAGAGTGGGTAGTTTCTATTTAGAATATAACTAAAAGAGATCAGTAATCTATTTATAAGTTACATAGTTATTATAAGTTTATAAGTTATGCATTTATTAGTGACATGTATATAGTACATTTAGGGATAGATAGAGCTAGAGTCAAATACTTTTAAAAACACCTGCTTACGCTTTCCTTTTTTTAGCCATTATTATGAAACTTTTTTTTTACAAATGTCATTATTCTAATTAGCACCCCTTATAATGATTTCAGGGAAGTGTTAATTAGTTTAATTATGTTTTCTCTTAAACAGAAAGCATTAATGTAAAAATGCACATTAAGATGTACTTGGAGTTGGGGCTTGAATGTAAAAGAATATAGTTATGTCAAGAATAGGCATGCCATGGAGAAAATAATCAAGGTATTTCACAAGAATTTTATTGAATTAAGTTACATAAGTATCTATTATATAAAAAGTTATAGAAACAAAATACCATATTGTGGGGTAGAATGGGTTATTTAGTTTTATACATGCTCTTTGCTAAATTTTAAATTTCTAAATTTGCATCAGTCTTATATTAAGGATCAAATATGTGAAAATGTCTCATACATAATAAAACAACATAATTTTACTAAGGACTATTAGCCATCCCAAACATTTATATTCTCACTACCATACTTTAGAATTATTTTGTTCCTGGCCAGACAGCACATCTTTGTCTCTTTCAAACTGAGAGGGACTAGTTCTCGATAATGGTGTGTGAGTGAAGTGTGTAACATTTCCAGATCTGGGAACTTAGGAAACAGGTATGGCTTTTCCATGATCTGTCCATCTGCTTGCTAAATATATGAACTTGGAAGATCTAAAGGAATATAGGTCCTTGAGTTGTCTCATGGAAAGATGTCATTGCCATAAAAATGTTCACTGGACTGTAACATGAGCAAGAAATTGTGCTAAAGTAGTTCAAGTTTGGGGCTTTTGTTACAGGATCTAGGATTGTTACAGAATCAAATATGGTCATATAAGTATTTTGAATTAGCCTTTATGTAGCAATATATTCACACATTCATTTATATTAAGCATATATATTCTTCACATTGTTTTTGATAAAGAGAGGTCAAGATATCACACAGAGGATCATTTTAGCAAATTTCTTACATATTTCACATTTATAATCTGTGAAATACACATTTTTAGAAGAAAAAAAGAATATATTTCAGATAACCTAGTCCTTAGGTGAACATGGGTATAAATATATTCACATTAATGACTTTTTAATTGTAGCTTTTGTCGCCTACCTATTGACTCATGATATCAGATACTCACCAAATTACCATTCCCATGTAGAACTGGAGCTACCCAGGCAATAATTTATTCCTTTCCACATAGCTTTGCTGGATTCCCACTTTCTGCTTCTAGTGCCCTTTATTTTCCACTACCATGCATCAGGCATGAATCTGCAGATATCCCAGGTAGCTCAGTTGAGAATCTCCAATGAAAGCTTTGAGGACACCACACAGATCTGCCATTGCAAACTAGTTGCTTTTCAAGCTACTGACAAGCTGAGTATCCTAACATGTTACTTAACAACACTCTTTCAAAGGAAGTAAAGAGAACAAATTCCTTTCCTTCTGTGTTGTATTCAATAAAATGATAAAGGAATATTGCATTCTAGTTTAAGGGGCTATAGAAGTTTTGCCTAGAACCTGCAACAATACAAAAAAGAAAAATTGGCGCATTTTTCAAACCAAAACTTTTTTTTTTTACATTTTCCCCTGTATCCACATGTATTTCCAGCTTGGCTGGGTCTCTAAAGATACAAGGGGCAGCCCTTGGTAAAGTGTTCCCATTCAGATTCTTGAACTGTACTATCAAAACACTGTATATAAAATAAAATTCACATGTCTTCCCTCTCACTCATCAAGGAGTCTTTATATGAACCATTTTAACAGACAGTTAGGGAAAGGATGCTATAATATCTTCAATCAATAGATGAATCCAGTCTTTGTTTCTGTCCCATCCTGCATAATGTGTTACAAAATAGAATTGTATTTGCTGTTCCTTCTGAAAATATTTCAGGTTGTATTTTTTTTTGAAAAGTTTAGTTTTAAGCTAATTTTCATGAAGGTAGCTCACCCATCCCTAATAGTAGCTGTAATTTCATTCAGGGTGAAAATGAAATATGCACATCTCATGTGGAAATAATCTTTTTCAGGAGTGAAACCAAATTAAAAGAAATGTTTAAATAACTGCCCAAGAGGGATAATCCTTTAATACATTAACTATCTGACAATCACTTGTGAGGCACTCAGTTCTCCCAAGTTTTTTTAAAAAGAGCATGTCCTTCTTTCTATGTTCTCCTTTCATCTTCATCCTAAATTTTGTTCTGTAGAAATTGATTTTAAAGATACAAAGTAACATCTGAAGTCTAAAAATGGAAGTCCCACATTAATGTTATTTTCTAATTATTAATGAATGGTGGTGCTTCTAAATACACAAATGTAGAAAAAAATGGCAAAGAAGCAGGAAAGGAAAATGATTTCAGTTCTTAGGAGTGTAATAATTTCAAGCACCCTGACATGCAAAAAAATATTCTCAGAGTATTTCATGTAAAACCTTAGCAATTCATTGAATGGCCAGTTGAAATTATTCAGTTCATATTTCCCAAAACACTTGACATTTATGTATTGGCATACTGGCAGTGAATATCTCCAAAGGGAGAAAGTGGGTCTTGTGATACACTAAGTGTTATAAAGGACAGTCATTTTTGCAATTTCAGATTAAGTCAAGAAGTGTATCACCATGTAAATGGTTTTCATGACAGAAACTCAATAAACACTTGTTTAACCTGGATTTTACACCAGGAATTGTCCAGACCTTATAACCTGTTTAGTAAGATTAGTAAATTAGGGTACATATCAAGTAATATTGTATTTTTATGAGAAATAATTGAAGTAAAAAATAATCCATATTTTATACATATATGTATATATGAGAAAAAACATCCAGTGATCTTTCTGTGAAAATCAAATATTTATTCTGATTATCTATACAGAGAAATAGCTACTATGTCAATACATAGTTTTCAAATTAGAAGCAGTAGAGATTAAGAAAATTGATAATTATCTAAAAAGCAAACTACAGAAAAATGCTTAAGGAGAAGAGGAATTCTGTACTATATACCTGTAATTTGAATCTCCTGGAAATAAGCTTTCTATACAAGGTATCCTTATCTTCTATAAATATATTGGCTATTAAGGACACATCTATATCTATTATCTCATTTGGTTCTCACAGAAACCCTAATAAGGCACTATTTTTGTACCTACTTCACTGGGGAGACTGCCAGGTCAAATGGCTAAAAAGTAGAATATCCTTGCCCAGAACTGCTGTGTTCTTCTGAAGGTAGGGGTTTCTGCTGATAGGATATTATGCAGAAGTGAATACATAACCTAAATATGGTCTGACAGGTGCATTAAAGAAAGGTACATTCTGTACTAGATTAAATTAACATGTTTGGGATTGCCAAGAAACATATTGAAAGCTTTTTCAATAATGATAAATGAATAATTTAAGTCTAGACCAATTATCTTCTAGATACAACAGATGTTATTACTGGAATTATTAATTAGTTTATTTTTAAAGAATATCTTCTAAAAATATATTGGGAAATATTAAACACATTTAGTATTCAATATTTTTGCAAAGAAGTATGAGGCTATTTTGTACTTGAAATAGAATGTTGTGGAAAAATTTTGAACCTGCATGAGAATCAATATCTGGTTTATTTCTACACCTTTTATTTTGATTGTTTAGAACCAAGAAAACATTATTTCAAGCACATAGTCACAGAAATAATATCAGTGGTTTTCAATAACTCTCTTGTAATGTCTACACAACTTTAAATACTAATCAGAATTCCTGAAGGAATACTAGAACATATTTGCTTCTAGGTAAGTCATGAATGATATTTAACAACTACTTTTATTCCTTACATAATCATTCAAGTAAGACAACAAACTGCCCAAATTGTAACCCACTATAAAACTGTATGAAATATCATATTTACAGGGCATGTCACTTACTGGACAACTGACAATCACTCTGATAACGTCATGGAAAGAGTTCTGTATGAACTATATTCATTTGATTGAAGTACATACATGTTATACTCTTTGATTGGCTAGGGAAAACTTGCCTAGCCAAAGTTTTTAGATCGATGATATTTAAGAATTTAAAACAGATGCAGGGAAAGGGAGTTATATTCCAAGAAATGCAGGAAAATGTTAATCTGATGGCACAGATTAATAGTGGAATGTAGATTATGTTAGCTTGTGTATGTTATTGGCAATGGTGGTAACAATGTTAAGTAGTTAAATATACTTAGATATTGAAATTTGAGTCAAATAACCTATAAAAAAATTTAACAAAGCACCCTTATAAGACTTGAGGAAAATTTAATACCAGCTTGGAAGTAAAGGAATAGGCATACAGAAAAATGTATTCATTCATCAATGTCACTGCTAAATATATAACCTGAAAGAATTAAACACATTCCTAATCATATGGTGTTTGACTAAAGAATGACTTAAGCACCTGGTGGAATAATGTCCACCATTAATTTTTTATTTCCCTCAAACAAAGTGGGAATATTTAAATGATGTAAGTGCTGGCAATATAATTTTGGTGTCTTCTTTCCTGTAATAAAAAATATAAAAATCAATACATTTAAGATTGGGAGACCCCAGTCTTAAAATTTTATTGCCCATTAAACACTAATGCTGGCTTCTCCGTACACCTTAGCATCTTGCCCTTGATCTTCTCTTTCATTTCTACCTATTTCCTTTCCTATACACTCTGCTGCACACAAATCCACCTGTCTGATGACCTCATTGCTTTTTCCTGCTTTTGCTAGCAGCATTATTGTCCTCAATGACTCTGATCACTTGAGAACATTTCTTCAACTACCATAACTCTCTTCTGGATTAATGTGTTTTAGTAGTGATAAATAGACAAGGGTGAATGAATTTCAACTTTTTTAACACACAGGGAAAAACATGATAAACCATAGGCCCTGAAAACAAGACCTACAAACATTTTCATAGTTTATCATTTCACAAAACAAAATTATTTATAGCTATACACCATTACTTTGTGACATCAGCTATTATCCTCACATCAATTAGAATAGTTATTGCTTTTTTGACTAACTTATTACAAAATTGATTAAATACAGAATATTAATCATTTATCAATAAAGCAACACTGAATATCATCTGCATGTGAGAAAAGAAAGGAAAATAGATTTCAGAATTGGCATGAACCCAAAGTTTATTTTATAAAAGTGTTAATAACTTCTCTAAATCTTTAAACTTTTTTTTATTTTGGTATCATTAATGTACAATCACTTGAACAACATATGGTTACTAGACCCCCTATTATCAAGTCCCCACCACATACCCCATTACAGTCACTGTCCATCAGTGTAGTAAGATGCTATAGAATCACTACTTGTCCTCTCTGTAAATACTGCCTTTCCCGTGCCCCCCTACATTATGTGTGCTAATCGTAATGCCCCTTTTCCCCCCTTATCCCTCCCTTCCCACCCATCCTCCCCAGTCCCTTTCCCTTTGGTAACTATTAGTCCGTTCTTGGGTTCTGTGAGTCTGTGGCTGTTTTGTTCCTCCAGTTTTTTTTCTTTGTTCTTATGCTCCACAGATGAGTGAAATCATTTGATACTTGTCTTTTTCAGCTTGGCTTATTTCACTGAGCATAATACCCTCTAGCTCCATCCATGTTGTTGCAAATGGTAGGATTTCTTTTCTTCTTATGGCTGAATAATATATGCCTTTTGAAAACAATTTGATTTAGAGTTATTGACCATATCCTCATTCTGTTTCATGATTGTGGAACTTACTTCCTAGAGAGACTGATCAAACAATACAAAGGGACCACTGTTTCCCAGGTCGAACGACACTCACTGCAACTTCGCACACACAGATTAACCCCCAAGGAATCTTGGAGGGTTTTTCCTTCCTTCAAATAGATATTCCTTGTGCTGGAAATTGGTTTCCATTTCATTTTTCACTCTCAAACACTTATACACTGAAAGAATGTATTCTGCTCAATCAATTCTCCTCTATATCAGTTTGCTGTAATTTCTCACAAAGTTGAGATTTTCAAAAAGTACATTTAGGGGGAAAGAATGGACCAATTTCTAAAGATTACAACCAAGTCTTTTGTATTGACTGTGAAAATCCATGTGTAACTAGAAAATATTGCAGTAAAAACATCAATCTCAATGATGCTGTTAAAAGTAATGGTATTAGGTGCCTGAAGACCAAAAATTGTTTTCATTCATTCAATTTTGAGAATTATTATTCTATATTCTTAAAATTTTAATCAACTCACGTTGCTTGCTTATATTCTACAAAATCTATTCGTAGGTGGTTAATGTCATGGGATTTGAGTTCTTTTATTTCAAAATACTGTTACATGCACAGAACAATAAACCTTTTAACTGGAAATTCCTCATTCCACCACAGTTCTCACATTCTCTAAGACTTTTATAAAGAAAACCTACACTGACAAGATAAAGAAGTGCGTGGTTTGTAATTAGAGCTGCTATACAGAGCTGCAATCTATTATCCACCTGAGAGTAATGAAAGTGCTAAAGCGACCTTACCATGCTATGCCCAATAATTATGTAATAAAAAAGCCATGTTATTTCAGCACATAAAAATGGTTTAAAGTGATTAATTTTCTGAAAGATTAAATTGGAAGTGCATGAGAATCATTAAAGTAATGCCTAACCTGGGTTTGTGAAAATATACTTCTCTAAAACATCTCTTAAAGTCCAGCACTTTTTATGTATATTTTTCTTTTACCCTAAGAGCCGTATGTATGTCTGTAATTTCATCACAAATATATTATCCAACTCATCATATGGAATACACAGTTTGCACACATTTTTTGCAAGTTGTCTCCTCTTTCTCAAAGCTAGTCTCAACTTCCTAAATATTTTCTCATTAGAAAATAGAGAATGATGGTTCTACAGTGGTATGATATTAAATCATTATGAATTACTAAAATCACTAATACCATTAGAAACTGTCTCTGATGTTGTTAGATTGTAGGCTTACAGGTTTTTCAATCATTGCACTTTCTATATATTTAGGTGAAAGGGTTTTTTAACCCTGAGAAGGTGGTTCCCCCATTCCTCAACAGTTAGTGGACTTTCAATCACACCCTGAACAGTGTTGATAGACCTCTGTTCACACTGTGACTGAACATTAATTGAAACTCCTGTCTGTTTCCTCACTTCCTTCATTGCCCAAAGTATTGCTGTATGTGGTAGATCATTACTGAATTTGAAAGTAAAAGAGGTTATTACAACTCATTCAAAAAAAGAGCACTTCAAACTGAAAGCTGTGTATCTTGTTTCTGACTCAGTGATCCTGCCTAGGTGGAAGGCGGCTTCGACAGTCAACAGTGCCTTCACCCTGCCCCACCCACACCCCTGCCTGACCCCGCCTCACCTCAGCCTTCTTCCCAAACCTTCTCCCAGGATACCTACTCCATTTTTAAGGCATCATCTGTTAAGCACAAAGTCCCTTACATTCTTCTATAGAGCAGTTTAATCCTCATTTGTTTAAATACCTCCCATGTAGATAATAGCAAAGGTGCCTTGCCTTTCATCAACAAAATGCCTAATCAAGATATTTTTTCCCCAGAAAAGATTTTCTATGAATGATTCTGCCTACTTCTATGAGCAAATCATTTAAACTAAAGCAACTTTTAAAAATAACACATTTTTTCTCTACCTTTTCCACTAACCTGGTCGGCACAGAGCAGAGAAAACCTGATATGCTCATTGACATTACATGGTCATGACACTGCACACCCTTTTCAGAGAGTGACAAGAGTAATCTTATGTTAAAATGTATGATTATGCTTTTCTCAAAGGTAAATTTAAATGCTTTTTTTGTATCTTAGTAGAAGAACACAATCAACCTAAATTAAGTATTTTCAACATTTAGCTCTTAATATATTCAGTGATATCACCACTTACGTTTGTACTGATATGTTACTTGGAATAAAACTAGATCTATCAGTTAAATATCACTGACTCTATGGGTATTTGGTTAAGATGGACTCACTAAAAATAAGAATGTGAAATAACATCTCTAAGAACACCTTAATAACATATACAAAGTTAATTTTTCAAAACCAGATACTATATCTGCCCTTTAATATTTATCATACAAGTCCATATATAAAATTTTATTTATTAATTTGGTCACCAATGACAAGCATAATCTCCTTGTTTTATTTTTCTCTAGCAGACCTATTAAAATGTTAGCCAAAATAGCAGGGTACTGTTAATGAAGATTCTCTGACAGCTGCATTATAACATTAATCTTTCATCTGTAGCATTGATGTTTGACAATTTTTGTAATTCTTTTTTAGTCTACCATTCACAGAAACTTTGCTGATTGACATCTTCACATGCCACGCATATCTGAATTAAGATAAAAAAGAATTATCCATACAAATATCACAGAGATCATTAATTAATCCTGTTTTTAAAAAACAAGGCAGACAAACAAGCAAACTCACAGGAAATTGCATTAGTGGAGAGGTGTTAATTGAAAGATCATTCAAGTGATGGCAAGTTTTAAACATCTAAACTGAAAAAAGCAAAAAGTGATAGAATTCCTGAACAGAGTCATTGTAGTTGAAGAGAAAGTATTTAAAATTTTCAGAACCAAGTCAAATAAGTAGAAAAAGCAAATAAGTAGATATGAGAAAACACCTTTTTAGTCAGTTGCTATATGAAACTTTTCCACATGGTAAAAATGCTTGATTAAAAGAATCCCATAAACCCTACTTTTCACTCAGGAGGTGGTTAAAATTTATTTTGACCAGATAACTCTATATATCTACTAGCACAGAGTTTGGACATAACATAATCAGTATTCAAAATGAGTAACCTACATTACTTTTTCCTGATTTCCCAGATGATTAAAATAAGTAAAGAGTTATGCCAATGCACTGAAGCACAATGCACTTTCCCCTGGTCTAAGAAAACTGCATTATTCAAGAACACTATCTAAACTTTTAAAATACAACAAAAGACCATTTTTGGCACCAGTAAAGTCTCCATCGTTTATGTGTTGATATAAAGAATATTTGGTCTTCTAATTATTAAGCAAAATTAAAAGGAAGAATTGTGCATATGTAGTGTGGCAAAATCCCATCATCATTTTGTCTTTTGATTTTCCCTTGAAAAGATAAAGAACTTCTAAAGCTTAGAAAATCACACATGGAGCAATAACCATATCTGAAGCAGTGATCAAGGTTACGTTTTAAATTTAGAAAGGCAAGACTCTATTCATTCAAATCATTTTGACCCCTAGCAAATATAAAATATTGACAGAGGCAAAGTTGTTTAACATGTGAAAGTTTCATTTTTCCAAAAAAGCGAGAGCAGTTACTTAACATTCAACCAAGCTGATTTCAGTGTTTTTCATTAGCTAACTTTCAATTGTCCATGTCAAGCCTTTCTTTCTGCTAAATGTCTCAGTCAGCTGGGGAATCCACTTAAAATACTTAGTATTCTGCTGGTATTAGAATAGTGTGTAAAACAGAGTTATAACTAGAGACATATCAGCATGATTGGGACTTCTCAAAAGAGAGTGTACTATATTTATATGGATATAATATATTGAATGCTGTATTCAATATATTATGTAGTTTTTACAAACAACATTTCAGGTTAAATATAATCACAGATTGAAAAATACCATTCTCTATATCCTCTATAAATGGCTCTGTTTCTGTTTTGGTCACTCCACACTCTTTCAAAAATGTGCAAGTTTTCTCTCAATCAATCATTTTTTTTTAACTTCATAATCCTTAAAAGAATATTACCCGTGATATCTGATAAATGGTACAACTGAATGTATATGGTGACTTGTGAAGTAAATGCATGAAACATGGCTCCTCCATTAAATTACAAGGAGGACCAGGGTTGTTATACTTTAGGTCACTAATGTATCCCAAGAGTCAAAATAATGCCTAAAACAGAGGAATTGGATAAATATTTGTTGAGTTAAGGGATCTTGAATTGCTTTTCTGGTTCAGCATTCTAGAGTCTTAGAAGATAATATTGAGCAAGTAGAAAGGACCTTGAAGGGCACACCTTCCCTTTCTTCAGTGGAATTTCTGTGTAGTGTCCACTAAAACCCACCAGATTACAGAAAAAGAGAAGTTTTAGTTCAGTTGCTAGATCACTGAATGATGAAACACACAAATCAACCAAAATCACAAATGCTTCATTTACTAATCAGATAAAGACACATTGCATACATAGTCTGAAATTTGCAATAAGATAATATCTACTTCATGGATTTGTTGTCAAGGTTAAAGGAGACAATATCTGAAGGCACATGTGGGGAAGTTGGGGTTCCTATGGCCAGGATCCTCACTGAACTTAAACCACCTGATGATGTAACTGGCCTATTTCTAGGCTACCACTTCCACACCTTTAGGTATAAGCTATTATTGCACTATATAGAGACCTCGGCACAGTGCTCTGGGCAGAGGCATAGACGCTAGTGCTCGACCTAGCGCCAGGAGAACAAGCCAGGTAATAAACCGTTTCACCCCAAAGAACGTTTGCTGTCAATTTCTTTGGTCACATTGAATCCATAGAGAGCTTTCCTGGGGCTGAAACCCACTGACAAGACAGTGGGCAAAAGTCGGCAGTGTTCATTGTTGACCAGGGAAAAAGACAAGCTGCTCTTATGGGAGGGGTGCTTCAGCAGGCTGCCCCTGTGAATGGTGAGACAGTGGATTGTCCCCCAGTGGTATGTGGTCTGGTGGCTTGCCTCCTAGAGGACTGGGCCCCACCCCAGGACTGGAGGCAAGTGGAGGTAACACCTGAGGCTGTAGAAGTGACCCTTGGTATAGTAAGCAGGTCTTTTGAGAAACAGAGCGCCCGTTAGGCAGCGGGGACCGTGGATTGGCTGCTTCTCACAATATTAAAAAGGTCTACAGAAGAGACCCAAGAAATGGTGGCACAAGAACGCGAGCTGCAAACTTAACTGGATTCACTGAAGGAAATGGCATTGATGCGAGAGGAGGTAGCATGAGAACGCTGGCAGCAAGGTGCCATTGAAGAGATAAAAAGTTCCTTCCAGGATGAGATGGCAACACTGTCAGGTGCTGTGAAGGAGGAAAAGGCTATCAGGGAAAAAGACAAACTCCCAAGGGAAGCACAGGCAGAGCTGGCATGAGAACGCTAGCTGCGAAGCATTGAGATGAAGGTAAGAGAGCTGCTGAAGACTGAGCTAGCATTGCTGCAAGGCACAGTAGAAAATGTAAAGGTTGTATCAGAGAAAGCACTAGGGGGAGGGGAGAGAAAGTTGCCATCAGCCCCAGAAATGGAGGAGCAGGGGAAGGATGAAGAGGTGGTGCCAGAGGCACTGACTCCCCCTGCATTGAAAGCATGCCCAGTGGTTGTAAAGAAAATAAAGACCCAGCAACTGAAAGTTCCCTAAGGAGAGGAACAGCCCCCTCCCCTCTATGCTCCACCCCTATACTCAGGCTGAGCTGGTGGATTTGGACTCATGGTTTAGGCAGAAGTCCTCAGAGTTAATATCAGCTTGGCTACTGCATCTGTGGGACTTAGGGGTGGATGGAATTGTTCTGTCTGGATCAGAGATGGGAAAGCTGGCTTCCCTGACAGTGCAGCCCACCTTGAGGCAGTGATTACAAAATGCACATCAGACCCCAGGGCATCACTCCCTCCTCTATTGGCTTATGGCCGCACTTCGTGCTGTGTGGCCCAATCAGGGTGATCTACCATCCTCTCCTGTTAGATGGCAGACCTATGCTGAACTCCAACAGCTGTTACGAGAGCTAGGCATGAGAAATGCCATCTTTAGTCCAAGAATTATGGCCCAGATGAAGAGATTTTCACTACTGGGATGAGAAATATTGTGCTTCAAACAGCTCCCACATCCCTCTTTGGGTCTCTAGCGGCCATTCTTTCCTCTCACTTAAGGCATCCCATAAGCAAGGTGACACATACAGTAGCAGACTTAGGAGACGCTGAAGCAATGAGAAGCCAGAAAGAAATAAGGTCTGCTACTCACAAGAAGAATTTAAAGGGTCTCATGAAGGTTATGAGGACCCAGATGTGGGTTGATTTAATACAAGCAGGAGCAGATGGAAGGAAATTAGATGGGAAGTCAAATAGGATCTTACTAGAGCTATGGCAACAGCTGAAACCAGAGTAGCAGTTCCAGCATTAGGACCAAAGAGGCAGAGGTCAGAGGCAGAGCCACGTGTCCAGCCTTTGTGTTTGTAAGACTTCCTGCTGGAAAGTGAGCCAACCTCACTTGAGCCCACACAGGAAGGTGATTGGGGAACACAGTTTGAGGGGATGGTCAAGGTATCTTCCCTAAGGGACCAGGGGGGAACTGGAGGCCACATGTTAAAATAGTTATCCATTGGTCCCCTGTGAATATACAAGTGTCCTGGCCCTGGTGGACACAGGGGCTGAATGTTCACTGATTCATGGTAACCCTGAGCATTTCCCTGGGACCCCCAGTATCATAGATGGATATGGGGGTAATGCTATCAGAATGAAAAAGCCCAAATCCCTTTGGGAATAGGGCATCTACCCCCAAAAGAGTATACTGTGTATATATCTCCTATCCCTGAGTATATATTTTGGGGATAGATATTCTGCAGGGTCTATGGTTGCAGACCACTGCAGGTGAGTTCAGACTGAGAGTATGTGTGGTAAAGGCAATTCTGAGGAGACATGCTAGGCACCCGCCCATAGCTTTGCCTGTGCCTCAGCGGGTGACTAGTACCAAACAATACAAACTTCCTGGAGGGCATAAAAAGATTGAAGAAACTCTCTGGGAGCTGGAAAAGGTGGGTATTCTGAAGCCCACCCATACTCCTTTCAATTCCCCAGTGTGGCCAGTAGAAAAGCCATATGGCTCCTGGCGTATGACTGTGGATTACAGAGAACTGAATAAAGTCATATCCCCGATGCATCTGCTGTCCCCTCTCTTTCAGGCTTGATGGATACCCTCAGCCATGAACTAGGAACATACCATTATGAGGCAGATCTTGCTAATGCCTTATTTTCCATTGACATTGAGCAGGAAAGTCAGGAAACAGTTTGACTTCACAGGGACTTTCACTGTCCTTCCACAGGGATACCTCGACAGCCCCACTATCTGTCATGGACTTGTAGCCCAGGACTTGGCTACATGGGAGAAACTGCCAACAGTGCAGCTGTACCATTGTATTGATGATTTCATGCTCATGTGTGATTCTCTTTCATATCTAGAAGGTGCAGCACCTAGACTGCTGCAACATTTACAGGAGAAAGGTGGGCTGTGAACAGTATCTAGGTTCAGGAACTGGGTTTGTCTGTCAAATTTTTGGGGGTCGTCTGGTTGGGTAAGACCAAAGTTATACCAGAAACAGTTATAAAGTCCAGGCCTTTCCTACCCCTACAACTGTAGCATTGCTACAGGAGTTTCTGGCTCTTCTAGGCTACTGGGGAGTGTTTATCCCACACTTGTCACAAATTCTGAAGCCCTTATACCGGTTGGTATGAAAGGGCATCAGGTGGGACTGGGATGGGACATGTGCATCTGCCTTTACTACGGCAAAATGGGCAGTCAGGGCCATGCAGGCCTTGAGTGTGATAGACTCATCAAGGCCCTGTGAGCTGGATGTTCATGTGAGTGCAGATGGTTATGGCTGGGGTCTCTGGCAGTGGCTTGAACGAACTCACCAACCTATTGGATTCTGGTCACAACTCTGGAAAAGGCCAGAGGTACAATACACTTTGATAGAAAAACAACTGGCTGCTGTGTATCAGGCCTTGCTGGCCACAGAACCCATCTCTGGAGTGACCCTGATAAAAGTAATAACCACTTATCCCAACCTGGTGTGGGTACAAGACTGGACCCAAAAGCCAAGGAGTGGTGTGGCACAAACGCCCACACTAGCCAAGTGGGGTGCTTACCTACAGCAGCATTGTGCCCTCCCTAGTAGCCCCTTGAGTGAAAAACTCCAACACTTATTGGGGCCAGTGACATATACTAGTGAAAAGCAAGAAGAACCTGCTTTTGAACTATTAGTAGCAGAGAGTCCCTATTGGGAGGGAAGAGCCCCTATACCCGAAGATGCATGGTACACAGATTGCTCCAGCCATGGGCTGCACCCAAAATGGAGGGGTCATAGCTTTCCATCCTAAGACTGAGGCAATATGGATGGAAGATGGTGAGCAGAAGAGCAGCTAATGGGCAGAGTTGCGGGCTGTGTGGCCTGTGATCAGCCAGAAGCCCTCCCCTATAGTTGCACTGACAGCTGGGCTGTCTACCGGGGCTTGACCCTGTGGCTGCCAATCTGGTACCATGCCAACTGGCTGGTCACCAACTCCTTTGGGGGCAAGAACTGTGGCAAGACTTATGGGCCTGTGGTCACACTAAAATAATTACAGTATACCATGTGACAGGTCATTTGCCACTGGCATCCCCAGGAAATGATGAAGCAGATAAATTGGCCCAGGTACGTTGTTTAGAAGGAAAGCCTGCCTCTGATGTAGCCCAGTGAGCCCAGTGGTTACATCAGCATTTGTTGCATGCAGGGCAAAAGAAAACGTGGGCTGTAGCCTGTTGGTGGGGCTTGCCTTTGACCTTTGAAGAAGTTAGTAGAGCCTGGCAGGATTGTGTTGTGTGCTCCAAAAGGGACTTATACCAAGTTCCACAGCAACATGGGACAATAGCTATAAGTTATCATTCTTTATAAGTAAACTAATCTTAATGCATTTGGTAATTAAAAGATTCACTATGGTATTTTTAGATATAGATGTAGCCCATGTGAGATTGGTTGTACTTCCTGAACCTGAAGTTGTATGTTTTTCACATGGTCCCTAAGTTTTCCCAAGTCCTTGGCAAGTATCTCTGAAATATCGCTTCTCACATTTTTTTAATTCCCTCATTTTGGAAACTTTATTAGTTACACTTAAAATTTATTCTGTTTGCCTTGTATCTTGACACCTCTTCCATATCATTTAATTTATCTTTCCAAACTACCTTATAGGTAATCTTTTAGATCCAGCCAGCCCCTAAGTAATTCATTGTTCAGCTGTGTGCAATCAAATATTTAAAATTTCCATCAAGTATTTAAATTTATATTTTTATTTGTAGAAGTCCTATTTACTTTTATATATTTAACTTGTCATTCATATATAAATATGCTCTCCTCTTGATATTAAATTCCATGTTATTCTATACTTATATCATTTTAAACAGATTTGTTAATGAGAAGGTTTAAATTCTGATCATTTTCAGTTTTCTTTCTGCTGAACCTAGCATGTAGTGTCTTAATGCTTCATGTGTTTTACTGGTTTCCATTTTGAATTTATTATGGAATAAAAGTGAGTTAACAGTGTTTCCAGCTAAGCAGATTTGTTTTTGTCCTGGGCAAGTTTAGACTCCAGAGCTTTTATCAGTATGGCACCAATTTAAATGCTGTTTCCTTAGAATGAGTTTACCCACACTATGAACACAACATGCATAATAAACCTCAGCCTCTGTGATGGCTGGTCGGTGGCTATAAATCTTCAGATTAAGTTTCCCCATATAGAGCCTAGATTGGGATCAGTCTTAGAGATTGGACAGATATTTTCATTAATTGAGCCTGTGGCCTTTCTTGGCCCTGCTTCTATTTAGATTTAGTTCTAACCCACCATCTTGTGAGGGTGCAGCCTACATATTTTCTATTCATGGATGGCTAATATAGCAAAGTTCATAGTTAAACAGACATCTGGAACATCAATATGATGTTATGACTGATTTTCAGCTTCCCTTATTCCATCCCAACCTCCTTCAGGTTTTCGTTATTCTTTTGTGAGCTCATCTCTTCACTGAAAGAGACATCTATTATATTTTATCCAGGATTTCTAAAGTACTTTAAAGCAGATGAGTCTGCAGAATGTGTATGTCACCACCTTCTGGTTCCAGGAGACCAGCATTGTAAGGTCTGGCATTCCTGTGTGTGACAAGATGGGCAGTTTACAACAAAACATCATATAACCAAGACGTTTCAAAAAGTTCTCATTAAATGATTTATAACTTGTATTTTAGGACCTGGCTTATTCTAGTTCCTGTCCTACACCCAGATTAATTTGTAATTCCTGTTCTGTTGAATAGCTTATTTCAGGGAAGAAAAATCCAACAGACAAATAAAAATACTATCTTGGCAAGGTCAACAATTATTCCTCAAGAATATTTCCAGGAATACACCTCTTATTCTAAGACGTACTTCAAAGTATTCACTCTACAAAAAGGTGTGTGTATAAATACATACGCACTTAAGCATAGGCCCACATGTGCTTGTATATATATATATATATATATATATACACACACACATACACAGGATATTGAAAAATACCCATAGTATTGTGTGGTTAAAGTGAAGATTCTGTGGCCAGGATTCTCACCTGGCCCTCGTTGGTAGCTCACTACACACATGTGGGCAATACATCATTATTGACTATATGAAGAGCTCTGCCCAGTGCTTTGGGCAATGACACGGCGGCTGCCCAGCTGCAGGAGAGCAGAGACGAGACTGGACTGTTGGCAGCGCCAAGGAGAGAGACTAAGATGGCTGCGTGGGTAGAGAGGCCCAGAGGCTCAGACCGGCATGCTGCATGCAGATGTGCTCTGAGTGGACGGGATTCTAGTGATTGACCTGCCATCATGAAAATAAAATCGGTATAAAACCTTTACCCCAAGAACGTTCCATGTCATTCCTCGGTCTCTTTGAAATAGTAAACTTGCCCCGGGGCTGAAACACATTGGCAGCATATATTGAATATTTTCCTTTTATTTTCTGTTCAACTTTATTAGAAATTAATTAACAATTTGGTTACTTAAATTGTGAAAGCCTCTTAAAGAAGTATTCAAATTGTCAAACGATTACAAATGTTAACCCCATGTGTTTTTAATTAAAATTTTTATTTTGAAGTAATTATATATTCACATGCATTTAAAGGAAACACACATAGATTCTGTGGATGCTTTACCCACTTTCATAGTAGCGTTGTGCAAAAATACAGTAAAATACCTTCACCAGAATATAAAATAACAAAGAGTTCGATCATCACAAAAATCGTTTGTGTTGCTCTTCCTTCGTTGGTCTTATTTCCAGTTAGAGGAAATATTCAGTCTTTCACCCATTAGGTATGATGTGAGCTGAAGATGCTTGTTACATTCTAGGAACCAAAAAAAAAGCCACAATCTCACAAAAGACCCAAGAGCACCACCTGCTTCCGCTGATACCACCCAGCTGGAGAGTCAGAGCACAGCTTGGGCTCCTGCCGGCAGGTGGGTGGGTGGGATGGGGCCTCAACTTCCAGGTCCACTAAGGTCCTATTCAAACTCTGGGTGATTTTCCCTTTGGTTTTTGTTGGAAGTAGGTGAACATTATTACATAGCTTTTCCATTTTTCAGCCACCCTTTATCCAGGACTAGGAGAACAGGCTTTCTGTGCAGTTGCGGGGAAGTTGGGGTTCCTATGGCCAGGATCCTCACTGAACTGAAACCACCTGATGATGTAACTGGCCTGTTGCTAGGCTACCGCTTCCACACCCGTAGGCAATAAGCTATTATTGTGCTATATAGAGAGCTCAGCCCAGTGCTCTGGGTCGAGGTAGAGACGCTAGTGTTTGACCTACCGCCGGGAGAACAAGCTGGGTAATAAACCCTTTCACCCCGAAGAAACATTTTACTGTCATTTCTTTGGTCACATTGAATCCATAGTGAACTTTCCCAGGGCTGAAACTCATTGGCAAGACAGCAGCTTTTCTTGTCTGACCTGGTAGCAGCCCCAGTTGGGAGCTTCTGCAGCACCTTCCTGGGGCATATAGCCCCGAGGCAGTAAGGAAAACTCAGGGAATTGACCACTGCGTTGTTCCTCGTATCTCGAGGTTCCTCTGGAGTCCTTCTCTTCACCGTTCAGAGGACTTGCTGTATCATGTCATGTCACATACATGCATCTACAATTAATGCTTCCAAACTGAAATCTAGTATTTTTCAAAGTAATCTATTACTAGTCTTGTGTTAATCATCTCAGTAATTTTTATCTTTATTATATTTCACATTTCCTTTTTTAAATTGCATTTTTTTCTTTGTTTGTAAAAACTCCTGAGATCTGCCCTGCACTTCTGCTGGAATCTTGATTACCATCTGATGCCTCCCTTTTCTCCCACACAACTTAAGATCAATAATGAACTCTTTTCTCTTTCGTCTCCTCTTACCACCCACTAGTCACCAACACCTCTCACCTGGGTATCCCAGGAGTTCACTGGCTGTGGTCCTCATTAACATGCTTAATTACCTCCAGTCTGTTTCCATCACAAAGACCAGTTACCCTCTTGCTTAAAAATCCCACAAACCTCTCCTTCCCAGAATATAGTCAAACATGCTCTATATACTATCAGATATATAATAAGGCCTTTTTGTTTTTTTTGCGAGACTCTGGCTTTCGTTTGGTTCCTAGGATGTGATAAGCAACCTCCCGTTCAGCACTTTCATTGTTTCTGTTTCTTCTGCTTGAACTACTCATTTTTTTTTCACATTTCTATGCCTGGTAACCTTCTACTTTCATCAGTATTCCTCTAAATGTCACTATGTTGAGATACTCTTCCTTGCTAAACTTTATTTAGTTAGCCATTCATTTTACCCTAGAATGCACATTTATTGCATGTTGTAATTTTGGCTTGCATCACACTATCGTTGTTAAATAATCAATTTGTATGTATTTAATGTTTGCTTTTCCTGCAAGATCATAAAGCTTCATGAAGAAAGAAATGGACTTCATGTAGCTCGTTGCTGAAATCCTAGGTCTGTCTGAGCTCTGTGACTTTTTAGTGAATAAGAACATCCATAATTGGATTTCGGCTTACACATTTACATTAAGCATAATATTTTCATATGAAGTAGGAGACTAAGAAAAGCATATTTTATAAGCAAATTAATCCTTTGAAAGACCAGCCTTCATTATAATTGTTTAACAAACTGATTCTACCTATTTATTGTATTTTTACTATATTTAAAATTGGTTGTTTCAAAATGCTCACATAAAGAAATATTGATATTTAGCAATTTTCATTCCTTGGGGCTAAGTTTGAGGTGGATTCTTATTTGATACTATTAATATTTTGGATTTTGTGGGGTTTTGTTGCAGGGTTGGTAGGAGACTAAGGGTTGACTAGTATTTTTGTCATTGATTTTATTCTTCTTCAATGACCAAAACACTTGAGGGAGACAGTTGCAAAACTTGAAATTAAGTCTAATTCTAAAGTGCTCATGTATGATATTTCTATGATTTTATTGTTCATAAAAAAAAAAATTTGGAATGTATCCAGTGGCTAAGAGGTTTAGCTACAAGAAATGCATTAGAAGAAAAAAAAAAGTTCAAAGCAGTTATATCTAAATGGAGTTTCTCAAGAATGGCATGAGAATTTCTTCATTAAAATGAGTTTCCTTTGTTGTATTTCTCACTAGCAGCTGTCAAATTTTAGGTTACAGTATATTGGATAAATCTGTATATATCTATGTCTATATAATTTCATATTACTGGAAAAAGGTTTTATCATATTAAGTATTTTATTTTTTAACTCTGATGACTTCTTAATGTGGGGTACCACTATTTAAAATAAAAATACCATAAAATTGCCAATATAAGAAAATGGAAAATATTTTTTATTTTTCCAGTAATATATTTAGTTCAACATGTTCAAGAGACATGCTAACAGCAAAAAGTAAATGCTTATCACAATGAAAATAAAAAATAAGCCAAATCAGCAATAGTAACTTTGTATTTTAGCCGACAATGGAATGGAAAATACACAAAAAAACCCCACACTTGAACATAAAAGAAACTAGGGGATTTTAACACATAAAATGTTTGATATTACATATGTTTCACAATAATGGACAGTAAGTATGATAACATAGTACGTTATATACAATATGTTCATAAGTATGATGAATTTTATTGGCGCAAGCTCTATGATTTAAAAAGCAATCATACTTTCCTGGAAAGAGCAGTGCCAACTGAAGAAATGGCTGGGATTATGGTCTCAAATATGACATTAAAAACAGGATCTCTCATAAGTTGCATTTTATTATTGAAATGGCATTAAGGAAAACATTTTTCTTTTCTTGGCGCCTGAGCTCTAGCAGGGGAACAAACTCATATTTTGCCACTGCCTATTGTAAAAACCACAGAATAAGTCTCCCAATAGAAATACATGTTTAGAAATTTTGAATTAAATGTACATGAACATTTTATGTGAAACTTAAGGAGGATCAGATCCAATTACCCACAAAAGAGTATAAATTATATAGGCAAAATGGTTCTTTAGTATTTAAATAATTGAATACTTTATCTGAAAATGTTTATCTAAAGTCTACTTTTATAAAGTTCACAGCATTCATATGTATGTATCAACACAATGTATCTTTTAATCATTTTTCCCTTCTTAGTTAAGAATTTAGAAATGTAGAGTTTAGAAAGTGTTTTAGAAAATTGTATTATCCAGATTATTATCATGCAATCACAAAGATTTATGAGCATTTCAAGCACATATTGAAAATACTACTTAAGCCTTTGTAAACCTGTGAGAGTAAAATGAAATTTGGGCATTGAAGAGTCATACAAATATACCTGTTTCTAAATGATGATAATTATAATTATAGTAACAACATTTTCTATAATCTGAAACAGTATTATATAGTCATTTATAATCAGGATTATTAGTCATATAATAGCTAAAAAGAAATCAAAGGAACTCATAAAAGTAGTTAGAGGTGAGTATTAATACTGAGTGTTCTCAAACTGTATGAGAAGGTGGCTCTAAGTGGGAAACTCATGCACTGAAATACATGTCTTGAGCAAATGAAAGGTTATTTCATCATCTCTCAAGTTCTGGTTTCTCAACAGGCTCATCCCTCTGCCCTCCCACTCTACCCTCCACCCCACTCCCCAGTTCCTTGGTAAGACCAGGGAAATCATGGTGCCATGAAACCTTGGGACCCTGGTTTCACTACAGTTGGTCACAATATCCTCCAGGCTTCTGATTTCCTTGGAGAAAGAAATAGTATGCCTCAGTAGTTACAAAGAGAAAGACAAAACTTACCAGGCATTGTGACTCCTTTGTACTGGCTTCAAAAACTCCCAAAGCAAGTAAACTTTAGAACTGTGGTTAAACGATTAGAAACTATCTATGCCTTAGTTTCCTCCTCATAGGGGCTGACAAATTTTAGAAGGCAAATTATTTTGCTTAATAATCTCTTGTCAACATTATCTAGGGAAAAAAAAATACCATGAAAATTTGACATACTCCCATACATATAGCATGGAATTAAAATATGCAAACATACTGGAGAAACACACTGTAGTAAGCTCAGATTTTTCCAATTAAAGATTATTTTTTATCTTCAGTCATATTTAACTTCACTTTTGTTAGTACTAATTATATCTGCTATGTATAGTCCGCTGTGTATTTTATGCTCTTTTAAAGCTACTAAGCAGTTTTTAAGTACCTATTTATAAAACACTGCTATTTAATCTCACAGGATGCTCTCTTAGAATGTAGGAATTGCTGTTTTCCTGGAAATGCCTTTTTTTTTTTCCCCTGGCAAAGGGAAGCAAAAATAAACAACTGGGATTATATCAAACTAAAAGGCTTCTGCACAACAAAGGAAACCATCAACACAACAAAGCAACCTACAGTATGGGTGAATATATTCATAAATGATACATGTGATCAAGTGCTAACACCCAAAATATATAAAGAAGTCACAGGACTCAACACCAAATAAACAAATAATCTAATTTAATAATGGGCAAAGGACATGAAGAGACATTTTCCCAAAGAAATACAGATGGCCGACAAGCACATGAAATGATGTTCCACATCGCTAATAATCAGGGAAATGCAAATCAAAACCACAATGAGATTAACACTTCACACTAGTCAGAATGACCACTTTCCAGAAGACAAGAAATAATAAGTGTTAATGAGGATGTGGAAAAAAGGGAGCCCTCCTGTGCTGTTGGTGGGCATGTAAGTTGGTGCAGCTATGATGGAAAGCAGTATGGAGGTTCCTCAAAAAACTAAAAACAGAAATACCATATGACCCAGAATTCCCATCCTAGGAATTTACCCAAAGAAAACAAAATCTCTTAAGATACATTCACCCCTATGTTTATTGCTGCATTATTTACAGTAGCCAAGATATGGAAGCAACCAAAGTGTCCATCAATAGATTAATGGATAAAGAAAGTGAGGTACATATATATGATGGAATATTATTCAGCTATGAAAAAAGAATGAAATCCTGCCATTTGTAACAACATGGAAGGACCTAAAGAGCAGTATTCTAGGAGAAATAAGCCAGGAGGAGAAAGACAAATACCATATTCTTTCACTTACATGTGGAATCTAAAAACAAAATGAAATGACCAGAACAGTAGTAGACTTATAGACATTGAGAAGTGACTGATGGTTACCATGGGGGAGGGGTTGAGGTGGGTGGATGAAACAAGTCAAGGCAATAAAGAGGCACAAAATCTCAATCATGATATAAATTAGTCAAAGAAATAAAAGTACAGCCTAGAGAATATAGTCAATAATTCTGTAACATCTTTCTATGTTGACAGTTATTACAGTAGTCTAATTAATCATTTAATAATGTAAATAACTGTTGAATCACTGTTTTACACTTGAAACCAATATAATCTTGTATAGCAACTATACTTCAATCAAAAAAACAAAATAAGTGTAGACTTACAAATCAAAAAAAACACAGAAATTGCCTTATTCAGAAAGTGCTAGCTGGTTTACATAATGTATTAGAATATAGTAAAACTCTATGGGTAATACATGAGAAAAATAGTATGTATCCAAAATTCTAACATAAATATTCCAACATATCATGAATGTTTTAAATTTTAGCACTAAGCCTACATTTTAGATTGACCTAACAGCACAGGGTAAAGATTTTTTTAATTGAAAAAGTTCTTTCAGATATTATAAAGAAAATTCTAGATAGCAGGAACTAATTATCCCCAATTGTCTTAAAAATCAGACATATGTAGGTATATTATGTTACACAAGGAACAGACTAAGTTTGAGTAAAATTTTTCAACTTTTTAAATATTTTCATAATATATTCTGTAAATAATGCAATTAAGAAACTAAAACACAGTCTGTTTCAATAAAAAGGAAAATAAACAGAACTTTAATAAGTAAAAGTAAATTTTTAATCTCAATTAGAAAATATTTTTGTATATTTAATGATAATTTTGAAGAAGTAAAGTAGTTAAAATGGCAAATTTCTATACCTAAAACAGTTTTCTTTTAAAATTTCTACCTGGCATGATGACAAATGTTAACAGTCTGTTTTTCATTCAATAATTATTACAACAACTGATTATGGAGCTTCTCTATATTCCATACAATGTTTTGGAGTGTGGAGACTAAGCAGCCACTAAACTCCTTAAACTTTGCAGTCTGTGTTCTAGTGGGTTCAGATATATTAGTAACTCTTTAACACATTTATCTACTCATGTATACCAAAGCAAGCATGTATAATTTTCAGCAAGTGATATAATCTTGATGATAAATGCAGCAAATGCTACGGATTAAGTCTTTCATTTATATTTGAAAAATACTTTGCATGCATTTAATTTTCATCAGAGACATCATCTCAGACACTGAGTTGAGTGACCATTTTCATCATGCCAGTATGAGAGCTTTTATCCCATGTATTGAGATTGTTCCCAATTTCAGGACTCACCTTTATACTGCATATGTCTAAGGATCGGCACCATCACCTTTGGCAATCACTGTAGCTCTGAGCTGATCTTACTGGGAGATCTCACTAATCATGCCCCTATCCAATAGTTATTCTCAACACAAAATGTAGAGATCCTTTAAAAATACAAATTAGAGGACATAGACAAGATGGCGGCATGAGAGGTGACATGGAGAACTCCTCCCAAAACCACAAATAGTACAAAAATATAGTTAATTAATATAACTAGCCCTAAACCAGCAACAAGAAAGAAGGCTGAACCAGACTGCATAGAGACCTCATGAACAGAGCAGACCTCACGAAACAGGGTAATGTACAAAAGCCTTAATCCGGTGGGACCCAAGCCCTTCCCCAACCCCAGCTCACCGGTGTGTGGAAGCTTGGGACTGCTGAACTCCAAGCCCTGGAGATTTGCTTTGTGAGGGGAAACCTATATTGTGTGGTGCTGTGGATGTTGGGGAGCTTAGATGGGCAGAGGGCCTGGGGGACTGACATTCTGGCCGTTAGTGGAGGAGGAGATCCACACACGCCGCTCTGTGTCAGAGGAAGGGCGGGTGGTCTGAGAGGCTTCCTAGCAGTGAGAGGGCTGCTGAAGTGGTGGGGTTTGCACGGAGCTTGCTGCATGGGACAAGGGAGAGCTAGACAAGGTTATCTCGGTGCACTCTGCCCTGCTGGTTGGGAACTTTGAGGAGGTTCAGGTGCTCCATCCTCCTGGCTGCCTACTCCGCTCCGAGGCCCCTGACTGTGACACACAGCCTGCCGGCACCTGCTTGCAAACCAGCAGTCACTGCACTGGCATCAGGCAAGGCAGAGGGAGACCCCGCCTACAACAGCTAGAGAAGCAAAGCACAGAGGCTTAAACGTGTGTGCTTGGCCCATTGTCTCTGACACTGGAGACAGGCACCACAGACAGGAATCAGGAAACAGATCTTTCCTCTCCCAGGCACCAGCTCCACTCTTCTACAACCCCCAACCTCACTCTAGGGGCTGAACAGCTCCAGAGACTGGAGTATCTGCACACTAGTGGGCGCCACACAGAAATATGAAACACCAAAAGAACATGGTTCAGACCAAAATCTCATAAACCCCAGAAAGAGGGCCAAATGAAACCACACTCATCAATCTTCCTGAAAGAGAGTTCAAAATAAAAATTATAAACATTCTTATGGAGGTACAGGAAAATATTCAAAAACTCAGGAACAAATTTAAGTTGGAGATTCAATCATTAAGAAATTCCATATCTGAAATGAAACATACAATGGAGGGATTTACAAGAAGATTAGATGTAGTAGAACAGATGGTAAATGGAATAGAAATTAGAGAAGAGGAATACAAAGAAGCTGAGGCACAGAGAGAAAAAAGATCTCTAAGAATGAAAGAATATTGAGAGAACTGTGTGACCAATCCAAATGGAACAATATTCTCATTATAGGGGTGCCAGAAGAAGAAGAGAGAGAAAAAGGGATAGAAAGTGTTATTGAAGAGGTAATTGCTGAAAACTTCCCCAGTATGGGGAAACAGATAGTGTCTCGAGCCATCAAGATGCGCAGATCTCCCAACACAAGGGACCCAAGGAAGACAACATCAAGACATATAATAATTAAAATGGGAAAGATCAAGGATAAAGACAGACTTTCAAAAGCAGCTAGAGAGAGAAAAAAGATCACATATAAAGGAAAGCCCATCAGGCTATCATCAGACTTTTCAACAGAAACCTTATAGGCCAGAAGGGAGTGGCATGATATATTTAATGCAATGAAGCAGAAGGGCCTTGAACCAAGAATACTTTATCTGACAAGATTATCATTTAAATTTGAAGGAGGGATTAAACAACTTTCAGATAAGCAAAAGCTGAGAGAAATTACCTCCCATAAGCCACCTCTACAGAGCATTTTGGTTTTTTTTTTCTTTTTTTTTTCTGATGATTAGCGTTGTGGAGCATCTTTTCATGTGCCTGTTGGCCATCTGAATTTCTTCTTTAGGGAAGTGTCTATTCATGTCCTCTGCCCATTTCTTAATTGGATTATTTGCTCTTTGTTTGTTAAGGTGCATGAGTTCTTTATATATTTTGGATGTCAATCCCTTATCAGATACGTTTTTTATGAATATATTCTCCCATACCATAGGATGTCTTTTTGTTCTACTGATGGTGTCCTTTGCTGTACAGAAGCTCTTCAGCTTGATATAGTCCCACGTGTTCATCTTTGCTTCTGTTTCCCTTGCCCGGGGAGATATGTTCATGAAGAAGTTGCTCATGTTTATGTCCAAGAGATTTTTGCCTATGTTTTTTTCTAAGAGTTTTATGGTTTCATGACTTACATTCAGGTCTTTGATCCACCTTGAGTTTACCTTTGTGTACGGGGCTAGACAGTAGTCCAGTTTCATTCTCTTACATGTAGCTGTTCAGTTTTCCAACACCAGCTGCTGAAGAGGCTGTCATCTCCCCATTGTATATCCAAGGCTCCTTTATCAAATATTAATTGACTGTATATGTTTGGGTTAATGTTTGGATTTTCTATTCTGTTCCACTGGTCTGTGGCTCTGTTTTTGTGCCAATACCAAATTGTCTTGATTACTGTGGCTTTGTAGTAGAGCTTGAAGTCAGGGAGTGTAATTCCCCCTGTTTTATTCCTCCTTCTCAGGATTGCTTTGGCTATTCGGGGTCTTTTGTGGTTCCATATGAATTTTAGAATTATTTGTTCCAGTTCATTGAAGAAAGCTGTTGGTAGTTTGATAGGGATTGCATTGAATCTGTAGATTGCTTTAGGTAGTATAGCCATTTTGACAATATTTATTCTTCCTAGCCAAGAGCATGGATGCATTTCCATTTGTTAGTGTCCTCTTTAATTTCTCTTAGGAGTGTCTTGTAGTTTTCAGAGTACAGGTCTTTCACTTCCTTCGTTAGGTTTATTCTTAGGTATTTTATTCTTTTTGATGCAATTGTGAATGGAATTGTTTTTCTGATTTCTCTTTCTGTTAGTTCATCGTTAGTGTATAGGAAAGCAACAGATTTCTGTGTGTTAATTTTGTATCCTGCAACTTTGCTGAATTCAGATATTAGTTCTAGTAGTTTTGGAATGGAATCTTTAGGGTTTTTTATGTACAGTATCATGTCATCTGCAAATAGTGACAATTTGACTTCTTCTTTACCAATCTGGATGCCTTGTATGTCTTTGTTTTGTCTGATTGCTGTGGCTAGGACCTCCAGTACTATGTTGAATAACAGTGGAGAGAGTGGGCATCCCTGTCTTGTTCCCGATCTTAGATGAAAAGCTTTCAGCGTCTTGCCCTTAAGTATGATATTAGCTGTGGGTTTGTCATACATAGCCTTTATGATGTTGAGGTACTTGCCGTCTATACCCATTTTGTTGAGAGTTTTAATCAGGAATGGATGCTGAATTTTGTCAAAAGCTTTTTCAGCATCTATGGAGATGATCATGTGGTTCTTGTTCTTCTTTTTGTTGATGTGGTGGATGATGTTGATGGATTTTCGAATGTTGTACCATCCCTGCATCCCTGGGATGAATCCCACTTGATCATGGTGTATGATCCTCTTGATGTATTTTTGAATTCGGTTTGCTAATATTTTGTTGAGTATTTTTGCATCTACGTTCATCAGGGATATTGGTCTGTAATTTTCTTTTTTGGTGAGGTCTTTGCCCGGTTTTGGTATTAGAGTGATGCTGGCTTCATAGAATGAGTTTGGAAGTATTCCCTCCTCTTCTATTTTTTGGAAAACTTTAAGGTGAATGGGTGTTATTTCTTCTCTATATGTCTGGTAGAATTCAGAGGTGTATCCATCAGGCCCAGGGATTTTGTTCTTGGGTAGTTTTTTGATTACCGATTCCATTTCGTTGCTGGTGATTGGTCTGTTTAGTTTTTCTGTTTCTTGCTTTGTCAGTCTTGGAAGGTTGTATTTTTCTAAGAAGTTGTCCATTTCTTCTATGTTCTCCAGCTTGCTAGCATATAGATTCTCATAATATTCTCTTATAATTCTTTGTATTTCTGTGGGATCCGTCGTGATTTTTCCTTTCTCATTTCTGATTCTGTTTATGTGTGTAGATTCTCATTTTCTCTTAATGAGTCTGTCTAGGGGTTTATCTATTTTATTTTTTCAATGAATCAGCTCCTCGTTTTATTGATTTTTTCTATTGTTTCATTCTTCTCAATTTTATTTATTTCTTCTCTAATCTTTATTATGTCCCTCCTTCTGGTGACTTTGGGCCTCATTTGTTCTTCTTTGTCCAATTTCAGTAATTGTATCTTTAGACTATTCATTTGGGAATGTTCTTCCTTCTTTAAATAGGCCTGGATTGCAATATACTTTCCTCTTAGAACTGCCTTTGCTGCATCCCACAGAAGTTGTGACTTTGTGTTGTTGTCAGTAGTCTCCGTATATTCTTTGATTTCTGTTTTGATTTGGTCTTTGACCCGTTGATTAATTAGGAGAATGTTGTTAAGTCTCCATTTATTTGTGAGCCTTTTTGTTTTCTTTCTAAAATTTATCTCTAGTTTTATACCTTTGTGATCTGAGGAGTTGGTTGGTTGGATTTCAATATTTTTTAATTTACTGAGGTTCTTTTTGTGGCCTGGTATGTGGTCTACTCTGGAAACGTTCCATGTGCACTTGAGAAGAATGTGTATCCTGTTGCTTTTGGGTGTAGAGTTCTGTAGATGTCTGTTAGGTCCATCTGTTCTAGTGTGTTGTTCAGTGCCTCTGTGTCTTTACTTATTTTCTGTCTGGTTGATCTGTCCTTTGGAGTGAGTGGTGTGTTGAACTCTCCTAAAATGAATGCATTGCTGTCTATTTCCTCCTTTAATTCTGTTAGTATTTGTTTCACATATGCTGGCGCTCCTGTGTTGGGTGCATATGTATTTATAATGGTTATGTCTTCTTGTTGGACTGACCCCTTTATCATTATGTAATGTCCTTCTTTATCTCTTGCTACTTTCTTCGTTTTGAAGTCTGTTTTGTCTGATACAAGTACTGCAACACCTGCTTTTTTCTCCTTGTTGTTTGCATGAAATATCGTTTTGCATCCCTTCAGTTTTAGTCTGTGTATATCTTTGGATTTGAGGTGAGTCTCTTGTCCAGAGCATTTTGGAGGGACTCCTGTAGATGGAAGTATTCCTAAGGCTAAATAGTTGTCACCCAAGGGCTAGAAAAAGAATACAGAATATGATTCATAACATACAAAGAATGGAGGAGGAAGAAAAGGAGGAAAAAAAAAGAAGCTTTAGGTAGTGTTTGTAATAGCATTCAAAGTGAGTTAAATTAGACTGTTAGATAGTAAGGGAATTACCCTTGAACTTTTGTTAACCACGAATCTAAAGCCGGCAGTGGCAGTAAGTACATACCTATCAATAATCACCCTAAAAGTAAATGGTCTGAATGCACCAATCAAAAGACAAAGAGTAACTGAATGGATAAAAAAACAAGACCCATCTATATGCGGCCTACAAGAGACTCACTTCAAACCCAAAGACATACACAGACTGAAAGTAAAGGGATGGAAAGAGATATTTCATGGAACTAATAGTGAGAAAAAACCAGGAGTTGCAGTACATGTATCAGACAAAATAGACTTCAAAACAAAGAAAGTCACAAGAGACAAAGAAGGACATTACATAATGATAAAAGGGTTAGTCCAAGAAGAGGGTATAACTATTATAACTATCTGTGCACCCAACACAGGATCACCTATATATGTGAAACAAATACTAACAGATTTAAAGGGGGAAATAGAATGCAATGCATTCATTTTGGAAGACTTCAACACACCAATCACTCTAAAAGACAGATCAAACAGACAGAAAATAAATAGACAGAGGCACTCAACAACATATTAGAACAGATGGATCTAATGGATATCTACAGAATACTCCACCCAAAAGCAACAGATACACATTCTTCTCAAGTGCACATGGAACATTTTTAAGAATAGATTATATACTATGCCACAAAAAGAACCTCAGTAAATTCAAAAAGATTGAAATTATACCAACCAGCTTTTCAGATCACAAAGGTATGAAACTAGAAATAAATTAACAAAGAAAATGAAAAAGCCCACAAACACATGGAGGCTTAATAACATGTTTCTGAATAATCAATGGATCAATGACCAAATAAAAAAAGAGATCAAGCAATATATAGAGACAAATGACAGCAATAATTCAACACCAAAAAATCTGTAGGACACAGCGAGGGCCATGCTAACAGAGAAATATATTGCAATACAGGCCTACCTCAGGAAAGAAGAACAATCCCAAATGAACAGTCTAAACGCACAATTAATGAAACTAGAAAAGGGAGAACAAATGAGTCCCCAGGCAGTAGAAGGAGGAACATAATAAAGATTAAAGCAGAAATAAATAAAATTGAGAAGAATAAAACAATAGAAAGAATCAGTGAAAGCAGGAGCTGGTTCTTTGGGAAAATAAACAAATAGATAAACCCTTAGCAAGACTTATCAAGAGAAAAAGAGAGTCTGCACACATAAACAGAATGAGAAATGAGAAACGAAAAATTACTATGGACACCACAGTAATACAAAGAATTATGAGAGAATACTATGGAAAATTATATGGTAACAAACTGAATAACCTAGAAGAAATTAACAACTTTCTATAAACATACAACCTTCCAGGCTGACCCAGGAAGAAACAGAAAATCTGAATAGACCAAATACCAGCAAAGAACTTGAATTGGTAATCAAAACCTACCCAAGAACAAAATCCTTGGACCAGATGGTTTCACTGCTGAATTTTATCAAACACTTAATAAAGACCTAATACCCATCCTCCTTAAAGTTTTCCAAAAAGTAGAAGAGGAGGGAATACTCCCAAACTCATTCTACAAGACCAACATCACTCTAATACCAAAACCAGGCAGACACCACAAAAAAAGAAAATTACAGACCAATATCCCTGATGAACAGAGATACCTAAATAATCAACAAAATATTAGCAAACTGAATTAAAAAATACATCAGAAAGATCATCCATCATGATCAAGTGTGATTCATCCCAGGGATGCAAGGATGGTACAACATTTGAAAATCCATCAACATCATTCACTACATCAACAAAAAGAATGACAAAAAACACATGATCATCTCCATAGATGCTGAAAAAGCATTCAACAAAATTCAACATCCGTTCATGATAAAAACTCTCAACAAAATGGGTATAGAGGGCAAGTACCTCAACATAATAAAGGCCATATATGACAAACCCACAGCAACATTATACTTAACAGTGAGAAGCTGAAAGCTTTTCCTTTAAGATTGGGAGCAAGACAAGGATGCCTACTCTCCCCACTTTTATTCAACATAGTTATGGAGGTTCTAGCAACAACAATCAGACAACACAAATAAATAAAAGGCATCAAGATGGGTAAGGAAGAAGTCAAACTGTCCCTGTTTGCAGATGACATGATAGTGCACATAACAAACCCTAAAGAATGCACTCCAAAACTATTATATCTAATATCTGAATTCAGCAAAGTTGCGGGACACAATATTAATACATAGAAATCTCTTGCATTCCTATACACTCTAGGTGAACTACCAGAAAGAGAAATCAGGAAAACAATTCCATTCACAGTCGCATCAAAAAGAATAAAATACCTAGGAATAAATCTAACCAAGGAAGTGAAAGACCTATACCCTGAAAACTACAAGATAGTCTTAAGAGAAATTCAAGAGAACACTAATAAATGGAAATTCATCCCATGCTCTTGGCCAGGAAGAATTAATATTGTAAAAATGGCTATCCTGCCTAAAGCAATCTACAGATTCAATGCAATCTCTATCAAAATACCAACAGCATTTTTCAATGAACTAGAGCAAATAGTTCTAATATTCATATGGACTGACAAAAGACCCCGAATAGGCAAAGCTATCCTGAGAAGGAAGAATAAAGCAGGGGGAATTACGCTCCCTGACTTCAAGCTCTACTACAAAGCCAAAGTAATCAAGACAGTTTGATACTGGCACAAGAACCGACCCATAGATCAGTGGAACAGAACAGAGAGCCCAGATATAAACCCAAGCATATGTGGTCAATTAATATATGACAAAGGAGCCATGGGTATACAATGGGGAAATGTCTCTTCAACGGCTATTGTTGGCAAAACTGGACATCTACATGTAAGATAATGAAACTGTATTACTGTCTAAACCCATATACAAAAGTAAACTCAAAATGGATCAAAGACTGGAATGTAAGTCATGAAGCAATAGAACTCTTAGAAAAAAAATAAAGACAAAAATCTCTTGGACACAAACATGAGCAATTTCTTCATGAAAATATCTCCCAGGGCAAGGGAAACAAAAGCAAAAATGAACAAGTGGGACTGTATCAAACTAAAAAGCTTCTGTACAGCAAAGGACACCATCAATAGAACAAAAAGACATCCTACAGTATGGGAGAATATACTCATAAATGACATATCCGATAAAGGGTTTACATCCAAAATATATAAAGAGCTCATGCACCTCAAAAAACAAAAAGCAAAGAAGCCAACTAAAAAATGGGCAGAGTAGCTGAACAGATAGTTCTCCAAAGAAGAAATTCAGATGTCCAACAGGCACATGAAAGGATGCTCCACATGACTAACCATCAGGGAAATGAAAATTAAAACCACAATGAGATATCACATCACACCAGTTACGATGGCCAACATCCAAAAGACAACAACAACAAATGTTGGCAAGGATGTGGAGAAAGGGGAACCCTCCTACACTGCTGGTGGGAATGTAAACTAGTTCAACCATTGTGGAAAGCAGTATGGAGGTTCCTCAAAAAACTCAAAATAGAAATACCATTTGATCCAGGAATTCCACTCCTAGGAACTTATCCTAAGAAGGTAGCAGCACAGTTTGAAAAAGGCATATGCACCCCTATGTTTATCGCAGCACTATTTACAATAGCCAAGAAATGGAAGCAACCTAAGTGTCCATCAGTAGATGAATGGATAAAGAAGATGTGGTATATACCCAATGGAATATTATTCAGCCATAAGAAGAAAACAAATCCTTCCATTTGAAACAACCTGGATGGAGCTAGAGGGTATTATGCTCAGTGAAATAAGCCAGACAGAGAAAGACAAGTATCAAATGATTTCACTCATCTGTGGAGTATAAGAACAAAGGTAAAACTGAAGGAACAAAACAGCAGTGTCTCACAGAACCCAAGAATGGACTAACAGTTACCAAGGGAAAGGGACTGGGGAGGATGGGTGGGAATCGAAAGATAAGGGGGGAAAGGGGCATTACAATTAGCACACGTAATGCAGTGGCTGGGGACATGGGAAAATCAGTATTTATAGAGAAGACAAGTAATGATTCTGTAACATCATACTACGCTGATGGAACATGACTGTAGTGGGGTATGTGGGGGGGACTTGATAATAGGGGGTCTAGTAACCGTAATGTTCAAGTGATTGTACATTAATGATACCAAAATCAAAATCAAAATAAATAATTAAAAATCCAAATTAGATTAAAGTACTCTCACGTTGAAACTCTGTACAGGCTCCCCATTTTATTCAATTAAAGTCAAAATCCTTAGAAGAGCCTACAAGGATTTACAGGATGTGTTAGATTACACAGTAACCTGTTCCATCCCTTGTATTTTATCCTGATCTCCTCTCCTACTCACCCTTTTCCCTGCACCCCAACCATACTGACCTCCATTGAATGCCAGGCGTACTATCTCCTTAGCATTTTCACTCTACTCTTTTTCACTGTTAGAGGTGTTTTCCTCAGATATACCTGGCTCAGTGTTTGCCTACAAGTCTTTGCTGAAATCTCTACCTCCTCAAAAAGCCTACACTGGCCATCTTCTTGAATCCTACACCCTCTCTCTCCATCTCACATGACTAAGTTCTCCTTATCCTAATTTTACTTTTTCAATACATCTGTTGAAAATAATTTGCTTGGATATTATGTTCAGTGTTTATCCTCTGGCCATAAAAATGTAAGTTCCATTGTGTCTGTTATTTACTGGTATATTCAAGTGCCTGAGGCAATGTCCAGTTCATATTGAGCGTTTGGTAAATATTTGTTGAATGAGGTTAGAGTTTCCAGACTTAGTGATTTTTTTCACATTTTAAGTATATTTGGTTATACTATGGAGATTCCCATTCTTAAATATCAATGCCTTTGTTAATCTACCTAGAGTTTGATTTCAGTGTTTTGTTATTTGATCTCTTATCATTACTATATGTCCCTTGCTTTTGTTGTTTCTCAGTCATATACATGATTTAATCATATTAGTTTTCTTTTTACTTTAATGTGTGATTAAAACTAGACAAAAATATATGAAATATTTAAAATACCCAGGAAAGCATACAAACGCTTTAAAAATGTATACTTATTTTACTAAGAAGAAATTGTATGAGATTTATTATATACTGTAGCAATTAGGCTTATTTTTAGAGAATATTAGAGAAAGACATTAAAAATTACTCAAGTCACATCTGCAGTGTTTCAAAGGACATACTAGAGGCTTGCAAGTTCATCTGTTGGATGTTCAGGTCAAAATGCTCTCTAACTCAAACTTATGAATAACATAAAGAGTTTTAGATGAAGAGACAAACTAGAAATTCATAAATAATTGGTTGGTAAAGAGATGATAGATACATAAATATGTGTGTATAGAATAGATATGTTGAAATATCATGTTTCCATAATCTTTGGCAGATTTTCTAAAAATATTTAGAAACGATGTATAATTTGCTTCAGTCTACACTGACACTGCTATACATATTTCAAATCAGTCATAGGTACATCCTTTGGCATGAATCAATCCAATAATTATCTCAGTCATGCTTTAATCTTACTGGTTTTCAAATGAATCACATTACTCTTTCTTTAGTATATAATCTGTTAATCCTTCCAGTCAATTTTTCATCAAAATCAACAAAATGTGGTACTTGTGTTTACTAATATGCTTCTTCAAATTGCCATGCCAAAATCCCTCTGGATATTCCCAACTGCCCTCAGTGAACAAGCTGCTTCATTTTGGCCACCTAGACTGTTAGTGTAGTTGACTTTTACCTTGGCACTCTTTCCACTTCCCCTCCCCACTCCAACTGAACTTTTGCTGAGTCTTTTAGCTTTACCATATTCTTACTTAAAAAAATATATATATATGCATGTATATATGTTTAAAAATACATGTACTCTTAAAAAGTTTTTTTTAACTTTATGGAAAAGATATGTGTTTTTCCTAGATTTTTTTTCACTCAGTATTATATTGCAAAGGTTTATCTGTAATTTGCATTTAGTTGTAGTTCATTTGTAGTAATATTCTATTGTGCCACTTTACTATAGTTTATGTATATGCTCTGTTGTCCAGTAGTGAGGTTGGCATTTGTATGGCATTTGAGTTAGCATTTGGTTTTTAGTATTATGAGTATTGTTGCCATGAACTTTCTCAAACATATCTCCTGGTGAAATGTCCAAGAGTTTCTTTGTGGTTTCCATATAAGAATATGATGAGTCACATGTGATATGAGGATGATCAACTCCCTATGTTACTGCTGGAATGCTTAATCAAATTTTTATGAAGGTAAATTACAAAAGGTTGTAAAGCCTGAAGAAATTGCTAATAGAAGAAGATGCAATGGAAGAAAAGTTATTTTCAGAAGAGTACCCAGGTGTGAAGTGAACACACGGTAAAATCTATTTCAGGCAAACACTTCCAATAATGGTAACAAAAAGTGTTTTACTTCTGAAATATTTTTCCATCTTTCCCAAAGCTAAAAATTAGATCTTGCCCCACCATCCTACCACTGTGACAGAGATCTAGAAGAGATGTTAATAGCTTTATCATAGATTAAAAAAAATACATGTATGTGTGTATATAAATATATATGTATATATATATATATATACATATATATTTAAATGAGTTACTACGAGATGAACTAGACCAATCTCATCCTAGTACAATAGTCTAATTTTTTTAAATTTAGAGGTTTCAAGTAATTAAACCTTTAAGTTCTCATTTCAACTCCTCAAAAATCCAAAGTAATACACGAATAAAGACAATGAAAAGCTGATACATTTTGTTAGAAAAGTCTGACTCAAATATGTTTTAAAAATATTAAGTACTGTTTTGATTAACCAAAACGCTGTTTTATTTTAAATAGGAAGAATCAAATTACTTGTCAAACAAAAGTGTGTTTCACAATTGAATGAGACAATTACTCTTTGTATTCAAACAGTTCAGTTACTTAACATCCATATATCAGACACCATTTTCTGAATCTACTTCAGGACTTCTTAATATATTTTGAAGCTTTGATAAGTTGCAATGAGACTTAAAAAAGTAATATATGCAATCATAGTTGAAAGTATGCTTTTTAAGTAGGTGATATTTTGTAGTTCTCACATTTAATAACAGTATTATAGCAATAACAAATTTTAATCATTACATTTTCTAATTACAAAATGTTTAAAACATTCTTATTATATCATTTCTGTTGCTCAAATTCTGACTACAAATGCCTCTTAGTTGATGTGACAAAAGAACTTTGGATGTGAAGCACACAGCAGGTTGTATTTTAGACACAATTTTTAAGAGACATTTATCATTATGAGACTTAAATAAATCATAGAGTACAAACAAACAAAAACAACCAGCACATAAAGAACTAATTTATTTGAATTCAAGAATAAATTCTGACCTGCAAATCAGAAAACTAATCACAAGAATTGACACTGACATCATACTGAAGAAAAAGAGTATAAGGTTTCTAATCCAAAACTATACGAGGAACCTTTGGCAAAGATTTATTTCTATATTTTAAATGGTCACACTTTAAAATTTTTAGCAGTTATAGTTACTGTATCAGCCAGGAAACAGAATACATGGTAAATATTTAATCAGAAGGCATTTCATGTGACACTAAGTCATGCATCTGTCAGAGAACTGAGACATAATTTCATATAGGTTTCTGTTACATTCTTCCCATTTATTTCCATCTAAATGAGGAAAAGTTTGCTGCTTCTGAAGGGCTGACCCTGGTAGATAGTTGAATTTCTGACTCCTCATGTTCAGTTTTTCTCTGTAATCATCTCTTGCCAATATCTCTCTTCTTTCTTCTGGCCAACCAAGTACCTTCACTATTTTCCAGGTGCATCAAGTTCCACAACTTGTCCTTTTCTTTCTCACACTGGAGCTCTTGCACATCCTGCTTGCTTTGCATGGCATCCTCCTCCCCCTTCTTCAGCTGGAAAACTACATGGCAATCCAGGCTCAGCCAAGATGTCACCATCCCTGGCTTTGTGTAATGTGCTTTGCTTACCTCTGCTGTTGAATGTAAATATGGTAGTAGAATGGTCTCATTTCTTGGCTATCTCCTTCCACAGGCCATAAGCCACTTGAGTGAAGTGACTAACTTCTATTTATCCTGATCTTGGAGAACAGGATTTATTCAATATATATGTTTATTGGATTTTGATTCAGAAAGCCATATGCACACTGCACAGCTAATATGATTGCTGTGTTTGAGCACTAAATTTGTTCATAAGCTTTATAGAGGTGAAGGGAAAAAAGGCAGGAAAATAAATTGAAGCAAAGTTTTTATGTTTGCTATGAAAGGTGAGAAGGGTACTATTGAATAAAAAGCCTTGAAAAATGTGTTAAATACCAATGAGCAAACTTATCTGAGTGCAAAAGAATGCAGGAGCAAAAACAGGATCATAACTAAAGTATATTACCAATGTCTATTTTTTTGTTTCATTGAACATAACAGTTGAAAGCAATAAAAACAGAAAAACATAAAGGGGAATCAACCAAATGAGCTGATAAGAGGAAATTAGTAGCCAATATTAAACTTCTCTTGATGTCTGATTAAATGGCAGTTAGTCTTTCACTTGTTTAGAAAAGAAATAGTGGAGGAATGAAAGAATGGAAGAGTCAGATAACAAAGAGCATGAGAAAGTTCAAAAGAGTAAAAAACATAAAGAAAAATGTAATATCCAAAGGAAGATAAAAGAAAAGAATGATTTCACATATTTGACTAGGCCATAATTTGTAAGAATGCAAACTGGTGTACTGAAGTCCTATTTCAGACGAGACCCTGAGAAGTTCTGGAGCATGTGAACAAATATAATCTGATTTCATATAAATTCAGCTTAGCCAGATTGCCTTTTTAGGCAATATTAACAGAGTAAAATTACTTCTTAAACTATTTCACTTCTCTTTTGCAAATGTCATATAAAATTTAAATGGCTAATATTCTTTTATCTTGATTTATAAGCCTTCATTCCTCATGCAAAATGATAGGCTTTATAATTGAGGAAATTGCTATGCCATTTTATTGACATAAATTGGGTCATAAAAAGAGATCATTTTTGCTTCTGTAACAAGTGAAATAAAAGTGAAATTTTGCATCTGTTGAAGACTTTTAAAAACTAGGATGATAGGCAGGTCCTATTCCTTGGAGACAAAATCAGGATTGTCAGAGATAAGAGCATTCTCAGGAACCTTCACCTTCTTTTTCTCTCTCTCTCCTCTAATACCAAACTGGCTATTTCACTTTCAAATATCCTGAGGCTAATTATTTCCTGATTGATCTTCTTAAATGAGCTTTTTACGGTCTCATCTAATGCATGTGTGCCCCTCCTTAAATCTTTTGTCAAATTTGCTTATATCCCCCAGAGGTGATTTTAGTTTTCTGTTAAATAGGTCAGCCTGAAACAGAATTGAAACCAAAAATTCAAAACTTTTACAGAATTAAAATCCAATGTTATATCTATGTTGCAAGGGTATGTGTTTTGAGAATGTGAGTGAATATGGGTATGGACTCCTGTAACAGCATGTAAGATACCTTGGGAATCAGTATTGACAACAGGCTGCTCAAGAATATCTTTTTGGCAAGTGAGCACATTTGCATTGGGATTTCTATACTAGTCACTAAATTAATGCATTAACCTTCAATGACATAATGTACATTTGCCTTGCCTTAACTTCAGCTATTGAAATTCTGTCAGTCATATACTTCAAGGCTGAGTTCAGAGAAAAAGTTTATAAAATTCTACTTTATGCTAAATCCTGTTAAACTTTTGCATATTTTAATTCTGTATTCTCTTAAATATGGAAACTTTATTTCTCAGTGTTTTTGAGCATATATAGTACATGATTTACCAAGCAAATACAACATGAGTTACACTGGGAGTTTCATTTCTCTTAAAAACTAGATAAAATGAAGTATTTGCTCTTAGCCCCATGCACACAGGAATTAGGGCTGGTTCACTGTTTGTGACTATTATAGTTGCACAGGGCCCTACACTCAGAATGGCCCCATGCTGGTGATCAAATGCTCTCTGTTCACAATCTTGAAACTTCTAATAATTTTACTTATAAATTTTTTTCAGTGAAGTCTTACAGAATAAAGAGCATACTCCAGGGACTTGGCAATTTGGTTCACCCGTAGTTCCACCCATTTTCCAACACCTCATTAGCCCTCCCAGGATGTGTTCTTGATAGGTAGTTTTCTTCCCATTCTCTGCTGTCCCAGGACCTTCCTAGCCTAGCCCTCTCTCTCTGTCCCATGACTTCTGCCACCTTCCACCCCTGCCTTGTTTGTGTAAGTGGAGGGGAGGGGAAGAGAAAGACCGTGTCCTACTATTGCCTTCTACCCCTTGCAAGGATCTGGGTGCAGGTGTGGGGAGGGGAGGGATTGGGCCTGCATACTTCATGGCATCTCAAGGAGGAGATGGTAGCCATCCCTACCTCAGGTTGGCAGTGTCATAGTATGTTTGAGCAATTTTGGACCTCTTAACAACCCTTGATACTAGTGTTGAGTACATCCTGTCTTGGAGGTTGCATCCTTTGGAGGTTGGTCTTGCACCATGAATTGAGCTGGTAGTTGTTGGAAGGGGAGAATGACTTCACAGATCTCAAGTGGGCATAATGCCTTAGTCTGGTGGCTGGTAGGAGGGGGAACCTAGCAACTGGTGGGCCCAGTGTATCGTGTGCACATAGTCAGACCCTGTGAGGGTTTGCAGTTACCCTGTGAGTATTCCCATGACTGAAGGCATATAGTATTAATAAGAAACACTGGCAAATGCTACAAAGGGACACTGAGTGTTTTATTGTTAATGATCAAAGAGTAGAAGTCTGACTTTATGTACAAGACATG
Organism: Smutsia gigantea; assembly: GCA_032199065.1. Classification (NCBI taxonomy): domain Eukaryota; kingdom Metazoa; phylum Chordata; class Mammalia; order Pholidota; family Manidae; genus Smutsia; species Smutsia gigantea. The sequence goes on from JAVSCE010002895.1 coordinate 79,976, forward strand.
TTGCAAGATATAAATATGATATTAAGACTCTCAATGTCATATCCATATCATGTAGAAATTTCAAAGTTGGTGTCCATAACTGTAAGGTTTGACTAGGAAAGTGGAACCATGTATAATTTTTCCTAATATGAAATATATATAATTTCACATATTATATTTTATATTTTCATGAACTATTATAAAGATTATACTTCATACAGTTGTGGATTTCTTCACGAGCTCCCACAACCATATGTCAAAAGAGTGGCAGTTAGGAATACTAATTGGATTTGAAGCGATGGAGAGAGGACAACTTGGAATCCACTAGGCAGTCTGAAGCCTGTATGACAAACTGAAGTCCCCATACAGCCTAGTTGCATGTGATATCAATGGTTGACCTGCAGAAGAAGCTGGGATCCTTTCTACAGAGTTACACAGGGACCCAACCTAGAATGTGAATTAACAGAAAGAAGAGGCATTGTCTAGGGACCAGCCTCTTTTCTTGTACTAACAAGGTGAACCAGTACAAGTACAACAATATGTTTGAGTTAAAGTGACACTTGGCATACAAAACACTTTATAGTGTAACAGCTGCTCCTGCACTTCCAGCTTTAAAGTCTCATAAATTTTTTGTGACCATCCTTCACATGGAACCACAAAGAGAAAGGAATTCTTAAAGTTACAGCTTAGTTAGATGGACACAGTATAAAGCCACTGTAGATTTTAATGTTCTACATATGTTTTAAGTTATTGGTAATTAAGTTGATTAGATTTGGAAGATTTCTTTCAAAACAATTGTGTTGTGAATATCATTTCCCTACCTCTCAAGAAGATATGAGTGGTATTACCTCCTAAACTCAAAATTAAAGGAGAGGCTTCAAATGGACCACTTGTTGAATATGATAAACTTTTTTGGTAAGTACTAGATTAATGCAAGAGATGGGTATATAACTCACATCAAAGAAAGTGAACATCACTTGCATCAACAGAGTAAAAGCTGGTGCAGGAAAATAACCACATTGCCTCTTGACAACAGGTCAAATATGCATGAATCCTGGAGACCCAATGTACAACCACAGTAGGAAAAGAACTCCTACCTGAAATGTTGTCTGAGTTCACGTTCTTGAGCGAAAACTTTAAGATGAGGATTCTTGTCCAAGCAATCTATTAGTGGAGTGATTTCAATAAAAGGGGAGTTGTATGAGTGTTCTCTAGTGTAACAAGTTAACACAAAGTTAGCAGATTAACACAACACCCATTATCATCTCAGTTTCTGTAAGTCATATATATGGGTATAGCTTGGTTGAGTTCTCAAGATCTCAGAGGGCTTAAATCACATCCTGAAGGATAATGTTACATCTTTACAAAGTGTGAACTCTAAGCTACTCTCTTGGTGCACCTTCAAAAGGTCTTCCTTTACACCATATATCTTGCAGCTTCTGGATGGTGTGATATGTAGTAGGATCAGTTGATCCCATTCTTTTAAACATTGCCACTTCTCTTAGTTGTAAATTTGTCCCTTAGGCCTAGGAGATATTAGACAAGATCCTATATCGTAAAATCCTCTTTAGGCACACAGAGGGTCTGGCCAAGGTACAAAGGGAAGGAAAGGCAAACCCACACCCATCCCAGTCGGAAAGACAATGTGCCATTTCCAGGAATGAAGTAGGTTCTCCTGAGTGGTTGGCTGGTCTCTGCACAAGTTGGTTTTATGGACTCAGCATTGGTCTCTGTTGCTTGTAGGGCAGAAATTTAGGATTAGCAGTAACCAAATCAGTCTTGGTGAGAGAATGAATGCTACTGAGCTGACGCCTAGCTTCCGACTCTTCCCTCCTGGCAAGTCCACTCTAGAGAACAAAGGAAAAGCCTAGGGTGTTTCAGCAGTTAGAGGCAGGGGAAGTACTTAAAGAGGCAGAAGTTTAGGTGGAATTGGCCAGCCAAAAAAAAGGAGTACTGCCTTTGTCTAGGAAGTTACCGTGGAGAAGGAGGCCCAACAAGGGGGCCTCTGAAGAACCAATCAGCATCCCCGTGACACCGAATGTAACCTCTAGGTCCTTGCTGAGAAGAGGTGGGAGACTTTATGGAGCAGACCTTGTTAAATTATTCTCTTCCTTCCCTCTGTGTCAGCTTCAGAGATACCAGGAAAGATGGCTAATAAGTGAGAAAGAGAAAATATTAAACTCAGGATAGGAGTTTTGATTATCCGTACTGAAAAACTTAATTTACTAAATTGAGGTTATATTTGAAACTTAAATTTACGGTAGTCTCCCAATTGCTTATGAATGACCAGAAAATACATGAGCATGTGAGAGATTTTATTCACCGTCAGAGGAATAAGTCCCAATCATGTCCCATAAATCTTATTTAGTTCAAAATATTGATTATGGAAGTATGTCCTGAAGATTAGAAGTTGGCAACAATACTGAAAATGAATAAAGAGAGCATAAGATGCAAATGCTTTCGTTAGACAGAGTCTAGATGGCCCCAGACTGAACACTACAGAAGAAGAAGCCGGGAGAGAGTCCATTAGGATTCTGCAGAACTGGCCATGACCGCATGTTGCTCCTAGACCTGATCTCAAATAGCATTATTAAGAGAACATAAGAAAGTTGGCAGAGAGAACACTAAAATTTGATTTTGTCAAAAAGCCTTGATTTGGGGTCATATTTTACAGAAAAGGTGATGTGGAGCCCTCATTTTTCTTTTTTTCCCTACTGTCTAACAGGTACACATAAGGCAAGGGTATTTGAAACATAATGTCTAAGATTTCTAGGCAGCTCTTGTAACTTTTGCCACACATCCTACACACTATTTTCAATCCATCACTTCTTTACTTCTTTTATTTCTTCAAACAAACATAGAAGTTTTGTTTATATCTGTGAAATCCTATTCTTAAAACAATCAAAAAATACTTTGAAAAAAAGATGCTGCGGAATAATCGTAACTTCAACAACAGGAAATGATAAATGCACAACTTTTTTCTTCAGTGTTTGAATCTTCTCATATATTTTGCTTCTCAGTTTTTAATTATTTTCCAATATTGCTATTATTTCTTTCAAAATGGATTATATGATTTAAGAATAAAACATTGTTATATTTTGCAATTAGTCTCATAGACTTCTAAAATCTTCCCTTCACAAAGTGTGCTGTATAAGTAACCAAGGCATGGTTATTCACTTGAAAGGGTCCTGCTTGGTCATAAACAAAGAGCCATACTGATCTAATACTTCTGAGGACCAACTTTGTAATCCTGGACATAACTGATAATAATGTCACAGGTCATTACACAAGAAAACAGATTATTTGAATAAGACGCTTATTCCTTTAAGAACTACAGCTCATATTTTCAAGTTAACCAACTTTAATATGGGAAATTATTCATGGAGATAAAGTTGATTTTTTTTTTTTTGTTTAAAAGGTAAGTATGATTAATGTCCCTGACTATACTTTGGTCATGTAGTTAAATTAGAACATGTTTCTAGCAATTAATTCATAGTGCCATAGATATAATTTGTATATCACCAATTTACACCTTAAATACAAAGAAAACACATGTAAATTATTTTGAAGACTATTAATAATAAAAAGACAAAAAAGGAAAGTAAATATATCTGTTCTCATGGAATAAGACTGTTGTGTATGAATTCCATCTTTTCTATTACCACCCATTTCATATTATAAACTCCTACATAAATGTATGTCTGTGTTTAGATTTGCTTTGATAGAGAAATAATACAAAATGATTCCAGCATTGTAAATATTCAGTAAAAAGTGACTTTAAATGTATGGTAAATTTTAAAATGTGTAATATTTTTTTAGAATATACACAAAGGAGAAACAGTAAGATCTAATATACATACATTACTATATTTGATATTGAGTAAATACTATTCAAATTTTATTCTCCAGGACTGATTGTGAAAAAATTTTAAAGCTTTCTTCACACCTTTATGCACTCACCTGTACTGCCTTTGTTATGCCCAAAACAATTATTTAATTTTTAATACTAATTAGTGTATTTGTAAGTTCAGTTAACAAATATTTTTCTCATTTACTCATTGCCAGAAAAGCCAGAATACAAGTATAAATAACCCATAGCTACAAAATTTTATGATCTTGAATTCAAGTATAGGAGATAAAAACTATATTATAAGGAAAGTATGCAAATTGCTATAAAAAGTGTATCAGTCTGTAGGATTTCAGAAGGGATAAATTCTTCTCAGTGCTGTTATCAGTGAATGGTTGAATTTAAAGATTTCCTTTGAATAAGGGATATAAAACAAAGAATCATCTTTTACTAAGTGGATATTGGCATTCCAGGCAGAATAGATAGGATGTGTAAAGCCAAAGAAGCATAAACAGGTTAAAAGTTCCTGCAGAATATCAGGAATATCAAAAAGCCCATCTTGCTTGACCTTTATAATAAATTCTAGAAAACAGGGATGCAAGGCTCAAAAGATAGTTAGACCAGGTTTATAGAAGTTTGAATTTAGCAGCAAGGGGAATTATATATATTCATATTGTACCTGTTATAATTTATTACACATAATATATATATCCATCCAAGGAGTATACACAAGGGATTTGGAAAAAATCAAGAAACTGAGAAAGTATGGAGTTCAATTTGCAATTTGCTGACTACAGCAATATTTTTATGTCAAATGCCTATAAGGTAGGAAGAGGGGGAAAATCTCACTGTAAGAGGAAGCATCTTCCTAATGAAAATAAAAAGATAAGGAAAATTATGATAAAGAGGTCACTTATTTAAGATAAGAGCATAGTTATACTAGATTGTTTAAACTGCAAATGAAGATGGCCAAAATATTTTTTTTGCTATAATTAAATATGGCCTTTATAAGTATTTGAATGTAGTTGTATGGGTCTTACATTTGTGTGTGTGTGATGCTGCATAAGTTGTACAGAGTGTTTACTTAAAGTCTGCTCAGAATAGATAATTGGTCAGAGGGACAGGATTTAATGAGTTTTGAGAAAAATGAGTATTCATAGGAAGATGTACTAAAATTTAATTCTCAAATATTGTGGGGTTTTTTGGTCACTTTTCATATGACTTGGCCATATAATGAGGTTGTTTCTTATAAGTTCATAATATTAAAAATGAATATCAGCGTACTGTATTCCCTCTACCTTTTTTGCATCAGCCTTCACGAGTTTCACCAAGCTGCCTCTGCTAACTGAGGTGTGATGGGAAATGCACAAAAATAAAGAAGTTCTGTACTACCCTGTCAACCTGAGAAAATCTGACTTTATGTATTATATAATGAGGTTCTCTAAATTCTCCTTCAAACACATAGACATGTGACTTAAAAAAATAAGCCGATCAAAACTTCAAAAACCTACTGCTAATAGTTTCTTTATAGTAAAGATTTGAGATACTCAAAAAATTAGTTAACAACTATGTAATATCATTGAGTAAAATTCACCCACATGAAATAGAAATGTTCAGAAAAACACAATAATTTGAACCAAACAGGAAGTAGAGTAACTGAAAATTACTGTTATTGTTGGAAATGCCTGGCAGAATTGTGTCAGGCCCTTCTTTCATCCTAACCCAAAGGTACAAGGATGACCTACACAAGGCGACTGCGTGGGTGAGCACCATTCAGAGGCTGCCTGCCCACCAAGATGATTGTTAGAATAGCCAACATAGGTTGCTGTCTTTGTGTGACTCAGATAGTGTGCCCCCAAGGAAGCTATTATATTGCCCCAGAGCAGTTCATACAACCAAGTTGCTCTGTGTGCGAATGGCTTCAAAAAGGCTACAATTGCAATAGGTCATATGAGTTTATATCACATGAGAGTTGATTCAAAGTAGTTTGTGAAGTGATTTCTAAACTTGCTTCAACTGAGGCCTAATTAAACATCAGTGACTGTAAAAAGGATATACCACTATTAAAAAATATAGATTAGCGCTATGCATGAAAGTGCTAAGGCATATATGTAAACCACAAGGCTGAGATTTTCTTATTAATCATCCTAGATATCTATACTTTTCAAAACATAAATATTTCTCCCTTCTTAATATAATCTCCTCAATCAAACTGTTTGGCATGAAGATTTTCCCCCCAAATCTACCCAATTGTGATTATTTTTCTTTTCTTTTACAACTTACTGGTGATGATTTCTGAATATTTTATCTTTTCTATATCACTGATTTGGAATATGTAGTTAAATCAGGAATGTTTCTAATATCAGGGAAAACTATATACATCAAACTAAAAGTATTTATATTGGGAAAAATCTCAAAAGATAAAATATGCCAATGTCATTTATTAACAATGACTAAAAATTGTATATGTGTGATTTAAGATTGTGTCAACTATGAGCCATCAAACTGGGCTCTTTTGGACAAAGTGTTTGGATTTACAGTGATGAATACAAAAACATTAGGGACTGGTGTTCTGAGAATCAGTGCTTTGATTTTTTAAGCTTATTTTACTTAGAAGCAATGCATACACACATTTTTAAACTTCAAGTTATTAAACTAAATTATCAGTTACTATAATTCTCCTGTTTGTCATAATTCATATAATATTTAACACTTTTTATTATACTACCTTTGAGTTTAAAAATACTTCTCTCCTTTCAAAATATATACAAGTGAATGTTCTCTTATAAACATCTGTACTACCATCTACTGGAAAGGTAAGTATATATCAGCAGTCATATTCTTATCAGTCATTCAAAACACAATGTAACTAGTTTGAAAAATGCAAAACTATCATTTTTAATAATCAAAATATGTCAGAATAACAATAAATGCTGAAAAATATATATTTACATGTATACTGTAAATCAATTGCATGGTACACTGAACATAAAAACATTAAATAGCACATTAAGCATTTATTAAATAAGTCTTTCATTTTTGTTCCATGATCTCATGATTTTAAATATTTTCTGAATGTAAAAAGTCAAAGTTTGGATATGCGAATTTTTCATCTGTCAATGTTTATATACTTCTGTTTCCTTAATGGCGTATTTTTCAAAGAAATAATACGCAGATTGTCTGTGAGTATCAAATAAAGCATATAGATGAAATTCAGAAATGAAAACTAGAGCGCTGTATTTGTAAGTAAGGAGAGGGAGATAAATGGATCATTTTTATGGATGTCTGAACTGCATGAATTCGTGTTTGTGTACTCTGATGGCTAAGTGTCCTTATCAGAAGTGTGAGAAAGTGTGGAAGCATGGAGCAGGCACAAATGTTGCCTTGTAAGAAGTCTGGAATATCCTGACTTCTCCACCTGCAAACTGTTAAAAGTTAAGCACTTTAAGTAGTATTTCTGATACCCAGAGTCGTACATATCAAGACTCTTAGGAACATCAAAGATGATTAATGCAAAATGCCCATTAGCTCTTCTTATTATACAGGATAATTAGCAAACATTCTGGATGACAACTTTATAAACATTTTACACGGATCTTTGGATTTAGTTTGCATTTGTTATGGAACTTAGTCAGCCAATATATGCTAGTAATTGTGATTAAGTTTATAGAAGTATTAAGTCATTGATGAATTTGTTCATTTCTTTGAAATATAAAAGAAAATCAAAGTTGAGTTAATTTTTGTTTTCTACATATAGTGAGACATCATATATGTTTTATGCATACTTCTTTTGGATCTGACAATAGATTGCTTGAATAATGCAGTAAAATATAGAAGCCACAAACAGAATGGATTTTTTATAGATGGTGATTAATTTCAATAATTAAAGACTATATCCAATTAAATGTCAGGGCAACTGAGTCATAAATTTTATTGTTGCTGTTAGTGTTGGTAATTACTGTTTATTGTTAAATAGGATTTAATAAATCAACATACATTTGAATTTGGAATTGATTTGTAACAAATGTTTCTTCTAGGTTACTAGAAATGAATATTTATTGAAACTATAAATGGTAAAAATAAGTTATTTAAAAGTCAGGCATATTTAAGGAGCTCATTATTTTTACTCAAGTACCCACTAAATGTAGTTGGAAATCAACATTTAATGATTTTGGTTAAACATCAGAGTAAAAATGAGTACTCTCAAATTATAGAATCTCTATTTTCCTTTTTAGGAGTTAAGGATAATAGAAAAGAAAAAATTATTTTGCAATAAAGTTTAGCTACTGAGGTAGGCAAGTAATAAAGTATATTGATTTAGAATTATTTACTAGAACAATGCCATCCATATATCTACAGCCTCTATAGTTTTGTGAGGTTTTCTGACTGGTATTGAATTCTTTAAATGTGTTCTAATAAATAATCATTTATGTGTTATTCACTAAGTTCCTTTATTCTGCTTTGTAGTAAATAAATCCTAAGAATACAAATTTTCAAATATAATTTATATGATAGTCCAAGAATCAATCAAGCTTTCAATTCATATAAGATATTAGAGCAGTGTGAAATACATTAGAAAAATAACAAAAAAGCAAAATAAATATAAAATCAGTAAATTAATGACGATATGTTTTAATCCTTGAACTCATCCTTCAAAAATCCATTATTAATATAAGTGAAAATTATTTTTTCAAGCAAATTCATACAGTACCTCCTGGGGTGTATGCTATTACAGTTAGTGACAAATGTGCTAAGTATACTTTTTTTGTGAGCTTTCCTCACTCAATTTTGATAACATCACCCATTTAAAAACTTTTTTGTGAACTTACATGCCTTCTAAATACTTAAAACATTGTTTAACTCATGTTTTGTGGTTCTTATTCACATGCTCAAAAGTTCTTTCTATAATCTTTTTCTTTTAAATTCCCATTCTTAATTTCTATATGATAGCTAAGAAAAAGTAGTAGATATGAGCAAGTAGGAACAGCATGTCTTTACAACATACAAATGACATTTAAGTGATTATTTAAATTTACTTTCCAAAGGGATGATGTGTGGGTTACATTTACTTCTAAGCAGTTTTGCAATTAAATAAAACAGCATATGCAAATAACCTAGTTGTTCCTATCCTATAATAGTGACATTATGCATGTCACTTCTGTCCTGTCATTCCTGGAAGGAAGTTATCTGAACATTTTGTTCAGTGATTCAGGCAACTGTTCTTTCCTCATTTATTGCCACCCAACCCATGGGAATCCAAAAACAATGAAAAATGGCCCCTGCATTTGGGGATTCTCTGTCTCAGAAAACCAGTGAAGAAATATAACAAACATTAGGTCCATAGTTACATTGTATACATACTTACAATTTTGTTCTTTCAGTTATCAAACCTCTTCATTTAAAGATCTAAATAATATTGGTTTGAATTAAACTAGGCTTATCCTTGGGTTGATATGTGCACCCCAATGTCAACACCAAACTCTAGTGGATTGCAGTTTCTTATTCTTGTCCATAAATTCATAGCGTTTTCTTTTTCAAATTAGGTATCCCAAGAAGCAGTTCTCTACACATTTAACTTACATATACCTGACATAGTCTTCTAATATTGAAATAAAAAATATAATACATCAGAAACACGCTAAATTTGAGGTTGACCATATATTTAGTGTGACTATATCTTAGTGTGTGTAGGCATTTTTGTTTTCTTTTTATGTTTGAATATTATCCTTGGTTTTCCCAAGCAGAGAAAGGGTAGTTTTTTGATCATGTACCCTTAGTAAAAAAGAAGTAAAGACAAAACTTCCACATCAGTATCCAATTTGTCTGAGAGCAAATTAGTTTCTGGTGGTCACCAATGAGAGGCAAACACCTTCTTCCAGAACACTGGGGTTCTGTTTCTGTTACCTCCTCCATTACAACAAATGACACTTAGGTGCCTGATAAAGCTCATTTGCCTCTCAGGTATACCATACTCACTGAAGCCTCACACAATAATATTAACTTGGATTGTAAACTCAATGAACCAATGCTTATCACCCCCAGTTCTGTGCTATGCATAGCACCTAATTCACTGTGGAAAACTGTTTCCAGCTTGAATAGTGACCAAAAAAAAATTAATTTTGTAATAATGAAGCTAGAAAATTATAAGCAATAATCTTCAAAATTAAGGTATACATTAAAGTTTTTTTATTCATTACATATCTGATAGTCAGATCACTTTCTTAGAACCTAGTTTTACAAAACTAGATTTTTATCTTTCTTTCTCTGAGTAGTTGCCTCATTTTTTGACTTAGTAGGTTTTCGTGTGTGATTTTTAAAAAGTCTTTTATACTGCTATACTCACATTCCCTATAGCTGACTTTGTTCTCAACCATTCTTCACTTCTTAATCACAAAACAGAAAAGAGAAGAAAGCTGAAATGAGAACATTGCCTTTTAAACACTATAAAAATTAGTTTTTAAATCCATAACGTGAACTCATATACGCTTTTCCTACTTCAAATAGAAAAAAAGTCATAGTACTAGGATTTATTATCTCCAACAAAGACCATCTTTTTCAAGAAAATTTATGTCACATTTTAACCCCTTCCTCATATCTCTACAAATATATTAAAGAAACAGAAAAGAAAAAGATTAGTCAACTAATAGGTCTAGAATTTTTAATTTTTGGAAAAAAAAATATAAAATGGTTTCAGTAAAGCTAATGTTCATAATATTAGTGTGTATGTGTGTTGAAGACCAAAGGTGAGGTGATCCTAGCAGAGAAGAATTCTTTAAAATCACCACAGAATTGCTTCAGCTACACTTGGGAAAACTTACTGTTGAGACAATATTACATATCTTGTGGTCTAGCATAACTCCCAATGCTAGAATCTCTTTTAAGTCCCATAAAAATGATTGCCCTATATCAATAGCTCATTACAGTTTTTTTATTAAGGTATTATTTATATACATTCTTATGCAGGTTTCACATGAAAAAACAATGTGGTTAGTACATTTACCCATATTATCAAGTCCCCACCCATACCACAATGCAGTCACTATCCATCAGTGTAGTAAGATAACACAGATTCACTATTTGCCTTCCTTGTGCTACACTGTTTTCCCCGTGATCCCCCACACCATTTGTACTAAACATAATACCCCTCAATCCCTTTCTCCAACCCTACCCACCCTCTCTCCCCCAACCCTCCCCTTTGGTAACCACTAGTTCCTTCTTGAAGTCTCTGAGTCTGCTGCTATTTTATTCCTTCAGTTTTGCTTCATTGTTACACTCCACAAATGAGGTAAATCATTTGGCACTTGTCTTTCTCCACCTGGCTTATTTCACTGAGCATAATATCCTCCAGCTCCATCCATGTTGTTGCAAATGGTAGGATTTGTTTTTTCTTATGGCTGAATAGTATTCCATTGTATATATGTACCACCTCTTCTTTATCCATTCATCTACTGATGGACACTTAGGTTACTTCCATATCTTGGGTATTGTAAAAAGTGTTGCAATAAACATAGGGGTTCATATGTATTTTTGAATCTGAGAATTTTTTTTCTTTGGGTAAATTCCAAGGAGTGGGATTCCCAGGTCAAATGGTATTTCTATTTTTAGTTTTTAGAGGAACCTCCATATTGCTTTCCACAATGGTTGAACTAGCTTACATTCCTACCAGCAGTGTAGGAAGGTAGCCCTTTCTCCACATCCTCGCCAGGATTTGTTCTTAGTCTTTTTGATGCTGGCCATCCTTACTGGTGTGAGGTGATATCTCGTTGTGGTTTTAATTTGCATTTCCCTGATGATTAGTGATGTGGAGCATCTTTTCATGTGTCTGCTGGCCATCTGAATTTCTTCTTTGGAGAACTGTCTCTTCATATCCTCTGCCCATTTTTTAATCAGGTTATTTGCTTTTTGGGTGTTGAGGCATGTAAATTCTTCATATATTTTGGATGTTAACCCCTCGTCTGATCTGTCATTTACAAATATATTCTCCCATACAGTGGGATTCCTTTTGGTTCTGTTGATGGTATCCTTTTCTGTACAGAAACTTTTTATTCTGATGTAGTCCCATGAGTTCATTTTTGCTTTTGTTTCCCTTGCTTGAGGAGATGCATTCAGGAAGAAGTTGCTCATATTTATATTCAGAGATTTTTGCCCATGTTATCTTCTAAGAGTTTTATGGTTTCATGACTTAACATTCAGGTCTTTGATCCATTTCGAGTTTACTTTTGTGTATGGGGTTCAACAATAATACAGTTTAATTCTCTTGCATGTAGCTGTCCAGTTTTGCCAACACCAGCTGTTGAAGAGGCTGTCATATCCCCACTGTATGTCCATGGCTCCTTTATCATATATTAATTGCCAATGTATGGTTGGGTTTATATCAGGGCTCTGTAGTCTGTTCCATTGGTCTATGGGTTTGTTCTTGTGCCAGTACCAAATTGTCTTGATTACTGTGGCTTTGTAGTAGAGCTTGAAGTTGGGGAGCATAATCCCCCCAGCTTTAGTCTTCCTTCTCAGGATTGCTTTTGCTATTTGGGGTCTTTTGTGGTTCCATATGAATTTTAGAATGATTTTCTCTAGTTCATTGAAGAATGCTGTTGGTATTTTGATAGGAATTGCATTGAATCTGTAGATTGCTTTAGGCATGATGGCTGTTTGACAATATTAATTCTTCCTATCCATGAGCATGGGATGTGTTTCCATTTATTGGTATCTTTAATTTCTCTCATGAGTGTCTTGTAGTTTTCAGAGAGTATAGGTCTTTCACTTCCTTGTTTAAGTTTATTCCTAGCTATTTTATTCTTTTTGATGCAACTGTGAATGGAATTGTTTTCCTGATTTCTCTCTCTGCTATTTCATTGTTAGTGTATAGGAATGCCACAGATTTCTGTGTATTAATTTTGTATTCTGCAACTTTGCTGAGTTCAGATATTAGTTCTACAAATTCTGGAGTGGATTCTTTAGGGTTTTATATGTACAATATCATGTCATCTGCAAACAGGAACAGTTTAACTTCTTCCTTGCCAGTATGGATACCTTTTATTTCTTTGTGTTTTCTAATTGCCATGGTTAGGACCTCCGGTACTATGTTGAATAGAAGTGGGGAGAGTTGGCATCCTTATCTTGTTCCCGATCTTAAAGGAAAAGCTTTAAACTTCTCACTGTTAAGTATAATGTTCGTTGTGGGTTTGTCATATATGGCCTTTATTATGTTGAGGTACTTGCCCTCTATACACATTTTGTTGAGAGTTTTCATCATGAATGGGTTTTGAATTTTGTCAAATCCTTTTTCAGCATCTATGGAGAAGATCATGTGGTTTTTGTTCTTCTTATTGTTGATTTAGTGGATGATGTTGATCGATTTTTGAATGTTATACCATTCTTGCATCCCTGGAGTAAATCCTACTTGATCATGATTTATGATCTTTTTGATATATTTTTGAATTTGGTTTGCTAATACTTTGTTGAGTATTTTTGCATCTATGTTCATCAGGGATATTGTTCTGTAATTTTCTTTTTTTGTGGTATCTTTGCCTGGTTTTAGTATTCCAGAGATGCTGGCCTCATAGAATGAGTTTGGAGGTGTTCCCTCTTCTTCTACTCTTTGGAAAACTTTAAGGAGGATGGGTATTAGGGCCTCGCTAAATATTTGATAAAATTCAGCAGTAAAGCCCTCTGGTCTAGGGGTTTTGTTCTTAGGTAAGTTTCTGATTACCAGTTCAATTTCGTTGCTGGTAATTGGTCTGTTCAGATTTTCTGTTTCTTTCTGGGTCAGCCTTGGAAGGTTGTATTTTTCTAGAAAGTTGTCCATTTCTTCTAGGTTATCCAGTTTGTTAGCATATAATTTTCTCATAGTATTCTCTAATAATTCTTTGTATTTCTGTGGTATCCGTAGTGGTTTTTCCTTTCTCATTTCTGATTCTGTTTATGTGAATAGACTCTCTTTTTTTCTTGATATGTCTGGCTAGGAGTTTATCTATTTTGTTTATTTTCTCAAAGAACCAGCTCTTGCTTTCATTGATTCTATTGTTTTATTCTTCTTGATTTTGTTTATTTCTTCTCTAATCTTTATTATGTCCCTACTTCTACCGACTTTGGGCCTCATTTGTTCTTCTTTTTCTGGTTTTGTTAATTGTGAATTTAGACTACTCATATGGGATTGTTCTTCTTTCCTGAGGTAGGCCTGTACTGCAATATATTTCCTCTGAGCATGGACTTCTCTGTGTCCTGCAGATTTTGCTGTGTTGAATTATTGTTGTCATTTGTCTCCATATATGGCTTGATTTGTGCTTTTATTTGGTCATTGATCCATTGGTTATTTAGGAGCATGTTGTGAAGCCTCCATGTGTTTGTGGGATTTTTCACTTTGCATAATTTATTTCTAGTTTCATGCCCTGTGTTCTGAGAAAGTGGTTGGTACAATTTCAATCTTTTTGAATTCACCAAGGCTCTTTTTGTAGCCTAGTATATGATCTATTCTTGAAAATTCTCCATGTGCACTTGAGAAAAATGTGTATTCTACTGCTTTTGGGTGTAGAGTTCTGTAGATGTCCATTAGCTCCATATGTTCTAATGTGTTGTTCAGTGCGTCTGTCTCCTTACTTATTTTCTGTCTGGTTGATCTGTCTTTCAGACTGAGTGGAGTGTTGAAGTCTCCTAGAATGAATGCATTGCATTCTTTTTCTCCTTTAATTCTGTTAGTATTTATTTCACATATGTAGATGCTCCTATGTTGGGTGCATAGACATTTATATTATTGTATCTTCTTGTTGGATTGACCCGTTTATCATTATATAATGTCCTTCTTTGTCTCTTGTGACTTTATTTGTTTTGAAGTCTGTTTTATCTGATACAAGTACTTCAACTCCTGCTTTTTTCTACCTATTAGTTTCATGAAATATCTTTTTCCATCCCTTCACTTTTAGTCTTTATCCAGCAAGGTTTTCATTTAAATTTGAATGAGGTATTGAACAATTTCCAGATAAGCAAAAGCTGAAAGAATTTACCTCCCACAAACCATCTCTACAGTGTATTTTTGAGGGACTGCTATAAATGGAAGTGTTCCTAAGGTTTAATAGCTGTCACCAGGTGTAATAAAACCAAGGTAAAGAAAGTAGTACAGCTAATTACTAAGCAAATGCAAAATTAAATTAACTATCTGCAAAGTCAAAAAAGGAATAGACAAAGAGTACAGAATATGATACCTAATACATAAAGAATGGAGGAGGAAGAAAAAGGAGGAAGTAAAAAATAACCTATTGATTGTGTTTGTAATAGCATATTGAGTTAAGTTAGATTCATAGATAGTAAGGAAGTTAACCTTGAACCTTTGATAACCATGAATCTAAAGCCTGCAATGCCAATAAGTACATACCTATCGATAATCACCCTAAATGTAAATGGACTGAATGCACCAATCAAAAATAGAGTCACTGCATGGATAAAAAAAACAAGACCCATCTGTATGCTGCCTACAAGAGACTCACTTTAAACTCAGGACCCTTCTGCTTCACTGCATTAAATACATCATGCCACTCCCTTCTGGCCTGTAAGGTTTCAGTTGCGATGTCTGATGATAGCCTGATGGGCTTTCCTTTGTATGTGCTCTTATTTCTCTCTCTGGCTGCTTTTAATATTCCATCCTTATAATTGATCTTTGCCATTTTAATTACTATATGTCTTGGTGTTATCTTCCTTGTGTCCCTAGTGTTGGGAGATCTGTGCATCTCCATAGCCTGAGAGACTACTCCTCCCCCAGATTGGGGAAGTTTACAGCAATTACCTCCTCAGAGACACTTTCTATCCCTTTTTCTCTCTCTTCTTCTTCTCTTACACCTATAATGTGAATATTGTTCCGTTGGATTGGTCACACAGTTGTCTCAATATTTTCATTCTTAGAGATATTTTTTTTTCTTTCTGTGCCTCAGCTTCTTTATATTCCTCTTCTCTAGTTTCTATTTCATTTATCATCACCTCCACCGTATCCAATCTGCTTTTAATACCCTCCATTGTGCTCTTCAACGATTGGAGCTCTGACAGGAATTCATCCCTGAGTTTTTGAATATCTTTCCGAACCTCCATGAGCATGTTAATGATTTTCATTTTGAACTCCCTTTCAGGTGGAGTCATGAGGCCTATGTCATTTAAATCTTTCTCAGGAGTTCTATTAATAATTTTACTGTGGAGCCTGGTTCCTTTGACATTTCATATTTGTATGTTGTGCCCTCTAGTGCCCAGAAGCTCTACTCTCTGGAGCTGCTCAACCCCTGAAGCATTGTCGGGGGTAACATGGTAGTGGCATTGATGCCTGCAGGGAGGAAAGAGCTGTTTCCTGCTTCCTGGATGCTATGCCTGTCTCCACTGCCTGAACCAGTGGGCTCAGCACACAGGTATAAGCCTCTATGTATTGAGTTTGTAATTGCTATAGACAGATCTTCCCTCTGGCTGGCCTAACACCAGGGTAGGATTTGCCGGTTTGTAAGCCACGTGTGGCTGGCTGGAGAAAGGTGCAGTATGCCGTGTTTCACGGAGGAGGTTCTTGGAGCTTTGTAGCCAGCCAGGGAGCTGAAGCACCTGAAGATTGTCTAAGGAGGAAGATTTCTTTTTCCTCTTTAAATATGAGAGTCTATATGGCAAAGCTCCCAACCTGCTTTGCAGAGTGCAACTAGACAATTTTGTCTACTTGTCCTCTCTTCTGAGAAGTAAGCTCTGTGCAATCCTTGCCCCTTTAGCAGCCCTCTTTCTAAGGGCTTCCTTGTTAGGAAGTTTCTCAGACTGACCACCATTCTTTGGTCCCAGAGCAGCCAGATATAGATCCCTGCTTTCCACAAGTGCCTGGAATCTCACTCTCTCCAGGAATTCTGCCTGTCTTAGCTTTCCAACCCCATAATCATGAGACTGTCATGCAAGCACCATGAAATGTAGGTTTGTGCTCCCAGAGCAAATCTCTGGAGTTAGGTATTCAGCAATCTCAGTCCTCAACTCCCTCCCTGCTCTGTTTCTCTTCCTCCCACCAGTGAGCTGGCGTGGGGGAAGGGCTTTTTTCCCACTGGGCCACAGCTTTGGTATGTTACCCTGTTCTGTGAGGTCTGCTCCTTTCTCCAGGTGTATGCAGTCTGGCACTGTCCTCTTTCCTGTTGCTCTTTCAGGATTAGTTGTTTTAATTATATTTTCATTTTATATGCGGTTTTAGTATGAAGCCTGTGTCTCACCTCTTACACCTCCATCTTTAATCCAATCTGCTTAATAGTCCATTATTTTTAAGGACATTCTGAATGTGGTGAAAGTGGGTGTTACACAGATACAAGCACAGCAAAAACAATTTGGAGGTGAGTCTGAATGTAATAAGTTTTCTTATATAGTATAAAAATTTAAAGTTTATAGAAATATACACATTGTTTCTTAGAAGTTGAATGAAGAGAGATAGAGCAAAATTAAGAATCAGTATGGAAATGAAGAAATGAAAAATTGTGTTTAAACACAAAGAAGGAGGAAAGGAATAGAGGAGGAGAGGAGAAAGAGAAAAGGATTTGGTACATAGTTGACAATAATTTCCCTTTGAGGTTCAATTCTCAGATTATCTTAATACATGTGGCTCCAAGAATAGTTCATTTTATGCTAGAAGGTCTTACAGTTACTGAAATTTACAAACTCTTCTCTTGGAGCTTTGCTTTTCTCTAACACCTTGCTACTTAGTATGTAGTCTTCAGACCATGATGGCTGGCATCATTTGGGACTCTGTTGGAAATGCAGACATTCAAGCCCATACACAGATTTAATCAAAATCTTCAATGTGACAAGACCCCATTTGATTTGTAATATGCATAAATACTTGAGAAGCACCACATATTACATATATAAAAATTTTTTTTTAAATAAAACCACTTAATGAAATTTCAAACCAGAAGGACTGAATGTTGAAGAGATCCTTGACTGTACAGCTGAATTTTACACAAGGAATTTAGAATTATAGCAAGGCCTATGATGGAGACAGCCTGGAGGACTCAGTGAGCATGGAGGATATAGGAAAGATGGATGTTGACTGCAACTTTCCAGCAAAGATAAGAATAGAATTGTAACTCATGGTTCCATCTGAATACCTTTAAAACAAATGTTGACATTTTGCTGAAAATAGAATAACTTATTACCCTGTATCTCTTGTGTGTCACATAGGAGTACACTTGGTCATAGGAACATTTTAGATTGCAGCAGGTGTCTTTGCTGAGCCCTTACTGGAGTTTTAGGGAAACAGAACAATTTTTTAGGCATCTGTTTGCAAAAGTTGGTATCTATGTCTTTTGTTTGTGGATTATTTGTTTTTTGTTGTAGAGTAATGGGGGAAAGATGTGAGCAAGGAAGGGATATGGCACTTACTGAACCTTCACTGCCACCAAGGTGCTGTTCTGAGCTCCAAAGACAGAATGGATGAGGTGATTTTTTTGTTTTTCACAATACCATTGTGAAATTCAGCTCCATTGAATACTGGTTTTCAAAATGTCACCAGAACCTATTAGTAACACAAGGCTAAGTTTATTGCTTATAGAGTAAGGGAGTAAATGCATACCTACAGTTCATTTATTTTGTCATGACACTAAATGCAAGGTTTCTGGATCAGAGGTAGATTGATTATTTACTTATAAATTATCTCTGAACTGGTTGTCCATGATCTGTTTTCCTCCACAGGGCAATGTGGTGACATCCAGATGGACCTGAATATGGCTGGTGTTGAAGGAGAACCATACTATAGGAGAGGAAATTATAAAACTGAGAGCTTAATATATAAGTATTGACATATTAACCCCCAGTCCCCTCTAGAGATAGAGCAGTGTGTTTTATTCCACAAAACCTCTCTTTGGGAAAAAAGTGGACAGTCACCTAGGTTCTCACCACCTTTTGGAATGTTAATGAATGGCTCTGGGTTTTATTTTCATTTTGAATGTAAACACATGGCTCTAAATATATCACCTTAGAATATAAAGAGAAAACTGTTTTAGGAAAATCTATTCTCTATCTCAGAACATGTCAGTTATCTACCAGAAACCCCTGACAGTGCAGAAAAATGAAAATATTCACATGATTTTTCAAGAGGAGAGCACTAGCTTCACAGTGTCTTAGTGTCTCTGAGAGGGAGTGGGAAAGTCAGGATACTTAGCAAGAGTCTGAAGTGTTGCTTATGATAGGCCTTTCAGTGGAGGAGGCCAAGTATGATAGGTTAAAAATCATGTTGAAATAATTTAGAATTTGTGATAACGTAAGGCAAAGATTAGAGGCCAGGGATTGAAAGAGTTCTAAGGTGGAAACTGTTGGTTGATGCTTCCTATTGAAGATATGATCTTTCAGAAAGTTCCTGGATTGAAATGATTTGGGACTTTTATTTTTTCCAGCATTGTAAGGGGATATTACGAAAACAAAGCAATCATAAAGTTACTACTAAAACGACTGTAAATTGTAAACTGTGTAATTGATTTTGGATTTTTAACATATTCTATGTGTCTTCAATACAGAGTTAACCAATCATAGCTCAAGACCCACATCCACTTCATCCCAGCATGACCCACCTGTTGACTAATATCCCTTCACTTGATTGGATCCCTCAAAGATGCTGTCAAGTCAGTGGTCTTCTCTTAAGAAATCATTTGAATATTTTCATTTTTTTCTGCAGAGTCAGGGGTTTCTGGTAGATAACTGACATGTTCTGAGATAGAGAATATGTTTTTCCTAAAACCATTAGAGAAGCAAATACATGGGGTGGTCGAAACATCTGGATAAGGAGGCTGGAACAGAAAATGTAGGATCCTGAGTATTCATGAGATACAACTATGTTTGTGGAAATCTCCCAATATTTAGGGTCAGCGCTGCTCAATGTGCCCAGGAAGGCTCTAAGGTCCTCTAGGTGGTGATAGGAATTAAGACCCTTCATGATATGAGTATTGATATGAAATGGGCATATGTTCACCTGTAGGCTGTAACAGGTCTTGGCATGTTGTGTTTCATCACCAGTTTCTGAAGGGGTCATTCATTCAGTTGTAGTTAATTCCCATTTACCTAGAATTGCTCTAATTACTATTTAAGAAAATTTACAAAACTGTTTTCCGTTAATGAAATCTCAGTGTAAGTTGGTGGAAAGAATGTTTTCCCTTATTTCATATATTTCCAAAAATGTTGGTAAACAGAAAAATATCAACAAACAATATGCTATGAAATTATGCAAAGAAAAATCATAAGAAAATTTATGCAGGGAAATGCTATAGAAGAGAACACAGAAAAAAGAATATTCATTTGTCAATTATTATTTTTTTATTTTGCTATTATTAATATACAAGTACATGAGCAACATTATGGTTACTAGGCTCACCCTCTTATCAAGTCTCCACCACATACCCCATTGCAGTCACTGTCCATCAGCATAGAAGGATGTTATAGAATCACTACTTGTCTTCTCTGTGTTATACTGCCTTCCCCATATACCTGCACCTCACCCCCACCCCCACCCCCACTACATTATGTATTATGTGTGTTAACTGTAATAGCCCTTTTTACCCCTTATCCCTCCCTTCCCACCCATCTTCCCCAGTCCCTTTCCCTTTGGTAACTGTTAGTCTATTCTTGGGTTCCGTGAGTCTGCTGCTGTTTTGTTCCTTCAGTTTTTTCTTTGTTCTTTTACTCCACAGATGAGTGAAATCATTTGATACTTGTCTTTCTCTGCCTGGTTTATTTCACTGAGCATAATACCCTCTAGCTCCATCCATGTTGTTGCAAATGGTAGGATTTGTTTTCTTCTTATGGCTGAATAATATTCCATTGTGTATATGTACCACATCTTCTTTATCCATTCATCTACTGATGGACACTTAGGTTGCTTCCAGTTCTTGGCTATTGTAAATAGTGCTGCGATAAACATAGGGATGCATATGTCTTTTTGAAACTGGGCTCCTGCATTCTTAGGGTAAATTCCTAGGAGTGGAATTCCTGGGTCAAATGGTATTTCTATTTTTAGTTTTTGGAGTAAACTCCATACTGCTTTCCACAATGGTTGTACTAATTTACATTCCCACCAGCAGTGTAAGAGGGTTCCTCTTTCTCCACATCCTTGCCAATATTTGTTGTTGTTTGTCTTTTGGATGGTAGCCATCCTAACTGGTGTGAGGTGATATCTCACTGTGGTTTTAATTTTCATTTCCCTGATAATTAGTGATGTGGAGCATATTTTCATGTGCCTGTTGGTCATCTGAATTTCTTCTTTGGAGAAGTGTCTGTTCAGATCCTCTGCCCATTTTTTAATTGGCTTATTTGCTTTTTGTTTTTTGAGGTGTGTGAGCTCTTTATATAATTTGGACATCAACCCCTTATTGGATATGTAATTTATGAATATATTCTCCTTAATTATTTTTTAAGTATAAATGGAAGAATCTTATATGTATGTGCAACATAATCACTTTATAATCCAGAGCATGATTAATTTGTTTTTTGTAAAACCTATTTGGACTTATGAATAAATTAGAGTCATCAAGTTGTGAATAAGCTTAGGAAACTGAAGCAAATCAGTTAAATAGATGTTTGGAGAAAATTTGAAGCTTTTAAAAAGTAGCAAAGATTATTTGAAGACAGCTCAATCTCTGCATTAGTGCAGGGTGGTGTGATTTGTAAATCCATAATCCTATAATATGATCCATGAAAATGGTATTTGGGAAGAAGTAACTTTAGGAAGGCATTATGTATGAATAGTCCTGCAAGAAAGAAACCTATCTAACGTTGTTTAAGTCACTGTTTACCAAACTTAATTAACAATTGACTCTTTTACCTTATATATTTTTTGATACAGAAGAAGTAACACAAATGCTTTACATGGTATACCAGCTTAACATTTACTGTGATATATCTTTATCATGAATTTGAATAATAGTACCTTGCTGTACAAAATGTGGCTGAACAGGTTGGAGTCATCTGGGACATTAACTGGTTTTCAACCATGGCTGAACATTAGAATAATGGGGAGACCTTTTTCTGATACTAATGTTCCCACTAAAGGCTTTTACTGAGAATGTTTTTGGGAGGAATCCAGACATTCTGTGGAAAACTCACTAGCTGATTCTAATTTGCAGCTAGATTTGAGAGCTGTAGGTAAATAGTAACATTACCCCTTAAGTGTCAATAAGAAGGCTTTTCTAGATTAAATGAGGTCATAGGGGGAGGACCTAACCCAGGGCTCTGGATTATGAGAAGTGGAAGCAACACCAGAACTCAAGAAGGTGGCTGTCTGCAAGCCAGGAAGAGATATCTCACCAGAAACCAAACCTATATGAAGGCTCTTCATCTAGGCCTTCTACCCTCCAGAACTATGAGAAAATAAATTTCTTTTGTTGAAGCCAAAACAAAACAAAATAAAACAAAAAACTTTTCTATCTCAATTAATAGAAACCTCATATTTATATTAGTTCAAGCCTAAATCTTTGAGTCTTTGTTGACTTTCCACATCTCTTCACACACCATATTCAGTCAGTATCAGAAATCCACAGGTCGAGGACTTTCACTTTCAGTCAAGGTGGAGTACCAGAATCAGTATATCAGGAAGTACCTCCATACTTACAAAAACCAAACAACTCCAACCAAAAAACTAACATGGACCAAAAATATGAAATGGCATTTTTCAAGACACTAAACATCAAAGGTAAGGACAATGATCCTTGAGAAATGGGCAACAGACGAGGTGAAACCTATGATATACTGACTTGGCTTGACTTACAGGCCAATAGCTCAGGAGTCCAACTCTTTTTGTTGTTGTTGGTATTGAGATAGAATTGACATATAACAGTTTATTAGTTTCAGGTATACAATAATGATTAGAGATGTGTATGTATTGCTAAATAATCACTGCAATGAATCCAGTTAACATTAATCACCACCAGTTACAGATTTTTTCTTGTGATGGAACTTTTAAGATCTCTCTTAGCAACTTTCAAATACAGTATTAATAACTATAGTCAACATCCTGTACATTACATCCCCAGGGCTTATTTATTTTATAAGTGGAAGTTGGTATCTTTGATCACCTTCACCTATTTCACTCACTCCCTCCAGCAGTGACCACTCTGTTCTCTGTATGAGTTCTGTCTTGTTTGCTTTATAGATTCCACATGCAAATGAGATCATATAATATTTGTCTTTTTCTATCTTATTTTTTCAAATCTTCTCTTGAGTCCTCTAAAATTTTGATCTCTGCTTTGTTAATTCTCTTTTATACACCAACATTCTGCAGAACAGGTTTGGTTCTACTACTTCAATAAATCACAATCCACTTCCATGTAAGTAAATCCACTGGGTTTTTTTCCTTTTGTACTTGATTCCAGAAGCTTCCAGCATTTTTGAGTGTTTTTCTTTAAACTGTCTTCCTTTGGCTTTTTTGATATCACTTTAAATTTATCATTTTCTCATAAGTTTTTCTCTTTGAAGGTTCATTTTCCTTTTTATTGTAATTAAAATCCATCACCATTCAAACTAATAGTCCTTAGTTTTGTCAACGACTTCAATTCTGCTTAAACAGAGATGATGGCTGAATATGTATCTCCAGCTTAGTCCTCTTTTCTTTCTTATTTCATATTTCTTTTGGGATATTTCAAACTTAACATGTTCATAACTGAAAATAAGACACCTTTTCCAAACCTGGCATTATAGTGTTTCCATCCTTTTCATGAATGTAAACCAACAGACATCTAGTTAAGAAAAAAACAAATAGAAATTACACTTGACACCTTCTTCTTCAAACCTTAAATCAAGCATTTCTTTTGATTTTATCTCCTAGTTATGTCACAGATTGACCCATATTTCTACATTTCTAGAAGCACATTACTTCTAGCCATTAAAGTTTTCACTTTGAATACTTCAATAGACTCTCAACTGGCCCTCCAAAAATCTAATTCTCACTCAAATTCATGTTATATAGTAGACAACATTTTTGTCCTACACAATAATCTGAGCATTTGGCTCCTGATTAAAATTTTGCAGTCATTCTCATTACTCTAAGGATATAAATAAAAATTTTATTGCACACAATTAAGAAGACCTTCATTCTACTAATCTTTCCAAAGTTATTTGTACTGAGTGTCCCCTCACTTACCTTCATTGAAGCTATGAGCCTACAATGACAGTCTCTCTATTTTTTTTCCCCAGGCAACCCATATTTATCCTTATTATTTAATCCTAAAATCTCTTCATGAAATTTTCATTAATTTCCTTGTCCTGGTGTTATCTGTTCATTACATGTCCCCAGAGCTCGGTATATTTCTTTTTCATGTTACATCACAATTATATTTTCACATTTGTTTGAATGCTATTGCAGCTTTTAATTTTTCTCCATTAAAAAAAAAACAACTGATGCTTGTTTCCTCCACTAGACTTTAGGTTCCATAAGGGTAACGTCAGCATGTGTTTTTGCTCACCATTGCATCTTCAGATGCTTACTATTGTATCTGATATACAATAGGGACTCAATAATTGTTAAATAAGCAAACATATTTGTTGAGATGAAGTGGTAACTTAAATTACACATTTTTTTTGAGCTCAGATACTCTCTGCTATCTTTTTTTGAGGGACTGAAAAATGTTCTTAGTTGGGTACTACTTGAAAGATAGAGCACACAGAGGTTCCCCTATACAACACCTTCACTCTATCTGTCTTCCCTGAGTCAAACATGCTGGATGTTCTGAGTTTCTGAGGTCAGCTGAAGCCCTGTGCTTTGTGGACATTCTGGAAAAAAAAACTTGTGTGCGGTGTTTTTCTTTGAGCTGGGCATGCTCTTACTAGATCAGCATCACAGAGTCCTAGAACTATAAAACAGCACATTCTGGCAAGAGTTTGACCATTAAGATTCTGGATTCATGGAGAAAAGTTGTACATCACCTCATGTTCCTGGTTTCCCTTCATCCTATTGAAGTGAAAAAAGGAGGTCAAGGTGTAGGCTGAAATATCCTTGAGTACTGAGGCTGAAGGACTCAGAGTAGTGAAGGTGACAGACAGGCTTCCTCCAAATGTATCAGCAGGGACTGGCTGGCTTTCTTCTACATAGGATAAGATGGACATATGACTTCACATTCAAATGTTTATCACCCTGCTGATAGTTATGGCACTCCAACACCAGGGAACCAAAAACTGCAATAACAATAACAGAGGGCAAGACAGAATCGACAGAAGAAATGATCAGAGGAATGGAACATTTGTAAGAGAAAGACAGGCAGTACAACAGAAAAAAAAAGCAGTGAGGAAATAAAGTGAATTATAATATCTAAAAGAGGCTTGTAGTTTGCAGCAAAACAAATCAACAAAAAACTTTATTTTATGAAACTTAAACAATTTAAGAGATAAATTGAAGGAAGCCATGAACAATGAGACCAAAAATTAGTGCCCTGAAGAACAAATAAAAGAATAAGAAATAGAATAACATTGAAAATTATTTAGATATCCAGTGAATATCCACTCATAGTTTAACTTAGTATAAACTTTTATCTCATTTACCTTTATTTATTAAATTACTTGCTTTTAACAATTATGCTTGGATTAGACATCAAACAGATAACCACTGTCTTATTTTTCTTGCCGACAATTTTGAAACATGCCTGCTTTCACTAAGCCAACAAATTTAAACTAGCTGTTATTTATGAAAGATAATCCCAGATCGTGTAAAGTTGAAAAACATTTGGATTAGTTTCATGAATGAATGGATCATGAAATGTCATAATTAAGAGAAATATAAGTGACACAGTGAGTAAAATCAGAAGATGTGAAGATTTAACATGAATGATTGTACTTGCAGGAGGACATAAATGTCTGGGGAACTAATAGATTAAGAATGGTGATATAGCACATACTTCAGCAAACATGAATGTGTAATTTGAAAGTTTTCAAATAGTTCCAGATAAGTCAAATAATAAAACACATCCATTTGAGCAGGTTAATATTGAAATGAGTAACAGCTGGCTGTATCTAGGGTCCAACCAATAGGAAAGAATGCCAGCTTCAACAATCAAAAAATGTCTTTACTGGTATACATGAGCAGTATTCAGCCTGGAGTTTAAATCATTTTATTCAAATATCCTATATCTTTCAAGAATTCAGATATAGTTATTATAAAAGAAAAAGTATTTACTTTGTATCAGTTGTCCGATTTATAATAAATATGAAAGGGACAATTCTGGACAACTAATTGAAAAAGGCCAGAAATATTAAAATGCTTAAACAGTATCATTCATTTTTGTCAGGGCAAAAGTGTAAAGTCAGAAAGGTTTACTGCAGAACTTCTGAGATCCCTTCACATTCTAGTTTGAATATTCAAAGATGCAAGAAGTGTACATCATATAATATGTCACAGGGTTCTTTGGCTATAGAAAACATATTTTGAGTAATATCTTTGGGATTAATGCTCTGGAATCTATATTTTGGGAAATACTAAATTAAGTTTTATAACTTTTCTTAAAAGAAAATTATAAGGTTGTTATTAAAATTTCTGGATAAAGAATAGATCCCTGCTTTTATCACCCTCTATCAGAAAATTTTAAAAATCTCTTTAATATCAATTAATTTCAGGTACTTCAGTTTCCTGTAGCTAGAACTGAACTAGAAAAAAAGAGGCAGTTTCCAAAAAATAAAGTAAAAATCTATTATATAATAAACTGTTCATAAAAATTTCGAAATCAAGTTTATTTCAAGTCATTATTATGTAAACTGCATTATTGGTTGGTCTTTTACCCTGGCAGTTTAACACATGCATTGTGAATAGATCACAGTCAGTATATATTTTTGAATTAATCAATGAACAAATAATTAAAGTTAGTATTTGAAATGAGTAACCAAACTCTAGCCATATAGTCAAGTTTAACTCTTGGATTTTACCGTTAGGGGCTGTGATTTTGGTTGAAACAGCAATGGTTTCCAATATGACTTTAGGACTAGTTGTTCAAGTTAGTCTTGACTGTATTTCCCCAGGCCTCAAGGTATTTCTCTTGCCAGGTGCTATTCCTTAATGTATAAGTTTTTTTTCTACTTAAACTAGCAAGAGAAGATTCTGTTGTTTGCAACTAAACAAAATTCCAAACAGGCTGCCAAGCTCTAGTCCTGACCCAGGGATCTATCTATGTATCTTGGTATATCTCTTTGGCATCTCTTTATTTTTATGCTTGCCCATGCAATGGGATAAGGGAAATCTATTGACAGTAAATAAGTGGCGCTTTCTTCCTTTAACAAATATTCGTGGATACCCAGTTTTACTGTTGACTGAGTGATGTTGGACAAAGTGCTTAATTTTTCTCTAATGGCTTTTCACCACATGACCTAAAGAAGGGCCCAAGAAATATATTTGTATACTTAAAGTAGGACAGAGGCTTCTAAAATAAATACTTCCCTAAAAAAAAAAAAAGTTGAATATTTGTGAATTTCTCTTCAGAAAAAGCAAACTGGTAATAGCAGGAAAAGATAATTGTAAAGACACACAAAAAATAGAGATACTATATAATATTCATGTCGTTTTACAAATACAAAAGAAAGTTGATTAGAAAAACATTGGATGAAAGTAGAAAAAGGAAAAATTTTACCAGCAAATATAAATGACTTACAAATATGTGAGAGAAGCCCAATTTTTTGTTGGGAATGAAAAGTAAATACAAAACTATTCATACCCACCTAAATGGCAAATATGTGAAAGTCAAGTAATAGCAAAAGATGGTGAGGGTGTGGAGAAACATTTTAATAATACATAAGTGGTAATTTAGTGAAATTGTGGATAGTCATACTTGATGATCCAGACATCATACCTGAGTATTTATTCTAGAAAAACTTGAGTATATGTCCCTAAGAGGACAAATTGCAAAGATTGTTTATTATAGCATTGCTTAAGTTCTAGAAAGTGGACACAATCTAATATTTAATAGATAATTTATTAGCAAGATGGCAAATAATATCATGGATGCCACTATAAAGACCCAGTGTTCAGAAAAATAACTTTAAAGTATGTGTAGCAACATGGATAAAACTTAAAAAAAATAAAATAATACTAAGTAAAAATGGGGTAAGAGAAAATAATATTTGCTTAATGTAATATACATACTTTATGAATTTTTCAAATATCCATATATGTTTAAGGATATTTATTTATATATAATGAGTCTATAGGGAAAAGGAAAATGATAGAATGATGATCATGAAAGAAGGGAAAAAACACATTAGAATAAGACATAAGATAAGAAAGGACAGAAGAAAAGGCAAGGAAAATAAAGAGGTAGAAGAGTAAAAAGCTCCTAGATATACCTCAAAAATAAAGTATAACCCTCTGTAGCTGAAAGTTAAAATAATAAGTTGACTGCCATTTCTAATCAATCTGTTATCCTAGGTGCCTGAGATAAAAATGTGTATTTTATTTTTAATTTTTTTTAAATGGCTAGACATAAAAAACTATATACAGTTGACCCTTGAACAATATGAGTTTGAATTGCACAGGTCCACTTATACACAGATTTTTTTCAATAAATATGTTGGAATATTTTTTGTAGACTTGTGACCATTTGAAAACAATTATTTACTTTATTGAAAAATATACTCTATAATACATACATAAAATATGTGTTAATAGACACACATAGAAACAGTAAGCACAATTAATAGACAATAGTCATTACTAATAAATTATTAGTAGTTAAGTTTTTGGGGAGTCAAAAGTTATTCAGAGCTTTGACTGTGCAGGGGTTGGCACTCCTAACCAACCACACATCGTTCAAGGGCCAAGTTTAATAGAAATCAAAAACGACAAAACAATCTAGAGAAGTTAAAGCAAACTTCACAACATATATTTGAGCAGCATATACAGAATAAGAAGGGATTCTTGAACAAAAGTGAGGAGAGTGAGACATTCTTTTACCACATCTGTATGACACTATAGAATAAGATTTCAAAGTGTTGTAATTTACTGTCAATTTTCCAATTTGAAATTGTGACACTGACTAGTCTCAAATTCGAATTCTTTTTAACTCTATGGAGTCCATGCTCTTAACCTCTAAATATATGATGTTATACATGGTAGAGCCTAATCCTTGGGTAAATATTGGATTTTCAAAATAAACATGTATGATTCATGTCTGAATTTTCCACAGCACATTACACATTGTCACACTCAGCAAGTGCTAAATATTTAATATATTGTTTGAATTTAATGAACTAACACAATTAGGTACCATAATAGATGGGTCTAATTTAATACCATTTACATCAGATACTACTTTTGCTCTTTTTTACTTAATTGTTAATTGTCTTCAGTTGGACTATGCTGTCTACATGTATACATTGATGGAGGGATCATTTCTATTGATATTTTCACTAAAGTTTTCAGTGCTGTTTGACAGAATTAATCCAAGTAATTATCAGCCTTTCTGTGGCTAAAAAAGATTAATATGATCAATTTTAAAACATAGTTATCAGATTTGTTTCTAGAAACTATTGATGTCCAATAATTAGACACACTCTAAAACTTTAAACAATATTCAATTTCAATAGTTTTTTTTTAATTTGGCTCTCTTCAAACTAACCAGTTTCTTATTTTAACAAAATTATGTCTAGAAGAAACAGAAGTATTGGAATTTATAAGTATTATATTTCTAATCCAACATAGGTGAGCAGATACTCAAGTAAATTAGGATATACTGCTGATTTTTGGGGGGAGAGAATGTAATTTGCCAATAATCGCCACATCAAGATTAATGAACTCATATCGATCTCAATCTGGAATAAATATGTAAACTTTGATCAGCAGATTAGGTCAGCCTTTCATGTAAATGATTTTTGTATTAATCAATTAAACATACTAGTCAGTTCAAGAGTTGTGGTAATTCTTGTGATGTTGATAATAAAGAAAACTTTGAAGTCTAACGGATTCCTTGCCTTGTATCTGACTGGTTAAAGGTCCTCTGCCCAGGCCACTGGTACCCAGCTAGTCATGTCGCTGCCAGGTAAACTAAACTGCATTGTCCTTAGAAGTGGGCTTTATGTTTTATTATTCTTCACCCTGAAAAACTGACTTAAAAGAATCTGAATGACAATGTGACCCCTCCAGCCCATGGATATATCCCATGGTGACAACAAGGAGAAAATTGTTTTTCTTACAACAGTCTTTTTCAAAAGAAAACTTGAGCTTTGATTTTTTTTAGGTTCTATTGCTGTTCATATTCAGGGACACAATGCCATAAATCTGCAATGTTATGACTCAGAAATATCTCTATGGCAGGAGTAAAACTTCATAGATAGCCAATCCTATTGCATTTTGTTTAGATGTGGAAGACATAAAACCATCTCTTTATGTTGAGCATTCTCAATTTATATCATCCACAATACACTCTGGCAGTATTGAATGTGGACAACTTATTTAATTGGATTAAAGAAGAGAATTGTGTTGAATACTCATTAAGCCATCCTGCAGGTGTTTGAACAAGTACTGAATATTGAAGTGCCATAACTAGTGGGCCAATTTTAATTTTAACCAAGGAAGACATGAGATAAACATGCAAATGGCAAACAAAAGCTGTTAATTTGTGTAAGAAGTTAAAATTAAGGAAATGAGATGATAAAAGCTGTTAGTCCGTGCTACTACTGCCTAGAATCCACAATTCACATCCTGGGGGAGTGACAAAGCAGTCATTTAATGCTATGTCAACACATGTATCTTGTCTTTCATTAGTAAACTCTCCTGCTGGTTCCCACACTGTCAGAAGTAGACCTCCTACTGACATTCATAGAGGTGTGGAAACTGGAATGGTTTAATAATTCTGTTTTGTTTAACTGTCTTCCTTATCCTTATTTGAAGCCAATTTTTCCCTTCACTTTTAGAACAAGTACATATTAGCTTCATTTAAGAAGTAAACATTAAACATGTTTATGATTCAAATGACCTACTTTCCTCTTAATTCCTTAGAGAAACTTCAGTATTCTAGCCAATTGAGGGTTACATCTGCTTGTAAATTACCCATGCTTTCGCTCTGCACACAGTCTGCCCACATCATCTGTGAATAAATAACCATAAAAAGTAAATGGGGAGGAAAGACAACAGCATCCATCTCCCCTTCTTTCTGAATAGTGTTCTATTGAGATGTTGGTTAATGACCGAAGCAGTATTATGGATTCAAAGCATTTTTTTCACCTCTCCAGCTCACTCCCGCTCCCACAAACATGTTCAAATTAACTCTAATCTGTTTTAAAATAATATTGCTCATGGGCACTGAATGAGTAAATAAATATTTATATAGCTGTATGAAATTCATGCAAAACAGCCATATAACATTCCAGGAAGTGCAAAGACAACTAGATGTAGGATTTTTGCATATCTTTCTTCAGACACTTCATAAGCACAGTCAAGAGTCAGAGAAAAGCTGTCCCAAATTTCTATTTTAACTAACAAGACCATTTTTATGTTATTTTTAACATTAATTCCTGTGATTACTTTGTAATAACATAAATCATCATGACTTTCATTTTACACTAAGTGGCAGAATACTTAAATATTATTATAAGGCTGTTTTATATTGTAAATAGTGTCCAAGAGTTACAAATTTTAATGACTTCAATTAAGTATATTATCTCCATTTAAAATGATCATCTATCTTTCAGTGAAACTTTTTAAATTACTTTGTTGCCTTCTTGGAACTATCTCAAAAGTCTGTAATTCTTTTTAAGAAGGATTTAGATTGTTTTGTTTGTTGGTTTCAGAAACAATCAAGTACACATGACATTGCTTAGTAAAAGGCTTTCAGGTGAAATCAAGGACTGCCACAATATTTTACATGTCTAATCATGTGCATTAGAATCAGAATGTAAGCAAACTCTAAAAGAGGAATATTAAAATGTTTGGAAAGTTTACCACATCACTGAAATACTTATGTAACCACATCCACAGTTCTTGAAGTACAGTAGATATTTAATAACATAAGTTCTATATATTCGTGTAAAGATAATCTTAAATATGCTCAGTGTATTTCATATCACAATTTTAATTGAGTTAAAAAAAATTATTTCAGAAGTTGAGTTATGCACTTTTGAAGAAGTACAAGCAACAGTCTTACCCCTAATTCAAAAACACAAATAACTTTTAGTTGAATATTGAATCACTGAAAGTGAAAGGTTAATTAATGCTTTGTTTTAAAAAATTGGGAATTGTTTTTTTAAAACCTATGACTCTAAACTATTAAATACTTAATAAAATTGTTTCCTCTTTTTCTAAGACTTTCATAAAATTTTCACTTATTTTGAGCAAAGCATTCATTATAGTAACTAAAGTTTTAATGAAGATGTTTTAACTGATAAACGTGAAGTATTTAAAGGAGTAAGGAAAATTATTGAAAAATACAAAAATTTTTAATAAGCTGTAATTTCAGTTAACTGGAGGGAAGACTTTTTTTTACACACTGGATCAAAAACTTTTAAAAGGAGAAACATTTTATTTTAAATGAACATTTGCACCATTAGTGTGTATAAAAATGACTAGGAGTGTTACTAATTCTGATTTATTGGGATTCTATTATAAGATTTGCATTATAAATGTAGTAAAGATATCTAAACAAATTTTACTTTAAAAAATTGAAAATTGGGAGAAAATACTTTCCATAGTTCAGGAAAACCCACAACTATAAAAGTCTTAGAAACATTAACTTCAAAGAAGTTTCTGAAGCCTCTAAGATTTTGTTTAGTTAGTTTCTTTTTTTTTTTTTTTTTAGATGAACATTCACTTTATTTTGATAAATTCTTTTTTTTTTCCTAAAACACGTATTTCTTTATTTCACTCTTCTACTTACATACTTTCTTTTTTTTTTTTAAATAATTTATTTTATTATCATTAATTTACAATTACATGTGCAATATTACGATTATTAAACTACCCCTTCATCAGGTCCCCCCCACCAACCCCATTACAGTCACTGTCCATCAGCGTAGTGAGATGCTATAGAATCACTACTTGTCTTCTCTGAGTTGTACTGCCCTCCCCGTGCCCCCCCAACATTACATCTGCTAGTCGTAATGCCCCTTTTTCCCTCTTATCCCTCCCTTCCCACCCATTTTCCTCAGTCCCTTTCCCTTTGGTAACTATTAGTCCGTTCTTGGGTTCTGTGAGTCTGCTGCTGTTTTGTTCCTTCAGTTTTTTTCTTTGTTCTTATACTCCACATATGAGTGAAATCATTTGATACTTGTCTTTTTCGGCTTGGCTTATTTCACTGAGCATAATACCCTCTAGCTCCATCCATGTTGTTGCAAATGGTAGGATTTGTTTTCTTCTTATGGCTGAATAATATTCCATTGTGTATATGTACCACATCTTCTTTATCCATTCATCTACTGATGGACACTTAGGTTGCTTCCATTTCTTGGCTATTGTAAATAGTGCTGCAATAAACATAGGGGTGCATCTGTCTTTTTCAAATTGGGCTGCTGCATTCTTAGGGTAAATTCCTAGGAGTGGAATTCCTGGGTCAAATGGTATTTCTATTTTGAGTTTTTTGAGGAACCTCCATACTGCTTTCCACAATGGTTGAACTAATTTGCATTCCCACCAGCAGTGTAGGAGGGTTCCCTTTTCTCCACATCCTCGCCAACATTTGTTGTTGTTTGTGTTTTGGATGTTGGCCATCCTCACTGGTGTGAGGTGATATCTCATTGTGGTTTTAATCTGCATTTCTCTGATGATTAGCGATGTGGAGCATCTTTTCATGTGCCTGTTGGCCATCTGAATTTGTTCTTTGGAGAAGTGTCTATTCATGTCCTCTGCCCATTTCTTAATTGGATTATTTGCTTTCTGTTTGTTAAGGTGCATGAGTTCTTTATATATTTTGGATGTCAACCCTTTATCAGATACGTTTTTTATGAATATATTCTCCCATACTGTAGGATGTCTTTTTGTTCTACTGATGGTGTCCTTTGCTGTACAGAAGCTTTTCAGCTTGATATAGTCCCACTTGTTCATTTTTGCTTTTGTTTCCCTTGCCCGGGGAGATATGTTCATGAAGAAGTTGCTCATGTTTATGTCCAAGAGATTTTTGCCTATGTTTTTATCTAAGAGTTTTATGGTTTCATGACTTACATTCAGGTCTTTGATCCACCTTGAGTTTACCTTTGTGTATGGGGCTAGACAGTAGTCCAGTTTCATTCTCTTACATGTAGCTGTCCAGTTTTTCCAACACCAGCTGCTGAAGAGGCTGTCATCTCCCCATTGTATGTCCAAGGCACTTTTATCAAATATTAATTGACTGTATATGTTTGGGTTAATGTTTGGATTTTCTATTCTGTTCCACTGGTCTGTGGGTCTGTTTTTGTGCCAATACCAAATTGTCTTGATTACTGTGGCTTTGTAGTAGAGCTTGAAGTCAGGGAGTGTAATTCCCCCTGTTTTATTCCTCCTTCTCAGGATTGCTTTGGCTATTCGGGGTCTTTTGTGGTTCCATATGAATTTTAGAATTATTTGTTCCAGTTCATTGAAGAAAGCTGTTGGTAGTTTGATAGGGATTGCGTTGAATCTGTAGATTGCTTTATGTAGTATAGCCATTTTTACAATATTGATTCTTCCTAGCCAAGAGCATGGGATGCATTTCCATTTGATAGTGTCCTCTTTAATTTCTCTTAGGAGTGTCTTGTAGTTTTCAGAGTACAGGTCTTTCACTTCCTTCGTTAGGTTTATTCCTAGGTATTTTATTCTTTATGATGCAATTGTGAATGGAATTGTTTTTCTGATTTCTCTTTCTGTTAGTTCATCATTGGTGTATAGGAAAGCAACAGATTTCTGTGTGTTAATTTTGTATCCTGCAACTTTGCTGAATTCAGATATTAGTTCTAGTAGTTTTGGAATGGAGTCTTTAGGGTTTTTTATGTACAGTATCATGTCATCTGCAAATAGTGACAATTTGACTTCTTCTTTACCAATCTGGATGCCTTGTATGTCTTTGTTTTGTCTGATTGCTGTGGCTAGGACCTCCAGTACTATGTTGAATAACAGTGGAGAGAGTGGGCATCCTTGTCTTGTTCCCGATCGTAGATGAAAAGCTTTCAGCGTCTCACCATTAAGTATGATGTTAGCTGTAGGTTTGTCATATATAGCCTTTATGATGTTGAGGTACTTGCCCTCTATACCCATTTTGTTGAGAGTTTTAATCAGGAATGGATGCTGAATTTTGTCAAATGCTTTTTCAGCATCTATGGAGATGATCATGTGGTTCTTGTTCTTCTTTTTGTTGATGTGGTGGATGATGTTGATGGATTTTCGAATGTTGTACCATCCTTGCATCCCTGGGATGAATCCGACTTGATCATGGTGTATGATCCTCTTGATGTATTTTTGAATTCGGTTTGCTAATATTTTGTTGAGTATTTTTGCATCTACGTTCATCAGGGATATTGGTCTGTAATTTTCTTTTTTGGTGAGGTCTTTGCCAGGTTTTGGTATTAGAGTGATGCTGGCTTCATAGAATGAGTTTGGAAGTATTCCCTCCTCTTCTATTTTTTGGAAAACTTTAAGGAGAATCGGTGTTATTTCTTCTCTATATGTCTGGTAGAATTCAGAGGTGAATCCATCAGGCCCAGGGGTTTTGTTCTTGGGTAGTTTTTTGATTACCAATTCGATTTCGTCACTGGTGATTGGTCTGTTTAGTTTTTCTGTTTCTTGCTTGGTCAGTCTTGGAAGGTTGTATTTTTCTAAGAAGTTGTCCATTTCTTCTAGGTTTTCCAGCTTGTTAGCATATAGAGTCTCATAATATTCTCTTATGATTCTTTGTATTTCTGTGGGGTCCGTCGTGATTTTTCCTTTCTCATTTCTGATTGTGTTTATGTGTGTAGATTCTCTTTTTCTCTTAATGAGTCTGGCTAGGTGTTTATCTATTTTGTTTATTTTTTCAAAGAAACAGCTCTTGGTTTTATTGATTTTTTCTATTGTTTTATTCTTCTCAATTTTATTTATTTCTTCTCTAATCTTTATTATGTCCCTCCTTCTGGTGACTTTGGGCCTCATTTGTTCTTCTTTTTCCAATTTCAGTAATTGTGTCTTTAGACTATTCATCTGGGAATGATCTTCCTTCTTTAAATAGGCCTGGATTGCAATATACTTTCCTCTTAGAACTGCCTTTGCTGCATCCCACAGAAGTTGTGGCTTTGTGTTGTTGTTGTCATTAGTCTCCATATATTCTTTGATTTCTGTTTTGATTTGGTCGTTAACCCATTGATTAATTAGGAGAGTGTTGTTAAGTCTCCATGTATTTGTGAGCCTTTTTGATTTCTTTCTAAAATTTATTTCTAGTTTTATACCTTGGTGATCTGTGAAGTTGGTTGGTAGGATTTCAATATTTTTGAAATTACTGAGGTTCTTTTTGTGGCCTAGTATGTGGTCTATTCTGGAAAATGTTCCATGTGCACTTGAGAAGAATGTGTATCCTGTTGCTTTTGGGTGTAGAGTTCTGTAGATGTCTGTTAGGTCCATCTGTTCTAGTGTGTTGTTCAGTGCCTCTATGTCTTTACTTATTTTCTGTCTGTTTGATCTGTCCTCTGGAGTGAGTGGTGTGTTGAAGTCACCTAAGATGAATGCATTGCTGTCCATTTCCTCCTTTAATTCTGTTGGTATTTGTCTCACATATGCTGGCGCTCCTGTGTTGGGTGCATATATATTTATAATGGTTATATCTTCTTGTTGGACTGACCCCTTTATCATTATGTAATGTCCTTCTTTATCTTTTGCTACTTTCTTAGTTTTGAAGTCTATTTTGTCTGATACAAGTACTGCAACACCTGCTTTTTTCTCTTTGTTGTTTGTGTGAAATATCT